>CM062812.1:676544032-677144032 GCA_031772625.1 Pinus tabuliformis | reverse complement strand
ACACGCACGCCAACCTGGAACAATGAAACACATATTCTCTTTTTGAACAATTAAATGTGACTATTATTTATTTTTGTTAAATGTTCCATTGTGCCTCAGTAGTTGAACATCCCTCCTTTATTCCTAAAATATAATACCGATTAGGTAATCATGAGGACAACGAACCCATATAGGCCTACTAATCCCAGCATATTTAATTAAAGATACCTACTGCCGCATGTTAAATTGATTTGATTTATACATAAAGATTAGAACATTCCTACTAATGCCAGTATATTATATTAAATTTACCTGCCGCCGCATGTTAGATTGATTTAATTTATACATAAAGATTGGAACAGGCCTAGTATATTTAATTAAATATACCTGCCGCCGCATCTTAAATTGATTTAATTTATAGATAAAGATCCGAGTAGACCTGGAGGTGTTGGATTCAGTCTATATATTTCTAAGGATATGTTTTGCTTTTGTTTAAAGTATATTCCAGTGCATTTGATTTTATCGAAATACATAAAATTTATCAAATTATTTATATTATATCATTTTTATAAGAGTAGAATTAATTGTTTTTAATATATTTTAATTTATTTCATGTGGAATTTAATGGAGATTTTTCCGAATAATAAGTCTAAATTTGGAAAACACTGAATAAATTCATAGTATTTTTTAAATAGTAAAAATCTAAATTTTATGATTTTTTTTAATCATAATATTTAAAAAACAAATATTTTATAATTAAAAAATATTAGTATATAAATATATTTTTTTATTAATAATACCAAAATCAATAATACATAATAATAATAAAAAAACATTTTAAATAATAAAAAATCTACAACTTATAAAAAAATCATTAGTGTTTAAAAAATATTTTATAATTAAATCACACTAATATATATAAATATGATTATTCTTAATATAATAAATATAAATATTCTATAACATAAACAACACCAATGGTATAAATATAATTATTAGCACTTTGAAATTATTATAACTTATTCACTATCAATTACTCAATTTTATTAGCTTCAAGGAATAGCTCACTTGGTTGATTTCTTATTGCTAAGTACTTTATTAATTGGAAGGTAATTATTTATTTAAATACAATAATTGTTATTAATTTTAACTATATTCACACTTGCCATTTCACAATCAAAGAAAAAGAAAAAAAAGTAGTGTGATTAGTATTTTTTTGGTTTGGTAGGTTGTGTGAGTTTTGAGATGATTTTATGGTTAATCTTTGACTTGATAAATAGAGAGCCAAGGGCATCTAAGGTGTCTAAGTCATCCAAAGATTGCACCTGGAATAGAGAAGCAAGGGCATCTAAGTGGTCAAAGTCCTTCCGGGCATCTAAGTGGTCAAAGTCATCTAGGAATTGCACCGTGGGCTACACCAGCCCTTACCATGGGTGGATTTTTGCTAAGGAGTTTGAGAAGAGTGACCTTCACAACACAAAAGATGTTTTAATAGTACACCCCATCACCCTATTCTACTACTCGTTGAAAACTTGTACGGTTGTTTATTTGCAACTAGTATTACTATATATTTATTTTAATTGTAGATTTATTATATACAATTTTTTTATATTTTTTTATGTTCAAAAATTTTATTATAAAAAATATTTAAAAATTAATACATTTTTTTTTGGTTATAGAAGTATAAATAACTAGAATATTTTATTTATTTTTTTGTATATAGTTAAAATTTTCAATTAATATCCCTCATGGGGGTAAGGAGTTGGGCACACAAGGTAACGTGTGGGCAATTATGAAATCCACTTGGCTGATGGTATGAGGATCGACCTCCCTGTCCTCTCACAACTACTTGTGTACAGGAGGCATTATGGAAGTCTGTGTGAAACCTCCATCAACCTCGAATCGAGTGGGAGGAGTTGAACAATGAAGGTTTATGGAGGGTGGTGTGTGTTGTTGGGTATGGTATCGGTTTGGTGAATGCGATTGGAATTCTGTGAGCGGGAGGTGGAAGAGGCGAGGAGTTCTTGTTTGGGAAAGGTGGTGACTCCAGTGCCGACGTCCCCTCCCTGGCTTCTGGGTCTGTAAATTGGTCACTTTCTTCTCTGGTGTGTGAAATTTGGTGTCTTGGTGCAAGAGAGGAGTGGAAGCTTCGGTGGTGCAAGCTAGTCGGCGGTCCTACTGCGAGCGGGTGGGTTCCCATCTGTGTCTGCATGGAAAACGAATCACCCTCCTTTGCAACTCTTCCTCGAGGTTTTGTATGTTTCAGTGGTTTCTGCATTAAGGGTGTACATGGTTTTGGGCAGCTAGACCAGTGGGTTGTTAGATAAGGGTTGAGGGTGATGAAGCGCGGGATCAACTCTAATTTTCTGGTTGGAAATTGTTGGTTTGGTTATCGGTAGCCCAACCGAAGTGGGAAAGGCGAACCCTGGTGGTTGAAGTTGTCATTTGTATACCAGTTCATTGGTTTGCTCTGTCCCCTCGAACCAGTGTTGGTTCTATAAAAATGCACCTGGTTCCTCATCGTGGTTGGTCCTCTTCCTCGTTGAAGCCTAGCTCGGCTGGACAGGGGGGCAAGGAGTCTCCAATGTAGGTGACAGTGGTGGAAGGGGTGAAAATTGGAACTGAGTGGGGTGGTAGGCGTGTTGGCAAATCAGGTCCAGTGACTTTTAGATTCCATAGTGGTCGTGGTCATGGTTACTCGAGGGTTGGTTGTGGGGGTTGCATTCTGTAGCCTCGCCAATGGGATGAAGTGGTGTGGCATGGATTTTCAGGAAGACAATGGAAGGCAATGTGTGTAGTACGTGGACAAAGTGACGACCATCGGTGTTATTTGGAAAATTGCAAGGACTTGATCCAGTTGGTGCTTGATCGCTTGGAAACCTCTGAGCGAGTACGCTAGGAAGAACATGTTGAGCTCATAGCCACATTGAACAAGATGTACTACTTCCAGTGCCATGTCTGAGAGCAATTTGTGGTGGTCTAGCTTGGCTAGAACCTGTTAGCTCAGAAAGTGGAGAAGTTGGAGTCTTGGATGACCCACTTTAAGGAGCATGTCTAGTGTTATTTCTGCCCTCCACCTCCTCCTTGAATAGCCCTAGATAACTCAGCTTCAATCACTTCAGATGACTAGCATGGTTACATGTGTTCTACTTGTTTTGTGTGTTTTCTGGTGCTTTTGGCTTCCTAAGTTGTGGATTGTATCTTTGGTTTTATTTATTTTTTTATTGAAAAAAAAGAGACTGTTAGTCTTTGAAAATAAATTATCCAAGAACAACAAACATTTTATCTGCACATCGATTTAACTGCTAAGTCTACGAAGGCATATATACTCTACCTCCTCTGGTTTTGAACTTGTGACCTCTTAAGAGGAAACACATGCTCTTAGCCATTAGGCCCACATGCTATAATTATTAGCAATTTGAAATTGTTATAAGTCATTCCCAACCACTCAAGTTGATCACTTCCTGCTATTAATAAAAACTATATCCACAATTGTCATTTCACATTCAATCGAACAATAATTGATTTAAATAAAAAATGTGTACCACATGTGAGAATTTTTATAATTTGTGTGTATTATCTTCAATACTATTAGGGGAATATAAAGAAATAAAAAATAAGATTTGTATTATTGTTTTTTTCATTTTCTTTCTAAGTTGGGGGAGCCTTGAGATGATTCCATGTTTAATTTTTGGCTTGAGAAACAAGCCCCCAAGGACATCGAAGTTGTCAACCACTCAATTTTATCACTTCTTACTATTAATAAAAAAAAATATTCACAATTTCCATTTCATATTCAATCGAATAATAATTCAATTAAATAAAAGAATGTGTACCATATGTGAGAGTTTTTATAATGAGTATATATTATCTTCAATACTAAATAATATCTAGTCAAATAAAAATTAATAAAGTATAAAAAATTTAGTGTAAAAGGGTGTAAAAATGTTTTATTTTCAAATTAGTGAAAAAAAAAAAATGTATGGTTTTTTTATTTTGCTAAGTTGTGTGAGCCTTAGGATGACTACAGGCTTGATCTAAGATCATTTAAGCCGTTAAAAATCACCTATGGATCCCACTAGGCCTAGGCCACACCAACGCTTAACATAACTAGATTTTTTCCAAAACGTTTTGAACCAGTTACCTTCACAACACGAAGTGCCTTAATAGTACACCCATCACCCTCTATTCTATGCAACTTGGGAAACTTGTATGATTAGTTTATTTTGGAACTAGTATTAATATATATTTATTTTAATTTTAGATTTATAATATATTAAAAAAAATTAGATTCAAAATTTTCATTAAAAATTATTATAATAAAAAAGATTTAAAAAACATTTTTTTTAAATATAAAAGAATAAATCATTAAAATATTTGAATTATAGATTTTTATTTTTATTTTTTATATAGGTAAGATTTTCAATTAATAATAACAGTTTATATATATTTATTTGTGAAGGGATTTTTACATGAGAAATTAGACTATTAACAAATAAGAGACTACTAATCTTTGAAAAATAAATTAACTAAACAAATAATTGTGTCTATCAAAGTATATTGTTTTTTCTATAGGGTTATATAAGAATCATTTAGAGAAAGCATTATAGTCTTAGGAGTTTCACAAGGCTATGGTTGCTTGTTCTAGGCCGTTGAGCCACACTCTCCTATATGTGCATTAACATCTTATTCATTTCCTATAATTGCAACACCATATCATCTAATACGAAAATAATTTCATATGTGGCATCATTCATATCAAGAAGGAAATAGTCCAAGAGTGACTTTATACATGGATAAAGGTATATCATGTACATATATTGGTTTTTCTAGCCATGAGTGTTCCCCAAGTGCAACCAAGCCTCCACTGTTGCGAAGACTTTAGAATTAGATAAACACTTGCACCCACTAATCAGATCAAAATCCACCTCTTGTGGGTAATCACTAATGGATTGCGAGATTTTTTCTCTCTATAATTTAGCTAAGGATTGAACTAGTTGTGAAGTTGGAGGACTCCCTTGCGAGCCACGACCACCACCATCTCTTCTAATTTGAACCTGTTAGGTCCCTATACTACTAGTGTAACCCCTTATTGTTATTAGTACAACCCCCTTATTATATTGTTGTGCCCATGTAGTCCCCATATTGTTATTATTGTGTCCCATAGAAACCAACTATTGTTATTATTGTGCCCTTACATTATTATTGTTATGTCGGCTTTGATTATATTATGACCCCTTAGACTCCTATATATAGAAAGGAGGTCTTGTCATTTGTATCATCCAAGAATTCTTCATTTGTGTAATGTAAAGGAGGTTGCCCCCTCAAAGAGGCTGAATTATAAGGCATTGATCTTTCTTTTCTATATTTTTGTGAGTTGGTTTCATAACATTTGGTATCAGAGCTTTGGATTCTAGGGTTTCGTTGCACCAAACAGGTCATTGTGGAAGTTTTGCTATAATTTTTTTGCTACGAAGTCTCAGAAGCTAAAACAAAAACCCATTTGAGTGGAAATCATTATGAACCTCCGGTCCAAATTTTAGATCTTATCTTGCTCTATTTTCGGAGATATGGTCTAAGGAAGTTAGAGTTTTTGCAAGCTCCAAAATTCAATCTCAAACAGGTCATCGTGGAATTTTCGCTATAATTTTCTTTCTATGAAGGTTCAGACTCTAAAATTAAAACCCATTTGATCTGCAATCATGGTGCAGTGTGGCCCCAAATTTCAGATCTTGTTTCACTATGTTTGTGGAGATACATTTCAATACATTTAGGGTTTCGGCAGGCTCTCGAATTAAATCCCAAATAGGTGACCTGGGGAAAATCGTCATAACTTTTGCTCGAAGCATTTGATTCGAAGTTCATAAAAAGTGACAGAAAGAAGACATACTGTATTTTGTTGGGTATCTGTTTTCAAACCTAAGGTCAAAACAGTGACACGTGGCATGTCGTACAAATTCGCTCTACTGAACTAGTCTATAATTAGGTCATCGTGGGAGATTGGACATAACTCTTTCTTCAAGAATCCAATTACGATTAGACTTGTGGTATTAGAAAGAAGGCTTAGAGGATTACTGCAAGACGTAATTTCATAACTTGGAGACCTGAAAATACAAAGTTATAGTCGTTTCAAGATCAAGCTCCTAAAATCAAGAAAAGCTGATATGAGGAAGTTTGTTGGCAAGGATTCGGTAAATCAGATACTACAGATGGAGCAAAATTTTGATCTACAGGAGGCGAAACTGTTACAAAAGGTACGTATTGCATATTCATATTTAGAATCGAATCAATTTTTATGGAATAAAGGGCTTTGTTCTCGTAAACCACTTGTTACGTGGTTAATTTTCACAGATGAAATGATAGCACATTATGAGGATACAAAGAGAAACACCTTCTTTAGCCAATTGATAAATATCAAACAAAAATGTTCAATGGAAAAGCACATTGAGAACTTTCAAAATTGAATATAAGAGAAAATGATATTCCAAAGAAGCAGAGGATGGATGTCTCCATATGGACTTTAAAGGATAACATTCAACATGAGGTTCATCTTTGGGAACCTGATTCATTGGAGAGGGCATTCAGGTTGGCAAGAAAAGTGGAAAGCAAAATTATGGCAACAAGGAAGCCTACCCCTCACAACTATAAAGATGGAAGTGTTGTTTCTCCTAGCCTTCCACAACCTACAAGGTTAACAGCACAACAATTGGAAGAAAAAAGAGCAAAAGGGATTTGTTACAATTGTGATAACAAATACACTAAAGGTCATAAGTGTGTTGAGAAGAAATTATTTTACATAGATTATGAAGAGGAGGAAGAAAAGCATCAAGGAACATCAAAAGAAGAGGATATACACCCAGAACCAACCCAAAGAAAGAAGAAATGAATCCGACCATATCTTGTAAAGCATTGGCAAGAATTACCACTCCTAAAACTCTCAAGATAGAAGGGCATATCAAGAAGAAAAATGTTCAAGAAGTGAAATATCACATCGATAAAGAAGAAATGAATCTGACCATATCTTGTAATGCATTGGCTGGAATTACCACTCCTCAAACTATCAAGATAGAAGGGCATATCAAGAAGAAAAATGTACAAGAAGTGAAAGATCACATCGAGCATTAAGAAATGAATCTAACCATATCTTGTAATGCATTGGAAGAAATTACCACTCCTCAAACTCTCAAGATAGAAGGACATATCAAGAAGAAAAAGGTTCAAGCAGTGAAAGATAAAATTGAGCATCAACAACAAGTTCTCCAACTTTTAAAGGATAATGCCACTTTGGTGTAGAATCGAATGAAACAAGAGGCAGATCAACATCACAATGAAAGAAGTTTTGATGTAGGCATTTGGGTACTTTTACGGCTACATCTCAAGCAAGATATTTATGAGAAGGAAATGTTGGCAATACTACATGCACTTAAGAAATGACGACCTCACCTAATGGGAAGACACTTCAAGGTAAAAATGGATCATGATAGCCTGAAATAATTTTTAGAACAAAGATTATCTTTAGAAGAATATAAAAAATGGGTCCCAAATATGTTGGGTTATGACTTTGAAATCATCTACAAAAAAGCGAAGCAAAATTTTGTTGCAAATGCACTCTCAAGAAAGGATGAGGATGTGGAAACATTGTTTTGTGCTATTTCTATTATCCAACCAGATTGGATAAATGAAGCAAGGGATGAATGGAAGAAGGACGAAGAAGTGTGGCCACTCATTCAAAAGTTGCAGAAGATCCCATTTCAAACAATATTACGAGAAGTTGACAAGGAAGGAAAAATCATATTGGAACTTGGAGCAGTCACAAAAACAAGAACCCGACAACTACGAAATCAATCAATTTCAGAGTATCTCATCAAGTGGAAGAACTTGCTCGCTGAAGACTCCATATGGGAGGACAAGAATTTTATACAGAAGCATCAAGAACTACTCAAGCATTGAGGACAACACTTTTTGAACGAGAGGGGCATGTTAGGTCCCTATACTACTAGTGTAACCCCTTATTGTTATTATTACAACCCCCTTATTATATTGTTGTGCCCATGTAGTCCCCATATTGTTATTATTGTGTCCCATAGAAGCCCACTATTGTTATTATTGTGCCCTTACATTATTATTGTTATGTTGGCTCTGATTGTATTATGTGATGCAGGAGCATCTGAATGAAAAAGATGATAGCTGGGAAATGTTTTTTTATTTTGCTGGAAAGAAAGAAAAACATGTTGAGTTTCTGTTTTATTTTGTTTTATTTAAATTAAGGTTGACTCAGCCAATGTTCTTTAAAACATAGGCAAGCAAGTCAAGATAGGATTAGTTAGGAGCATGTTTAAAGAAACTGTTAGATAACTGAAAGGTAACTGAGGAACAGTTCCTCAACTGTAAAGAAACTGCTAATAATGCATTGAAAAAGAAAAACCAGAGCCTGATTGAAGGGATGCCATCCAGAGAGAAGAGATAGCTCAAGATTTGTAATTTACAATTTTTTTGAATCTCTATAAAAGGAAATGAATCTAGAACTGTCATTAAGGAAATAGGACAGTTTTTTTTTAATTTTCCTTGTGCATAAATGTTTTGGACATTATATTGCAAGCAAGACAGTGAAATAACTCATTAAGAAACCAAATGGCATCGACAAGAAACTTATGACAGAAGGCATCTTAGATCAGGAACCAGACAAAGGCAAAACCAACAATACAATACATTTTTCTTTCCTCAACAAAAAAACCAGGTACTTTTATATTCAACATTTAAGCATAATTTTGGTTTCCAAATTTAACAGTTCATGGTAAAAATTATACAACCCAAAAACCGTGGAGGGTTCCGAAACCCATGAAAATCGAAAACTACATTTCACAAACGAATACTAGTCAAACAGCGAGGGCATGAAAACCCCTGAAACTATACTAATACTAGTCAAACAGAGAGGGAATGAAAACCCCTGAAACCACACACATACACGGAGGAATCAAAACCCCAAGGGTTATACCCAACTAAAGACAGAGCAAGTAATAGAGCAAGCAAAAGAAATATACAACCACAGAAAGACCCTACCTAGGTTTTCCCTAAGCCTCTGAAAGATCCCAAGGACGAGGCCATGGAGCAGCGTTCCCCTAGAATGACTTGCACACCACCACAAAACAGGGTAGCAGTTAAGTAGGGCCATGAGACCAACAATACAGTGAAACAGATTAACCAAAAAGGAGTGAGGATTTACCTGGAGAAGGAATGATTCTGCAACGTAGGATAAGAGTTGAGACTTGCAACAAAGGGTTTCTGCCAACAGAAATGCCATGAGATAGTTTTACCTGCTCACCAAGGAGCTAGAAGGTTAGAGACTTAAAAATGAATGGAGGAATTGCAACTGGAACAAGAAAATTACCTAAGAACGAGTTCGCTGAGCCATCCAGTGCAGTAGCAAGGTGAGAAGGTCCTGTGTTTGTAGAGCCAAATCATCACCAGACCCAACATCAAGAAATCAATCATCACAAAATAGAGCAGAGACAAAGTATGAGCCAGGTGACAGAGATAAATTGACTTGCAGGTAGAGAATCGACTTGAAACCCCCCAAGACCCAGTGAAGTAAACCACCATAGGGAGTAAGCAAAGGCACAGCGCCAACAAACCACCACAGGGAACAAGCAAGGCACAACACTAACAAACCACCATACGGGACAAGCAAGGCACAACGCTTGTCAACCATCACAAGAACCAGGTGAAAGCACTGAGCACCCATAGTGCCGAACTAGAGCACGTCAATGCAAGAATGAATTCCAAATACCCTCGACAGGTGTGATAAACCGTGTTTGCAAACTCGAGTCTAGTATGAAGGGTATGCCGAAAAACATAAATCGCATTGAAAACTCACACCAAAACCCTACCACTGTTTTAAATTAGAAAAATGATAAGAGTTAAACAGTCGTTGCTACATGTCCCTCCTCGGGATCGCCACCAATTTTTGGTATCAGAGCAGTTTGTTCCTTTATCTTAGTAAAGATGGAGGTAGGAAGAAGGGGTCGAGGAAGATCCATCAGAAGAGTAGCAGATGAAGGGTTACGAGAAGAGATTAGGACTTTAACTGCACGTTTGGCAGGAGTGGAAGTAGGAAGGCATAGAGATCTGGAAGGTGGGGATGACAGTGAGGAGGAAAACATAGCCACGACGGACGAGTCAAATGAAGAAGGACCGGAGATTAAACTAATGAGGTCATTTTTGTTGGCTAGTAGTAAGCCAAGACCGAAGCTTGCCAATTATAATGGAAGTTTTTCCACAGAGGCATTGTTAGACTGGATAAGTGAACTAGATAAATATTTTGAATATGAAGAAATCAGCGAAGAAAAAAGGATCAGGTTTGCTGTCACCAAGTTGAAGGGACATGTAGCACTATGGTGGGACAATGTACAGGCAGAAAGGACGAGATTGAACAAACCATTGATTGGACAGGATGATTGCTATAATGAAGAGAAAATTTATAGCTAAAGATTATCAAATTGCCCTTTATAGACAAGTACAGAACCTAAGGCAAAGAATGATGACCGTAAAGGAATATACTGAAGAATTTTATAAAGTAAACCTGAGAGTTGGTTATGTTATAGATACCCCTGAGAAAATAGCGAGGTTTGTAAATGGTCTATGGATGGAGATCCTAGACGAAATTAGTATTATTTCCCCTAGGACCATAGAGGAAGCCTATCAGAGTGGGTTGAAGGCGAAGGAAAATATTTCTAGGAAACAGAATGCCAGAAGAGGACGTGGTTCTGGCAGAGGTTTGAGATAGACCTTTGGCAGGGGTAGGACTGCCAACAGTAGTGAAGAGGGCAGTAGTTTGAAGACTTCAGGATAGACTGAAAGGGAAGGTAACACTCTAGGATAAGGTCATACTAGCGAGGAAGAGGTAATGGAAAAGGCAGAGGAAATGTCTATCAATGTTACAAGTGTCACAAATGGGGACACAGGTTCTTTGAATGTCCTGAAAATGAACAAACTGGGCAGAGGGGAGCATATGTCGCTCAGCCTGATGAAGCGGAGGCACCACCACAGGAGGCAGAAAATATGCCTGAAACCAGGGAAGCCTTGGTGTTGAACAAGGTATTATTGAAACCAGCTAAGGAAGTAGCTGATCAGACACATAGGAAAGCATTGTTCTGGACTGTGTGCAAGTCGCATGGGAAATGCTACAAATTAATCATAGACAATGGAAGCACTGATATTCTGATAGCTACTGAAATGATGAGGAAATTGGGTTTGAAGAAGTTGAAGCACCCAAATCCATATAGGGTGTCTTGGTTGTAGAAAGGTCACCAACTGTTGGTCGATGAGCAGTGCGAAGTAGAGTTTCATATTGGCAAGTACAAGGACAAGGTGACTTTTGATATCATGCCTATGGACGTGTGCCATATTCTGCTGGGCAAACCATGGTAGTATGATAGGAAGGTCATCCATGAGGGGAACAAATTGTTACAAGTTTGTTAAATATGGGATAAAGCATATGCTAGTGCCCATGAAGGAAGAGAATATTGTAGAAACCAGTTGGACAAAATCATTACTATTAGGTGGAAAAGAGTTTCTGCAACAGATGGAGGATGATGAGGTAAAATATGTAGTTGTGTGGAGGCCAAAACCAATATTGATCCATACTGAAGTCACTGACTTACCTAAAGAGATATAAGACATGATGTAGGAATTTAGTGATATTGTGGTAGATGATCTACCAGACAAATTACCACCAAAGCGGAGCATTAGTCACCATATTGATTTTATTCCAGGAGCTAGTTTTCCAAACAAGGCTGATTACCGGATGAACCCAAAGGACAATGAAGAAATCAGGAAGTAGGTGTAGGAGTTGTTGGATAAAGCACTGATTCGGGAAAGTTTAAGCCCTTGTGCAATTCCGACTATTTTAGCTCCCAAGAAAGAAGGTGAGTGGCGAATGTGCACTGATTCCTAGGCAATTAACAAGATCACCATGAGGTACAGGTTTCCTTTACCTCATATGGATGATATGATGGATTGTTTGAGTGGAGCAGCGTACTTTTCAAAGATAGACCTGAAAAGCGGCTACTACCAAATCAGGATTTGAGAAGGTGACGAGTGGAAGACAACTTTCAAGACTAATGAAGGCTTATACGAATGGATGGTTATGCCATTTGGATTGAGCAATGCTCCCAGCACATTCATGCATTTGATGAACAAGACGCTGAAGGAATTCATTGGTAAATTTGTGATTGTATATCTGGATGATATACTTATATTCAGCGAGATGAAGGAAGAGCATTTTCGACATGTGAGGTATGTATTAGAAAAATTGCAGCAAAATAGATTACTGATAAATTTGAAGAAATGTTCTTTTTTCAAGAAAGAGTTAATTTATTTGGGATTTGTGATTTCTGAGAATGAACTAAAAATGGATCTGGAAAAGGTTGCAGCCATAGTTAGCTGGCCGTCTCCCAAAAGTTTGTTTTAGGTACGAAGTTTTCATGGATTGGTGAGTTTTTATCAGAAGTTTATTAAAAAATTCAATGGGATTTGTGCACCCATAGTGGATACCATTAAGAAGGCAAATCAGCCTTTCCATTGGACAGAAACGACAGAGAAGAGTTTTCAGCTACTCAAAAGAAATATTACTGAAAAACCAATTTTGAGATTACCAAACTTTAACAAACTTTTTCAAGTTCGTTGTGATGCCAGTGGAACAACCATTGGTGCAATACTTAGCCAAGAAGACAAGCCAGTAGCCTACTTCAGTGAGAAACTAAATGAAAGTAGGTAGAAGTACACGTCTTATGACAAAGAATTTTATGCAGTGGTTCAAGTGCTAAAGCATTGGAGACATTATCTATTGGCCAATGAATTTGTCATATTTTTAGACAATTCTGCATTATAATATAGTATGCAGCAGCATAAGTCGAACCATAAACATGCAAAGTGGGTGGAGTACCTACAGAGTTTTACATTTTTGTTGAAACACATCAACGGTCAAGCCAACAAAGTGGCAAATTCATTAAGCATGAGGAATTTGATCCTACAGGAAAGTACGATACAAGTATTAGGATTCGAACATCTTAAAGACTTGCATGAAACATATGCAGATTTTAAGGAAGCTTATGAAACTTGCCAAAATCCATTGTTGAGAGATAATAGTTCATGGCTGGACTATAATATGCAGGCAGGGTTTCTATTCAAAGGAGGGTAGTTGTGTATTCTGAAATGTTCTATGAGAGAGAACTTAATCCAGGAAAAGCATAATGGAGGTTTAGCCAGGCATTTTAGCATAGACAAGACCTTGGTTTAGTTGAGCCACCTTTACTATTGGCCAAAGATGCGTAGAGGTGTACAGAGGTTTGTGACTAGATGCAAAGTGTGTCAGCTTGCAAAGGGACATAGAGAGAACACAACGTTGTATACACCCTTACCTATTCCGAACAGACCAAGGGACTCAGTCAGTTTAGACTTTGTCTTAAGTTTGTCAAAGACACAATGGGGATTCAATTCCATCATGGTGGTGGTGTATCATTTCACCAAAATGGCACATTTCATTCTGTTATCTCAAAATCAGACCCTGATAGGCTGCTGGTCAGGTTGACTTTAAGTAACTATTTCAAACCTACTTTAGGCTGAGGCCTAGCCTCCTCAACCTGAGAGGGCTCTCTCTTGATGGATTAATGATTTTGATTAAAGATAAGATGGCTAACTCTTATAGAACAACTGTGAAAAAACATGACTGCTGGAAACACATTAAACAACTATCCATTGGGCTTATGGAGTCAAAAACACCTCAATATAATAGCGAACTTAACCTTACATGGAAGTCAGGGCATTCAGCATTTAGACATTCAGAACATCAACTCATAGGGGACCATACAGTTTATAGATGCATACAGGAAATCAGAGCACATTCAGTGAATTCTGAGTGATTATACATCTATACCACTGTAAGAATTAAAAAAGGACAACATCACATATTCTGAACATAAGAAATCCTTCCTGAATCCTGAGAAGTAAAGTCAAAATTATATTACTGAAAATGAGTCTTACATAAGCCAAATACAAGCTCTGTTATAAAGTTTTCCAACCTTGATTACATTTCTGTTTCAGCTATATATAGAGCTCTTATTCTAACTGATCTAGATTCCTCCTCCAGCATGAGGGGAATTCGAAAACTACTTCTAATGACACCTACTAACCCTTTAACTAACTAATAAATACAACAAAGTGTTGACTGGAGTTTTTTAGAGATCTAAATCAACTATGACTCTAACTCCATATTACATGCCTGATGGCTTTAATTAAGATGATTCCTCGTTCTTTGACATCTGATCCCCTTTAGTTTGGCTGTAATGGATGTTCAAGGCTCCATGTTTGATCTTTAATGACACATCCTTTCCAATACCCTGAAACATAGGAAACTGCCCCTGTGTACCGGTCTTTAGTTTGCCTTATCATGTCCGGATCTAACGAAGTATATCCTTTATCTTTTAATTACTTCAAAATAGAGCAGAATGCCACGTCCTTGATGTGTTGTCCACCGTTTGCATGCGTGAAAGCCAAAATTCTTGCAAACTGTTTCACATATCCTGAAGTGTGGTAAATATGAAATAAGCTTACTTTATGACTAAAATCTAAAGTTGGATTCGAATGCATATTATATCCACGTGTCTTGACCTGGTTGAATCTTAATAGCTTCAGTTGATGCCTTGCATACCTTTTAGACGTTTCCCTTTCAAAATTCTCGCTTATAATTCAAAACTGTTTGATTTACGTTGAAATCATCACTTTCAGCAGTTTCGTAGCGCGCTACGAAACTGCTGAGTTATTTAAAATAGCTTGTTTTTAACCTGAGACCTTTAGCCAAGTGCTTGATTTCCAAAAACTTCTTTAGACTTTCCACAGGTCGAATAGGAATTTATATTTCTTCAGAAAGATAAGATTAAGCAAACTTGTCAAAATTTTGAAATAAAATCTTACTTGAAATGAAAATTCATTTAGCAGGTCCTTTAAGCTAGCTTAGCTGTGCCTTCAGATCTTCAATTTGTTTCTTCATAGCCTTATTCCCAGCTCTCAGTTGCATATTGATCATTCTGATGTACTTGGCTTCTTTGATTGCTGGTACTGTCCAGGTGTGAAATTGTGAATGGCCATCAACCACTGAATTCAGCTGGGCTTCTACAGCTTCATTCCCTTCCCATAGAATTTTATTATACTTTGCGTGTATGACTGCATGTATTCTAGCAGCTTTCTTCAATTTGGCGATCTCATACTTAGCTGATTCTAATTGGCTCTTCAGGGCTGCTATATTATTTTCTTTAGGTGTAATGACCGTTTTGCCTGCGTTTTTCTGTGTCTCTTCCCCTGTTTCCTCTGTTCTTGGCAGTACTTCCTGTACTTGCTGGAATCTCCTTGTCATAGGTCTTCTAGGTTTGAAAATGAACTCTTCAGCTGGCTCATCAAATTTAAGCCTTTTTGAGGCCTTGGCTTTCTTGGTGCTTTCTTGTTCTGACTGTCTCAACTCAATTTGGACTGGTAGAGACTGCTCAATGTCAATAGCCTGTAATAAGTCATTTAAACTTCCCTTGGACATTGGACTTTCTTCGACTGCTACAGCTTTACCTTTTTCCTTATTCATCTGGCTTCTTGTTCTTATCCTTGAGACTACTTCAGATGTTCTTGTTTCAGGTACAGTCTTTTTACCATGAGCTTTTTCCTTAGTTGATTGCTGAGGTTGATCTTGGATGATGAGTGGCTTCACTTGTTTTCTTACTCTTTTAGCTCTTGCTTCTGTTTGGAGCTCAGCTATTGTAGAATCCCTAGCAGGTTGAGGAGTGAGGCCAGTCTGGCTTTTGAAGCCAGCCATAAAAATGAATGAATTCCAATCTCTGCCTACCTTTTGGAGCCCATCTAAAACCAATAGTTTGATTAAACCATGATGAAACAAAGAGGTTTCACAATCCTCTTTCCTCAGCTGTACTTTATCACACATCTTACTCAAACTACGGAAAAGATAAAAAGGTAAGTCTATGGAGACCTTCCCGGTGAAATGCAAAAGGAGTTTAAAATGGTAAGAGTAAACCTTGTTATACCTTCCTTCACAAGTCAGATATTTTTGTATGCAGGTGAGTAAATGAGCATAATATTCTTTGACATAACTCCTGGGCACTGCCTTACTTAAATCTTCATTTACAAATTCATCCTTCAAAAACTCCTTGCAAGGATTCATGTCAAACTTGAAGTTTTTAAACCATTGCTCTTGTCCTCGTGGGATTTCTGTCACAGTAGATATCACTTCTGGCGAAACCTGCAATTCTATCATGGCTACTTTTGAATTCAAGCCGGTGAAGTTAAGTGCAAATTCTTTGGTTACCTGTGCGTGCCCTCCTTGTAACTTTTTGCAAAAATTCCAGCACCCGGCCTTTTTAAATGCTTTCTCCACCTCTTTGTTTCTCAGCGTTATATCTAAGCCTTCAGGCTCAGTCCTTAGACATTTGCCGGATCTGTGCTCCTTTTTCTCCATGATTCTTCCAAATCTTTGCAGACAATGACTACCATCTCTGGTTGGAATTGTGATTCAGCTTCTATTTGAATTCAGCCTCGCTTGATTATCAGCCTCGCTTGATTATCAGCCTCGCTTGATTATCAGCCTCGCTTGATTATCAGTTGAATTTTAGATTTTTCCGTTTAAAATCTTTCAAGTTGTAATCTTGCAGATTTGTCACTTCATGCAAGACTTACGACCATCATTAAGTTTTATGCACGGTGGTCTTTCTTGGAAATGGTGATTCATGCGTATCAACAGATCTAGTGGTGAGGATAGTGGCAATGAGTGGTAAAATGTGATAAGAGGGGTACATGGGCTGACATGAGAGGACACGGCCTATGACTCACCTAACGGATTTTATATTTTGGGAAAGATTCGCTGCGAAAAGTACGAATCCATGATTTCGCAGCGCAGTCAGTTTTAAATTTGAATGATGCGCTGCGAAACTACCTAATCATGATTGCGCTGCGAAATTACAAAAAGACACGGTGGATGACATAAGATAACAGGTGGCTATGAAACAATGGTAGATGGAGGGGAACCAATGGGAGCTGAGAACAACTTGACTCAAAAACTCTTCAAAACTCCAAATTCTAAGGGAAAAAACTAAAACCAAATTAAACTAGCATTGACCTTTGTCCTCGGGCTAGGATAAAAAGTTACATGTATCCATTTTAGTTCTAAGTGATAACACATTCCATGTAGGAAAACCAGTGATGCCACACATGTAGCACATTTGTTCTTCACAGAGATAGTCATATTACATGGCTTTCCGAAGTCTATTATTTCAGACCGAGATGTTAAGTTTACATGACATTTTTAGCGGACCTTATGGAAAAAATTAGACACCAAACGGAACTTCAGCTCATCTTATCATCCGCAAACTGACAACCAAACCGAAGTGGTGAAACAAAGTCTGGGAAATCTATTAAGGAGTTTGGTTGGTGATCCAAGTGGATATTGGTGGCCACCTACCAAGTCCACCTAGACCCCCACCATTGTTTCTCTCAGCATTTTCAATTTCCTTAATTGTAGCACAACTTACTATTTTTAGCAGTTTTTTGGGCCCTGAACTTCTGGAGCCGTTTTGAGGCCCTAAACGATGTTTTTGGGAAATCTGGGGGCAACATGGGTCCATGGACCGATGTTGCCCTTCCCAAAGTGGTAGTGCTTGGATAGATCTTTCTAACAAGCTATTGTACACATCAAACAAATATCGTATGCCAAAGTTACGACCCCGGGAAGTTGATGTACCAATTTACCCAAACGGGGCCTACAGTTTGGTGTTTCATCTTCTAGGGTTAGGTTTTGGAATGTTAAGGGTTTTCCATTGTTTCTCAACAATAAATAGGCCTTCGAGCCTCATTGTAACACAGTTCAGAGGCATGTAGCCACCACATCTCTTCTCAGAGATAAGCTACCATCACCCTAGCTGGTTTATTTCCATTACTGCTTGTAAGCATATTTCAGTATTTTACATTAACAAAAATGAAGTATTATTTCCGTTTCATATCTGTGTTTATGGTTATCTCTATAATTTGTTGCATTCCTATTTAAGTCCGAATCAGTGGTATTAGAGCGGTATGCTTTTTCTCCGTTTTTCTTTGCATGTCCCCAACGAGGTCGGGATATAAGGAGTTAGGGCTTGAACTGGTCAAAACTTTGCAAGGCCAGCCTCGCAAATCCCGACGGCCTCCCATGGAGGATGAGAAGAAAGACGAGGGGGCAGGAGATCCTATCAAAATCTTTCTCGAAGAAGTCCTTGAGCAACAACGGAATGCGATGATGGATAACTTTGCCCAGATCCTTCAGCGGCTACCCAGAAGCAATGCATCGGCCTCCAGTAGCTACTCTGGAAACGCCATGCCCTTTAAGGTACAGGTTAATTTTGAGATCCCCATATTCGAGGGTCAAATAGACGCAGATGCCGTAGATAAATGGTTAAATCTGCTAGAGGGTTATTTTTTTGTTCACGAATTTACGAATCAGGAAAAGATTGTTTTCACTCTTCTCAAAGCAGCCCTCGACATCAAGGACTGGTGGGAAACCTACTGCGAGCAGAAGGATGAAAATACTCACTCACTATTTTCAGCTGCACCCACCTGGAATTCATTGCGGGATGCCATCAAGGAGCAGTACTACCCTGTCGGAAGCTATGAGGATGAATACATAAAGTGGACCATGTTGTGGCAGGGAAGGGACCAAGACGTGTCAGAGTTCACCAATCTTTTCCATACCCTTCGCACAAAGTTAGGTATCAAGGATTCAGAGCAACATTTGATACTCAAATACGCGGCTGCCTGCACAAGTACATCTAGGAAGAAATAGAATTCCTGAACATCTCCTCGCTCGGCACAACATACCGATATGCTGTCAAGGTTGAGCAAAAGTTTAAACAAAAGAAGTGAGACTTTGGATTTGTGAATCCGAAGCAAGGGAAAGGTGCCCCTAAACCATAGAAAAAAGTACAAAGCCAAGGCGGTGCAGCCCAAGACAACCCACCAAAGCTACAAGAAAAGAACAATTCCATGAAGCTGAAAAAGGACACGGGGAAATGGTGTGAGCTCCATAAGAGCTCCACTCACAACACAAGTGAGTGTCGGGCCAAGCAGTCACTGGTGGTTGAGCTAAAGGTTTCAGAATCAGATGCATGTTTAGACTCTGAGTCAGAACCCGACAAGGGGAATGACAAAGGGAAGCAGATCATTGATTCGGATCCCAACACCACTGTTGCTACCACTAAGATCTAGAAAAATGAACCCGAAGATCTAGAGGAAGAGGAGCGTCTCTTCCACTCCCAGATGTGGGTAAAGGGCTCCCCACTACAGTTCATTTTCGATAGTGGGAGCCAAAAGAACCTCATTTCGACAGAGGTAGTGAAATGGTTGGGCTTATCGACCACAGCACATCCACAACCGTACACCATCGGGTGGCTTCACCAAGGACAGGATCTTCACGTGAGCCAGCAATGTCGCCTTCCATACAATATCAAGCCCTTCACGGATGAGGTATTGTGTGACATTGCTCCCCTTGAAGTTTGTGATGTATTATTAGGACAACCATACTTGTGGAAGTGACATGTTGTGTATGAATCAAGGCCCCGTGCTGTTATTATTACACTAGGAAATAAGTTGTACAAGATACCAGAGGTAGCACTGCCTATCGCCATCTCTTTGATTACTACAAAACAATGCAGTAAGCTCATTTCCAAAACCGAGTAATTTGTTTTCCTGATGATACGCCCTCAAGGAAAGAAGAAGACGATGGCCACGGCCTCCAGACAGGGCCCCTCCGCACGACAACTACAGATGGACAAGGTCATGGAGAAGTACGAGGACATCTTCACCTCCCCTGCAGGGGTTCCTCTGCACTGTCAAGTCAAGCACTCCATCGATCTGACCCCAGGTGCGCCGTTACCCAATGGACCATTTTATTGGCACTCCATTATGGAGAACGATGAAATCAAGACGCAAATTCAGGAGTTGTTGTAGAAAGGTCACATCCGTCCGAGTTCATCGCCTTATGGGAGCCCGATCGTGTTGGTATAGAAGAAGGATGGGACTTGGAGACTCTGTATTGACTATCGGGCGCTGAACAAGATCACTATCCGTAATAGGTACCCGATCTCGTGGATTAATGACCTCCTGGACCAACTAAAGGGGGGAAAATATTTCAACAAGATCGATCTGAAGTTAGGATATCACCAGGTACCAATCAAACCCTTTGATGTGTGGAAGACTGCCTTCAAAGCCAAGGAGGGGCTTTTCGAATGGTTGGTTATGCCTTTTGGATTGACAAATGCTCCTACAACCTTCATGAGGCTAATGGATGACATCTTGCGGCCATTCACCAACTCATTTGTAGTGGTATAATTGGATGACATTTTGATCTTCAGCCAGAGTTGGGAAGAGCACCTCCACTACATCCGACAGGTTCTCCAAACACTGTGGCAACACAAGCTATGTGCCAAGTTGGAGAAATGCACTTTTGGCATGACCCAGGTTCGGTATCTGGGATACATTATTGATGAACAGGGGGTGCATGTGGATCTAGCCAAGATCCAAGTCATTCAGGATTGGCCATCTCCAACCACTCTGACAAAGCTCTGCAGCTTTCTAGGTCTTGCCAACTTCTACCACAGGTTCATGTTGGGGTTTTCTCATATCACTTGGCCCTTGAGTCAAGTCACCAAGGGAGGAACGAAAGCAAAATTATTTTGGTTTGAATCTCAACAGAAGACATTCATAGAGTTGAAAGATCGCCTCTGAACAACACCAGTGCTCGCGTTACCAGATTTACAACAACCATTTGAGGTCAAGACAGATGCCTCTGACTATGCTATTAGGGCAGTCCTTACTCAACATGGGCATCCAGTGGCATATCACAGTGAAACACTTTTAGGCACAGTCCGGAAGTATCCCACTTATGATAAAGGGATGTATTCCATTGTGCAAGCCTGCCAACAATGAAGCATTACATTTTGGGGAAGGAAACGGTCATCCACACAGACCACCGACCCCTGCAGTTCATACAGACCCGAGGGAAATTACAGAATTATTGCCATCAGAAGTGGTCTAAATACCTGCAACAGTTCCATTTGAATATCAAGTATAAGAAGGGCAGCACCAATAATGTTGCAGATTGCCTCAGTCGACCACCGATCATGGCGTTAACCACCATGCTCAACTCTTGTGGGCACGAGACTTCTGATTGGTCACTTCTCTACAAAAGCAACCCATAATTTGGCCACACATACCAGACACTCTTGGAGGGTCGGCATGTTCCAGATTTTCACCTCCAGGATGCCCTGTTATGCCACCTAGGTCACCTTTGTGTTACTTCAAGCGAGCGTGCCAAGATGATTTGGGAAGCACACTACAGTCGGGCTGTTGGGCATTTCAGGGTCGAGAAAACGGTGGTAGTACTGCAAAAGTATTTCTATTGGCCGAATCTTCGACAGGATGTCGGGAAGTACATCAGATCATGTATTGCCTGTGCCATTGCCAAACCGACCATCAAGAAGAAAGGCCTCTATACCCCGCTTCCTACCCCTAGTCGACCTTGGGAATCCATCTCCATGGATTACATGTCAGGCCTTCCTTCCACTAAGCATGGAAATGACTGTGTTTTTATGGTCGTCGATAGGTTCTCGAAGATGGCCATTATGGCATCCTACAAGAAGAATATCACAACAGAAGCCACTGCTAAACTCTTCTTTGAAGGAGTGTGGGTGCACTTTGGGATCCCACAGTCTATCATCTCAGATTGGGACAGTCGGTTCCTCAGCACATTTTGGTCCAGTCTCTGGTCAATGCTGGACACCAAACTCACTAAGTCCACAGCCTTCCATCCTCAAATGGTTGGCTAGATAGAGGTTGTCAATAGGATGATTGTACACATTCTACGCATGTACAACTCAAAGCATCCACGCTCATGGGACGAGAGCCTCCCCTATGTTTAGCACAGCTACAACTTAGCTCTTCACAGCTCGACTGGCCACAGCCCTTTTCAGGTGGGCTTGGGATTCCATCCACTATGCCCGATTGATGTGGCCATGCCACTTGCAGCTACTCACACAGATTCGGCTCATGTCCAGTCTGAAATAGACAAGGCAACCAACTTCATTGAGCACATCCAACATATTTGCCAGTAGGTCCATGACATTCTGGAGAAATCAAATGCCAAGTACAAGCAGCAACATGATCAACATCAGGTGCCACACAAGTTTCATGTGGGCGACAAAGTCTGGTTGCATTTGCAAAAGGAACTCCTTACTGGAGCCTATCAGAAACTGAGACCACTCCGATATGGTCCTTACACCATTACTAAGGCTATGGGAGATAATGCATTTGAGCTCAGTATTCCCCCATTCCTCGGCCTGCACCTAATGTTCAATGTAGACCGCCTTTGGCCATACTTTCCACCATTGCTAGACACCTCCAACATTGTAGAACAACTCACACCCACAGAATTAAATCCAGATTGCATGGAACAAGCTGTAACTGATTGGATCATGGACACACAGATCATGAACACTTGCCAACAGAATATCCAACTATATCGAGTTGTCAAAGCAGGCCAACTCCTTCACCAGGGCAAGTGGCTCACTAGGGACCAAGTTCAACAAAAGTTTCCTCATCTCATGGAGGAACTCAACGCAATGGGGACCATTGCTTCCTAAGGGGGGAGGAATGATCCAGGTGGATATTGGTGGCCACCTGCCAAGTCCACCTAGACCCCCACCATTGTTTCTCTTAGCATTTTCAGTTTCCTTAATTGTAGCACAACTTACTATTTTTAGTAGTTTTTCGGGTCCTGAACTTCCGGAGTCATTTTAAGGCCCTAAACGACGTTTTTTGGGAAATCTGGGGGCAACATGGGTCCATGGACCGATGTTTCCCTTCCCAAAGTGGTAGTGCTCGGATAGATCTTTCTAACGAGCTATTGTACGTGTCAAACAGAGATCGTATGCCAAGGTTACGACCCCGGGAAGTTGATGTACCAATTTACCCAAACGGGGCCTACAATTTGGCGTTTCATCTTCTAGGGTTAGGTTTTGGAATGTTAAGGGTTTTCCATTGTTTCTCAACAATAAATAGGCCTTCGAGCCTCATTGTAACACAGTTCAGAGGCATGTAGCCACCACATATCTTCTCAGAGATAAGCTACCATCACCCTAGCTAGTTTATTTCCATTACTGTTTGTAAGCATATTTCGGTATTTTACATTAATGAAAATGAAGTATTATTTCTGCTGCATATCTGTGTTTATGGTTATCTCTATAATTTGTTGCGTTCCTGTTTAAGTCTGGATCAGTTGGAGAAGATTCTCAACAATGGGATCGCGTGCTTGCACAAGCGAAATTTGCTTATAACAATTCGCTCAATAGAAGCACGGGCAGTAGTCCTTTCCAAATCCTATATGGAATGCACCCATGTGGAGTACATGAGTTGCAGGATTTGGGTCAGTTGGAGCGCAGGAGTGTTGATGGTGAATATTTCGCAAAGGCAATCAATGATCTTCATGAACAGGTGAAATTAAAATTACAAGCCAGCCGCCAAAGATACAAACAAAAAGCATATATGAAAAGGCGGGAGGTACAATTCAACGTAGGAGACCTGGTATTAGCACACCTATGCAAGGAGAGGTTTCCTAAAGGCGAATACAGCAAGTTAAAATGGAAGAAAATTGGGCCTTGCAGGATTCTTCAGAAGTTTTCTGCGAACGCTTATGAATTGCAGCTACCACCAGGTATAGGAATTTCACCCATTTTTAATGTGGCAGATCTGTACCCCTACATTGCGGAAAATGAATAAGACAGTTCGGAAAGATGAACACGGGACACCTAGAATGAGAAAAACTCGTGGATTAAACAAATGCCCCCAACAAATCCTTTAGAGATCGAACAGATCCTAGACACCGAGGTGGCCAGACGGACTCAAAGGAAAGAATATTTGCAGTACGTAGTCAAGTGGAAGGGTCATCCTATTGAAGATAGTTCTTGGTTAGATGCTGGTCAGATTCAAAGTGTCAGGTACTCTATTGAAGAGCTCATGGATAGGAGCCATGAGTTTAATTTACCCGGGAGCCTGATGCAGGAGCATCCGAATGAAAAAGGCGACAGCTAGGAAATGTTTTTTTATTTTGCTGGAAAGAAAGAAAAACATTTTGAGTTTCTGTTTTATTTTGTTTTATTTAAATTAAGGCTGACTCAACCATTTTTCTTTAAAAATTAAGCAAGAAAGTCAAGATAGGATTAGTTAGGAGCATATTTAAAGAAACTGTTAGATAATTGAAAGGTAACTGAGGAACAATTCCTCAACTGTAAAGAAACTGCTAGTAATGCATTGTAAAAGAGAAACTAGAGCTTGATTGAAGGGCTACCATCTAGAGAGAAGAGAGAGCTCAAGATTTGTAATTTACAATTGTCTTGAATCTCTATAAAATAAAATGAATCTAGAATTGTCATTAAGGAAGCCGGACATTTTTTTTAATTTTCCTTGTGCATAAATGTTTCGGACATTATATTGAAAGCAAGACAGTGAAATAACTCATTAAGAAACCAAATGGCATCGACAAGAAATTTGTGACAGAAGGAATCTTAGACCAGGAACCAGACAAAGGCAAAACCAACATATACAATACATTTTTCTTTCCTCAACAAAAAAAACAGGTGCTTTTATATTCAGCATTTAGACATAACTGTGCATTCATTTCATTTCCAAATTTAATAGTTCATGGTACAAATTATACAACCCAAAAACCGTGGAGGGTTCTGAAACCCATGAAAACCAAAAACTACAATTCACAGGAAAATACTAGTCAAACAGTGAGGGCATGAAAACCCCTAAAACTATATTAATACTAGTTAAATAGCGAGGGCATGAAAACCCCTGAAACCACACACATACATGGAGGAATCTAAACCACAATGGTTATACCCAACTAAAGACAGAGCAAGAAAAAGAAAGATACAGCCATGAAAAGACCCTACCCAGGTTTTCCCTAAGCCTGCAAAAAATCCCAAGGATGAGGCTGTGGAGTAGCATTCCCCTAGAATGACCTACACACCACCACAAAATAGGGCAATAGTCAAGTAGGGCCACGAGACCAATAATACAGTGAAACATATTAACCAAAAAGGAGCGAGGATTTACCTGGAGAAGGGCTGATTCCGCGACGGAGGACGAGAGCCGTGACTCGCAACAGAGGGTTTCTCCCAACAGAAATGCCATGAGAGATTTTTGCCTACTCACCAAGTAACCAGAAGGTTAGATACTTAAAATCGAAAGGAGGAATTGCAACTCGAACAAGAAAATTACCTGAGAACAAGTTCACTGAGCTGTCCAGTGCAGTAGCAAGGCGAGAACCTGTGTTTGCAGAGCCAAATCATCACCATACCTAACATCAAGAAAGTAATCATCGCAAAACAGAGCAGAGACAAAGTATGAGCCGGGTGACAGAGATAAATTGACTTGCAGGTGGAGAATTGACCTGAAACCCCCCAAGAACCAGTGAAGTAAACCACCACAGGGAGTAAGCAAAGGCACAATGCCAACAAACCACCACAAGGAACAAGCAAGGCACAACACCAACAAACCACCATACGGGACCAACCTCATGTTTTAATAATATCTATATATATATATATATATATATATACTAATAAATGTGTTAAACCAACCTCATGTTTTAAACTAAAAAAAATAGTTTTTCATCTTAAGAGGTTTGATCCTCTCGGTATATGGAGTTAAGATGGGTTATGAAGGTTTATATATAAAAAATACTTATTGCTTTTTACTTTTAGAAAATTCAACTCACACAAAAATGTTTTTAACTATGATATCAATTTATTATATATCTGAAATACTAATTATTATTTACTTTGATAAATTTACTTCACACCAATGTAATTTTTTCATGAAACGTTTTAATTTTGTAATTATTCATGCAACATTTTACATATAGTACACAACATTTTAATTTTGTAAGTATTCCAATTCCAATTTCATGCAACATTTTACACATAACACACAACATTTTAGTTATGTAAGTATTCCAATCTCATGCAACATTTTACACATGAAAAGAGCTGGTATTTTAGTTTTGTATGTATTCCAATCTCATGTACTATTTTACAAGTAATAAGAGTTGACCTATGTTTTATGAGTTTCAAGTTTTGACAAATAAGCTTATATGGATGGGGTGTTGGCAAGTTTTACATTTTGGTGAGTTTGTTGTAGTAAGGAAAAACTTATAGACAAATAAACTCATTTCATTACTATAAGTTACAAATTATATAGTTTAACAGATTTTGAAGAAGAAACATACCTTAATTGAACTTCATACTCTTTTTTATTTTCTTGAATTTTGTCAAGCTTAATTTCCTTCTATGATTACTATTTTTATTGTGTATTTGTGCTTTTTGTTAAAAAGTTTAATTGAGCGATCATATTCATTATTATTCTTTATTTTTCATTAATTAGAGGACATATATTTTAAAACTTTTTAACCTAACATTTATTGACAACAAACCACCTCTTGGTTCAAAAATTGTTGGTAATTTCATTAATAAAAATAAAATTGCACTATTGAATTTTATTAATTTTACTACTTTTAACTTTTTATTATTAATGAAGCCAACATCTCCCCCATACTAAGCTATATATTACTTTTAACTTTTTATTATTTTTCAATTGAGCTGACATGTAAATGTCTACAAACATTTACACCACTACGAACATCTCTACAATACCTTTTTGAAGGTATCCATGATAAAGTGGGGGTAAATATCCATGGTTAAGAATCTTGTTATATTGTAAGTATTAAATTTGTATGTGTTTATTAATTAAATTTAGATATGGTTATGAAACCATTATTTTATTTTATATGGTAAAACATATCATAATTTATAACTGTTATATATATATATATATATATATATATATATATATATATATATATATATATATATCTTTTCTTTTCTTTAAGAAAAAATCTTTGTAATTTTATTAATAAAACAAAATTACAGCATAAAAAAAATATGAGTTTAAAAATGTTTACATTTAATGTCTAACATCTAAACATCTTTAGAACACCTCACGATGATATCAAGTTGTTCAAATAAAATATAAAATATAAAATATTAACATACTAATTTCCCCAAACCAATTTTAAATATCTTTTAGATGAAATTGTTTTTTCTTTCCTTAAGACATTAAATCTTAAAATTATGTGTGTGTGTGTAATTTAAATTATAAAGTATTTTTAGATATATAGTTTGTAATAGTTTATTTTATTTTATATTTATAAATAAAAATAATTTAAAACTACTTTAAAAACATTTTTTTTAATTGTGATGAGAATATTGTATTAAATCATAATCCATGTCTAGATCACGATTTGTATAGTAGGTAAGTATAATGAAAATACTTTGTGGTCGACTATGCCTATAAATTCTCCAAAAGACCTATAGATACTGAGAAAACTTACAATGCATATCAGACCCATTGTTGATACATGAGCATAGTCCCTCAAAATCAACCTTGTTGGATAAACCTGAGTCTTGGAATTTACCAAAGGGAGTTGGTTCCCTTAATTAAAATTAGGATGATTTAGGAAATTTATAATTCTCATGTAAATGTAATTAGTTTTAGGAGAGAATCTAGGTATGTTATGGAGGTTTTGAGTTAACATTTCATTTCCACGTAATATTACTATTTGAGAATATTATTAAAAGGTTAGGAGATTAGCTAGGTTTAGGTGAGAATTTCTCCAAAAATGGAGGATTTGATTCCACCATTGGGAACTGAATTAATTCCTTTATGAAATTGTATAAAAAAAAATTATGTAGGGAGTGTGAGAGATAGAGTGAGGAGCAGAGAAAGGGAAGGGTCCTAGAGAGGTCTAAGAGAGAAATGAGGAAGAAAGGGCCAACTAATATATATTAAGCCAATACATAGACCTGAGATAGATTGATTTGTGTTGTGTAAATGATGTAGGAGAATTCTTGGCCTCAGGAAATCCTCGTCAACCAAAAATAAGATTTTGTTTGAGTTTGTATTGTAGGAAAATAAGAGTTGCAACTCCCATGAATTTTGAGTTGTTAACACTCCTGTTATGTGAGTTGTTGATACACTCAACCAATAATTGTTGCTATGCCTGTATCTACATTTTATCAAAGGGGCGATTACTTTTGAGTTACAAGCACTCCCATGATCTTGATGTTTCTACTCCTATTGCATGGAGTTAATACACCCAAACTGACAGTTGTTGCTATAGGCAATTGCTATCAAATGTGTTATAGGAATTTGTTGTATAAAAATCACTACTACACATGCTATGGGAATGGGATGTAAGTCACAATTTTTTTGTTTTTTACACATGATTACGGGGAATCAAATCATTTTATTTTTGAAATGCAAATAGGTTGGAAGGGTGGGGAATAAATTATGAGAACAAAGGAGGAAAGGGGCTTTTGGCTACCAAAAGATTAGGAGAAGATGTTTTTGGCTATGGTAGGGTGTTAGTATGTTGTAGCAAGGAATGTAATGTTACTAAACATGAATGTAAGTGATATACAAAGCATGCAAACAATCTAGCAATCAGAAAAATGAAATATACATTAAGCACCCATGGAAAAATTGGAAATAGAGAATTGCTAAGCCATTTTATTAAGTTTATGAAGGTAAAATACAATAGATAACAGGATGGTGCACCAGGTCTTGTCTCAATAGACAAGCATGACAACACCCAGGTGAGAAAATGTTGAACTAAAGGCTGCTACAACTATTGCACCAAACTGAACTGCGTTGCCCCAAAAAATTGCTTTGTCTACTGAATTCGAAGGGTTGGAATCACTTCTTCCCGTGCTCAGAAAATTATGAGATTTCATCTCCTTGCTCCTTGGCCTAAACCCAGAAAAACCCACGAAGGAATTGGCTAAATGTTGACCTCAGAATTTTGGCCCAAATTCCCCTTAGCTCCTCTAGCTGCTCACTGAGTTGGGACCCCTATTTGATCCCTTAGGTCCACCCAGAAAATTCTATAAAATTATGAGTGTGATACTTTCCCAAAACCCATTAAAACCCAAAAGGGTTTCCCTTGATTCCAACATTCAAAAATTAACCCTTCACAACTTGGCCCTCCTCCAATTTTGAATTCCATTGCTATGACTGATCATGTCGATCTCTGATCTCCCAACTCCAGCAATCCTCCTCAAATGTCCCTCCAAGTGATCTCCTACGTCTCCCATCCAACTCCAGCTCTACAATTCATTCCACGAACTCCCACGTGAGCCCAATGATAGCTCTCTGCGTAGGCCCAGGTAACTGTAAATCCCACTACTGGGATGCTCACTATGCTGGCTCCAAAATCGCAAGAAAGGTTGGCCCTTTGCTACTCTCCCAATCCTATAACTCTCCCATAAAATGCTTGATCACTGATAGCTCCAAACTCCCCTTGCGTATTCTCCAACTAGTCAGAAATACACACTCCCTGTTGTGGTTGAATGGTAGTGTTGTAACACACTCCTGGAACTCCTAAAATATGTATGGAACTGCCTCTCTAGGGCAGTCATGGATGGTTCCCTAAAGTAGAGGTTGAATCTCTCGCTTAAGAGATTCCTAGCTAAATAGTTGGTTGACTCAGCTAAACAACTGAGTGAACAATCAAGTAATTTTCATTGCAAGGTGTAAGAATGAATCCAAAATGAGAGTTGCTCCTCCTTATAACTCCTTGGGCCTCCCTAGCCTCATATGGGCCCCTCCATCCACCTATTCGAATTTCCCTCCTAGCTATTCAAATGGGCCAATTCGAACTCCCATCAGGGTGGCCCCCACATTTCACTAGAAACCAAATAAATTCAAATTGCCTCCTAAGTCCCTAAGTCGAAAATGATGGGTTCTCTTCCTTAGCCAAAATTGTGCAAAATCGTGTAGAAACACCTTGTTACAAATGTGTTTGAGAAGGGACATGATAGGGAAATTGTAAGCACTCTAAGGGTCACATTCTCAAACCCGAGCGGTTGTATGTTACATCAAGTTGTGAATTAATAAATATATTTGAATTTTGGTTTGAATTCTTGTGGTCTATTCTACCTAACTGTCTGTTTATACTATGAAATCTAGTTAATTCAATTAATTTAACACCACAACCAAATAAAAATGACTAGAGTTGTGTGCCCTATATCAACAGTTTTGGTTTTATTGTTCATGTGTGGAAGCTACAGGACTTACGATTGCACCAAGTGGTATGAGAGCATGGTTTCATTTTGGTATTTACATGGGATTTGCACCTTGATTTGTCTTGAATAACAGGGTACCCTAAAACCTTGTTCATTGGTTTCTCATCCAAAGTGTTGGAGGTACGAGTTGGGACACAAAACTCAAGTTGAGGTCTGTGAATGTTGGTGAGACATTTGCAACTTGTAAGAATGTCATTGAGGAGAAGAGGAGCAAGTCAAGGAGGTGCAAGAAATCAAGCACTTGAAGAATTGAGATGTAGGATGAAAGAGTTGGAACATAGAAGAAATGGAGATGCAAAAGTAGATTCAAATCCATAAGAAGAAATAGATGAATAACATGATGTTGAGGAGAGAGACCTAGTAACAAGGTTAATTTCATACTTGAGCAATAGAGGTAGCGCAAGAGTTGAAGTACCCTATTATGATGGAAATCTAAGAGATGATGTTCTCATCGATTTGATTGGAGAACTTTAAAGATACTTCTAGTATGAAAATGTTCAGGATCCAAATCGAATGAGATTTTCCACGATGAAGTTGAAAGGTCATGCTACACTATGGTGGGACATGTTGAAAAAGGCAAAGTAAATAAGTAGCTAGAAAAGATTAAGACTTGGAAGAAGATGGTCACAAAGATCAAGGAAAAATTTCTTCCTGTTGATTACCAAAAGAATGTGTATATACAATTCCAGAAGCTAACACAAAAGGAAACCTCTATTCATGTGTACACCGACGAGTTTTTTAGACTGTCACTTCCATTAGGTATAAAAGAACTAGAATTCCAAAGAGTTACAAGATATGTAAATGGACTAAAATACTTTATTCAATAAGAATTAAGTATGCATTATTTCTAAAATGTTGATGAATCCTATCACATTACCTTGAAGGTAGAAGAAAATTTGAATAGAAAAGCAAAGTAGAAAGGTACATGAAGAGGTTCTAGAGGTAGAGGTATAAAAGGGACTACTAGAGATAGTGAAAAGGAAGTACCAATGGTCAAGGTGACAGAGGAGGAAGCAATGTTGGAAGATGTAGAGGAAGAATGAAAAGAGGAAAGGGAAAGTATGTAATTACCCATTATCATTGTGGAGTGGAAGCACATAAGAAATATGAATTCCTTGAAGGAAAAAATTCAAGGAGAAGAGGTGAAGCTAGAACATAAGTTACACAAGTTGATCAAACTTTTTTTGTTGGAGAAAATGTGATTGTACTCCACCAAGAAGAGGGAGAAAATTTGATTCTTCTTAGGGTGTTTTTCAAGCCTAAGAAAAAGATATCAGACAAACTTGAAAAAAGAAGTAAAGTTTTCAAAACTAAATGTAAGGTCCAACGAAAGTATTGTAACTTGGTTATAGATGGTGGAAGTACATAAAATTTCATGTCCATGGAAGTTATGGACAAGCTTAAACTAAAAATTTTAGCCCATCCAAATTTTTATAGAGTGTCGTGGTTACATAATGGACAACAGATGGTCATGATTGAATAATGCTATTAAAATTTTCAAATTGGAAGCCTTTAGTAGGAAGTGTTTTGTGATTTGGTTGAGATGGATGCATGCCACATACTTCTTGGAAGACCATGGCCGTTTGACATACATGTTCACTATGATGTTTGGGAAATGGCATATGAGATAAGGATATGTGGACAATGGTATAAGCTCACTCCAATGCTAGAAAATACAGTAGAAACATTAGGATTTTATGGAAAGACAAGCATGAGTAACAACAAAATAATGCAATGTGAAGCCAAGGAGTTTTTACAGGAGGAAAGGACAGAAAAAAAATATGTTTAACAATGATTCCAAAGGATGTCAAAGAGGAAGTGGAATTAGAAACCATACATGCATAATTAAATCGATGTTGGATGAATTCAAGGACATTGTTGTTGATGAATTACCAAAAGGATTACCTCCCATGAGAAGTATTTCTCATTAGATTGACTTGGTTCCTAGATCTAGTTTACCCAATAAAGTACCTTACAAGATGAACCCACCAGAGAGTGAGAAAGTAAATAGGCAAGTACAGGAGCTGCTTGATAAAGGTATTATTAGAGAAACTTTTAGTCCATGTGTAGTACAAATAATATTGACTCTAAAGAAGCCCCAAGGGTTAGCTCAGTTGGTCAAAAACCATGCCTTGCCATCAAGAGGTCACAGGGTCGATTCTGCCCAAAGCCCTTGGGGTTAGGTCTTGCCAGTGGGCCGAGGGGCGATTAGCCCAGCTTTTTTCGTGGACGTAGTGACCACTCACTGACCAAGTTGTTCGTGAACCACACTTAAGGAATATATATATATATATATATATATATATATATAGACTCTAAAGAAGATAGGTTAATGGAGAATGTGCACAGATTCTAGATCCATTAATAAGATAACCATCAAGTACTAATTTCTTTTTCCTAGGATGGATGATATTATGGATTATGTAATTGGGGTTGCATACTTCACAAAGATAAATTTGAAGAGTGGTTATCGTCAAATCTGAATCATGGAAGGTGACTAGTGGAAGATTGCTTTCAAGATGAAGGATGGATTTTTGAATGGTTGGTTATGCCATTTTGGCTAACTACTACCCCCAGCACATTCATGAGGCTCATGAATGAGGTATTAAAACCATTCTTGGGAAAAAAATTGTAGTATACTTGGATGACATTTTAATTTTTAGAAAAGACAAAGAGGTGCACTTGGGGCATGTAAAGCAAGTGTTGCAGTAGTTGAAGGAAGAGAATTTGTTGATCAACTTGAAGAATTATGTACATTTTTGTAGAATGAGTTAATGTACTTGGTATTTGTGATTTCCAAGGAGCTAACACCTCAGTCCACTTTTGAGGTGTGAAACTTCCATGGTTTGGAAAGCTTCTAACATAAATTCATTAGGAATTTCAGACAGATTTGTGCACCTTTTATTGAATGCATGAAAAAGGAAAATTTTAAGTGGGCAACTGCTACAATGAAGGCATTTACATTTTTAAAATGAAGGTGACTAAGAACCTATTTTTGCACTTCTAAACTTTGATAAAGTATTTGAAGTTAACTATGATGCAAACAAGACAACAATTGGAGTTGTTTTGATCCAATAAGGAAGATCGATAGCATTATTCAGTGAGAAATTGAATGATGCTAAGAAGAAATATTAAGCATATGATGAGGAATTTTATTTATATTTTTTATATGATTTTAATAATATGTATTTTATAGATGCTTTGAGCAGGAGAGTGTTACTACTCAACACTTTTTGAGTAGAAGGGGTGATTTTGGAAACCATGAAGGAGTTGTATGTAGAAGATGTGGGTTTTGGAGAAGCTAGGACAAATTATAAAACACCTTGGAGTGTGGAAAAAACCATGTTCTTGGATTACCATATCCAAGAAGTATTTTTATTTAAAAATTAGCAATTGTGCATTCCTCAAGGGTCACTCAAGCTTAATGTTATTAAGGAGCTACATGTTGGAGGCTTAGGTGGACATTTTGGCATGGTAAAGACCACAAAGTTGGTAAAGGAGTGGTATTATTAGGCTATCATCAATAAGGATGCTAAGAAGTGTGTCAAGTGTTGTATATTTTTCCATCTAGCAAAAGGAAGAAGCCAAAATACGAGACCGTTTACTCCATTTTTAGTACCATAAAAGCCTCGGGAAGATTGAGCATGGAATTTGTCATAGGGATGCTAAAAAGGAAGTATGATTTAGTAATGGTTGTTGTAGATTTGTTTTTGAAGATGACACATTTCGTAGCATGCAAAAGGATAAGCGATGCTACCAAAGTGGTTGTTTTATTCTTTAAAGAAGTAGTTAGACTTCATGGTTTATCGAGAACCATTACTTCAAATAGAGACACAAGATTTCTAGGTCATGTTTGGAAGACACCATGGAAGAAGATGGGATCTAAATTGTTATATTATTTAGCCTATCACCCATAAACAAATGGATAGACTGAAGTAGTGAACAAGTCTTGGAAATTTGTTGAGAAGCTTAAGGGGCAAAAACCACGACCAGTCAGATGTGGTCTTCACACAAGAAGAATTTGCATACAATGAATCAGTGAATAAATCAACTGGAAAGAGTAATTTTAAGATTTTTTATGGTAGGTCACCAAAAGGTGTTGTGGACATGATCAAATTTCGAGAATTGAAGGAAAGGATGAGTGTTGATGCAAGTGATTTTGCACACAACATGCAGGGAATACATGAACAAGTGAAGAAAACACTGCAATAAAGTAATGAAGGGTATAAAAAGAAAGAATATTTGAAAAGGAGAACATTTTTTTTAAGAAGGAAAATTGGTAATGGCACATATCTAGAAAAAAAAGATTCCTCATGGGTACTGACAATAAGTTGAAATACAACAAAATAGGCCCATGAAGAATTCTTAGAAAGATTTCTCAAAATTCCTACAAGATAGAGTTGTTAGTAAACTTTGATACCTCTCTCATATTCAATGTGGTTAATTTGTATGAGTTCCATTAAGAGAAAAATGGTGATGAGATATGTACACTAGCTGAGATGAAGGAACAATTTCCATTGAAACTTACCGAAGAAGTGGAGGAAATTTTAGAAATAATGGTTGGAAAGAAGACCCATCTAAAGGAGTATGTGGAGCATTTAGTCAAACGGAGAAATAGTGGATGTGAAGACGCATCATGGGTGATTAAACAAGAGCTAGCATGCCTATGAGGTACTTTAGTCTATGAGGGAACCACCACATGAGTGAGTCAGTAGCTCATATTTTCTTACAGACTTCTTACCAGGGGTGTCTGGTGCAGGGGCATCCTTAGCCTCGAGTAATCCTCATCGACAAAAAAAAATTTATATTTGAGTTTGTAATTGAGGAAAATAAGTGTGGCACAACTCCCATGTATGTTGAGTTGTTGACACTCCTATTATGTCAGTGGTTGATATACTCCGTGGATAGTTGTTACTACTCTTGAAACTTCATTTTATTAAAATGACAATAACTTTTGAGATGTTAACACTCCTAGGATCCCATTGTTGATACTTTGCTTGCGTGGAATTGTTGAAACACCCAAACTGATAGTTGCCGCTACAGACGACCACTACAAGACATGTTGTAAGAATTTGTGGTATAAAAACCACTACCAAACGTGCTACGAGAATGGGATGTAAGTAAAAAAAATTCATTTTGTCCACATAACCACGAGAATCAAATTGTTTTAGTTCCGAAATGCAGTTATTAGCAACATGGAAAATCAAATTGTTTCAATTTTGGAACATGAAGATGTTGGTAGCGTGGGAATACATTACGAGAACAAAAGGGAAAAGGGTCTTTTGGATGCTACACGAGTTTTACATGATAGAAATTGTAATCACTTTGAGGGTCCCATTCTCAGACCTGAGTAATTGTCCCTAACAAAAAACTTCGAATTAATACATATATTCTAATTCTAGTTTGAATTCTTATATCCTGTTCTACATAATTCTCTGTTTCTATTCTGCAATCTAGTTAATTCTGCAATTTAGTTAATTGAATTAATTTAACACAACAACCAAAGACATGACTGGAGTTGAGCTCTCTGTATTACTGGTTCTAGTTCTGTATTTTGTGTGTGGAAGCTACAAAACTTAGGATTGCATTAGTAAATATTCTAAATTAAATGAGTTGGATTTCCTTTCGATGTTTCTGTTGTTAAATGCATGTATTGATATTCCGGGGGTGACTGTTGAGATTATGTGTGTGAGGTCATTTGATGTGAGTAAATCCACGACATAGTAGAAGGATAATTAATCGTTGCCGAGAATTGAGAAATGAACCTAGTTGGTTGCAGGATTGATTGTTGCAGGAATTGTTTGGATTGATATTGGTTTTGAAGTAGTAAACCCTTTATGAGTCCTAAATAGGTCACACATTGTAAGCTTTTATAAGCAGAGAGAATTCAGAGTTTCAACCTTTGACAAAGTGATAATGTTACAAAGAGTGTTAGTGCCAAAACCCAAGTTTATGTAAGTGTTTTCAACTTTCTCATTGAATGTTCTCGTCTCTCGGCCACCGGTCGACTGAGAAATAAATTAAGTGTCGAAACAATGGTTTTTAGCATTGATATATCTATTGATGGCCCAGGACACAGAAGAATTCTGGTCAATTGCTTTTCCCCCTATCGTCGAGACCACCAAGCGAGCTACTGCTGAAGACCATTGTGTCAACCTATTAACTAATGGACCCGATAGACATAAAGATTGGCATTAAGTGTTTTGAAGTCATGTCAAAGTTGATGTTAATCTGGTCTAGGTTCCATATTGGATGAAGTTAAAGAATGTCGGGTTGGTCGTTGTTGGGTTCATTGTGTAGGAGTTGCAATACAAATAAATGGATGGTGCTCTGATGCTTGGTTATCCATAAAAATGGGAGGGAAGGGCGAGGTCCCCTTAAGAAGTTGTATTAGGTCCAATATCCAATGTACATTATGTACAACCATCACATCACAATCAAATCATCATATGCTGCCGTGGCAGCGCTACAAATGAGGTCAAATCATCATATACTACCGCGGCAGCGCTACCAATGGGGCTGGAACGTCATCCCCGGCCGCGTGACCATGCACTCACGTGCTAATGCTTGGTGATCCATAACACCCATAACACCTTTCATGTGTGCTCTTGGGCACCACTTGGGGACATATGCAATGAAATAAGTGCAAAGTTGGGAAAGCGCTAATGGCATAGTCTAAACCCGGATCCACAGTCATGATTTTTAAGCAATTCGAAAAGGATCCCAGGCTATAAAGGACAAACATGATCTAATCCAATTTTGCGAATTGGCTATCAAGAACAAACATGATCTAATGCAATTTTGTGAATTGGCTATCATACTAAAGTTAAAAGATGCACTCGCTGTTGGGGAATAGTTTCGCTGTTAAGGAATAGTTGCTAGGAAAAAAATACCATTTCTAATTAAGCGTTAAGAGTTTTGTGTCCACATTTACACCTAAGATTAAAAAAAATCAAATAAAAAATAATATATATCATTTCTAATTAAGAATTTTGTGTCCACATTTACATCTTTATTAAAGAGGTTAAAAAAAAATCAAATAAAAAACAATATTATATATATGTCAGGTTATTAATGTATTTAAATTAATAAAAACCTTTGTTTTAAATTATATTAAAATATTATATTCAACTTATATAAAAAGTTTAATATAAAATTGGATTTCTATTAAAATTTTGTATTTCAAATTTTATATATATAATTTTAAACTATCTATTTACATTAATATTTTTGGATATTTATTTTTTTAATGATTTTATTATATTTAATATATATTTATGAAAGCACTTTAAAATTATATAAAAAATATATTTCAGTACAAATGTATTTTTTTTTAAATTATATTATAAAGTAAAATTATATGAATATATTAATGTAAATATGTCAATGTGAACATATGTTATTGTAATTAATATACTTTTTTTTTGGTTTATTAGGTTATGTGAGTTTTGAGATGATTAACACGCTTAAATTGTAAGTTGAGTAGCCTTAACCCATGGGTATATGAGGTGTCAAAATCACCTAGGGATCACACTTCGCTAGGGTCAAATCAACCCTTAGCATGGCTAGATATTTGCCCATAGAGTTATGAACCAGTAAACTTTTCACCACGGAGTCCCTTAACCGAACATCCACCCTGTGATCAAAATGAGAACTAACAAGATAATCGACAATGCAACCTCATCGAAAACAAACCAATGAACCATGAACCTACCATCAAACTATAAAAATGTAATGTTTGTTTTAAATTAGATTTTAAAAGATTTTATGTTTATATATAATATTTTAAAATATATAAGTTTGATTGCATTGGTTTGAGTTTATCTGAGGAGAATGAATTCGAACGACCGACTGAGCTCTGCAATGGCCCTAGGGTTTCGAGGGTTGACAGCCCTAATGCCTTCTTTTTCTTCCTCTTATAGATTGCAACAGAGCGGCAACGCGCTACAACGGGTTCTGGAGTATCTGGTAGCTCCCTCCCCTGCAGATCTGCCCTTCAAAACATATCTGGTCCACGCTCGCTCCATTGCAACCAGCGTTCTGTGCTTGGCAGGCGCTGGCGCGACGGATGTCTTGCCGACTGGGGAACTGGATCTGAAGAGAATCGGGACCAGAACCCTGGATCACGCCAAAGTAGATCCATTCGCAAGTTTGAATCAGAGATGGTGGTGGGCAACGCCAGAAACGTCCTGTGCGAAGCCGGGGACAGGCATGGCGCCGATATCTTCGCGGTGGGCAGCCATGGCTACAGAGCAATCAAACGATCCGACATAGATCAATCAGATCAGGTTCTCAATAGAAAAATCGGCCAAGATCTTGCAGATCTAACACCCCGAATGGAAAATCGCTATGGCAGATCTACTCTAGGAAGTATAAGAAGCCCTGACACTAGGTCTAGGCACCTCTTTGACTCCTTTCAGATCCAAATTTCTCAGCCTACAGGCAGAACCATCCTACAATGGGTCAGTCCTTTAGATCTGGTGCTGGATCTCAAACTGGATCTAGAACGGAGGATTGGGATCCCTTCAGACCTTCAGAGACTTCTCTTTCAAGGTAAACAACTTGAAGACCTTCTTCCCCTCTCTTCTTACAGCATTACCAGGAACAACTCTTTGGTGGTAACCCTTCCCCTGAGAGGAGGTGCAGCGGGACAACCATCCTCTACTTGTCCCTTCTCATACAACCCAAACCCCCAGAGGCTCTTACACCTAAGCCCTTTCTGGTTGATAAGATAGATGAAGTTCCCTCTATTGAAATCTCCCATGAAGAGCTTGCAACCCAACTTCAAGAATTTGCAGAAGGAGCCATCATTTGCAGATTTAACGAACTGTGGCCGCGTTCTCAGGATTTCTATGCATGGATCCATGCAAACTGGACTCATCATTGTAAGATCAGTTTCTGTTCAAAAGGTTACTTCATTGTTCTATTTGATAACAGTAAGCATTATGAAAAGGCCTTAGAAGAAGGCCCTTGGTTCATGGGAACTGCGGGGCTCTTCTTGACTCCTTGGTTCCTAGATTTTGATCCAGCAACAGCAGTCATTACCAGGACACCTGTATGGATCAGGCTTCCAAACTTACCTGCTCACTTATGGAATACTCGTGTCTACAGAGCTATAGGCAACACCTTGGGCAGTTTCCTTATGGTAGACTACTGGCGAGAATCCAAAGGTCTCTACTCATATTCCAGAATATGTGTGGAGTTAGATTTGAGCAAAGGACTACCAGACCAAATCAATCTCAAGATAAACGACTTTGTCTCGTCCCAGACACTGGATTACGAAAATACTACATTCTGTTGCCGCCATTGCCACCAATCAAGGCATTTTCAGAACACCTGCCCATCTTGCCCAGCAAAAAAGAATAAGGATAACCTCTCCAAGCCCAATTCCAAATGATGGGCTCCTTTCTCTCCACCTCCAGTCGAGGATTCAGATTCCTCCAGCTCTGAAGATGAAGGTACCGATGCGGAAAGGGATCAAGCCCCTCATTCTGTAGTCCCTTCCACCGATGGTCCAGCGCAGTCCTCCAATACAGCCACCGCTCAAAAACGCGTCCACTTGACCTCCTCCTCTGATTCAGAAAAGGAGGGCTCCCCTGTGGAGAGCCCCAATCTTCAAGTTGCTATTGCTCATTCATCCCACGAAGGTTGGGTCAAAGTCAAGAAAAGGAAAGGGAAAAAGCTTTGTGTTGAGACTTCAAACCATTCTGGGTAGAAGTCAGTCTTTTTCTTGCTTCCAGCCATATGCTGTAGCTCCTTACTTGTTTCACTTCTTCTCCGGAACCGAGGTTGATAGTCCTATCATTTCTGGTTGATGGTTTTCTGTCTCTTTTGATTGTATCTTCTTGTACCATATTTTTATCAATAGAATTAGTCCAATTCAAAAAAAAAAAAAAAAATTAAATATATAGCCCACGGGGCTTTGGATTGACGGTGAATGGGTGTACTCTTAAGGCACTCCTTGCGATAGGTCACCGGTTCAAATCCCCATTGAGTGCTTAGGTACTATTATATAGAAAAAAAAATATCTTAAAATATATAATTTGTTATAATTTAATATTATTTTATGTTTTTAGGTAAAAATGATTTAAATTTATTATAAAAACTACAAACTCTTCATATTATTTTTAATATAAAATTATTAATATATTTAATATCAAAGTATATAGTTGGAAATATTTAAATTATGTAAGACATTTTTTTTTTATATATATATATATATTTTTTTTTTAAATTTAAATCACAATCTAAATAGAAATATTTTTTATGGTAATTTATATTTATATATAAATAATTTAAAATTAAATTTAAAAAAATAAATATTCGAATTTGAAATTATAATATAGAAAGTGCTAATTGTGAATGCAAAGGATCATTTCGAGGTATTAATCCAAAGTGCTAATTGCGGTCTGTGTGGTGAATTCTACGAGTTGTAACTTTTCCAGACGAAGCGGCGTGTTAGCCTCGGTGACGGGATTTGCGACTAGAGAAGCCTTTGATTGACCCGTGTAAGAAGCCGTTTATTTTACATTGTTTCTATACAACTCAACTGATGTGATCTTTCAAGAACTACGATAGGGAAAGGGCAGTAGTAAGCAGGCACGACTGCACCTCGATGACGGGCTCGCGTTTGCGATATAGAAGTCTTATGACTTGGATCTGCGGTGGTGCTAGTCTGTGGTGCCTTCTTTGCGAAGAATAACAAGGATTCAGGTCTGTGGTGCCATCGATTCGGGTCTACGGTTCAATCATCTTTGCGGTTCAAAAACTGGTTTCATAAAAAAATCTTGTGTCGGGTCTGCAAATCAGGTTTGCGTTGTGATTTTTTCAAATAATTTTCCAATCTTTGCGGTCTCAGTCATTCATCTTTCCAAATCCAACCCAGTCTGCAGGCTACAGGCTGCGGTTCAATCCAATCCAGGGCACGTGCAGTCTGCGGTCTGGTTTGCTGATATGAGGTGCACACATTCTTTATCTTTTCCTAATACATATCTGCTCATATATTTTCAAGTATGAATAATTCACCACAACTACCAAAGATTACCAAAGGTAGACCTAACACAGTTACTCTACAGAGCCTTTATGTGTATATATAGTCTTTAGAGAAATGTAGAGAAGAAAGAGAAGTCAAGCTACAAACAGAGTTGGAAGCCATGTTGGAAAATAAATTCACATCTCTTGAAGACAAGATCCAAAAAAAAAATAGAAAATAAAATAGAACTATTCAAGAATAAAATGGAGGCAATGGAGACTAGGTTGCAGGTTATAGAAAAACAAAACCAAGATACGAATCAAACATCCCAGCAAGGAGATATTGATACTTTAGAGAGTCTTAAAATGAAGGACATGATTAAATAACTAGAAGAAAAAGCTAATAGCCACCTCACCCTAAATAGTGTGGCAGGTACATTAGATATCAAACCAATTAAAGATGAAATGAAAAAATTGATAGATTTAGACCATGAGCGTAACAAAAGGGCCTTGAACATTATAATGTTCGGTTTGAAAGAGGAGGTAGATGAGGATACTTTAGCCATAGCCCAGACAGAATTACATAATAGATTACAAATTGAAACAATGTGTCTCACAGAAGCAACAAAGTTGGGGAAACTAACTTGGAATAAAGGAAGGCTAATCCGAATAAAGGTGAGCTCTACTGACCATAAGTATGACATACTTAGTAAAACCTCAAGTCTAGAAGGAACGAGAACATTTATAAATGAAGATCTCATTCCAGAAGATCAAGTAGAATTAAGAAAAGTGGTTCAAAAGGTAAAAGAAGTTAGGAAGGAAGGAAAATGGGCAATAATCATAAATAGAAAAGTTGTTATTCAAGATAGTAACCAAAAAAATAGTAATAAATAACAATTCAACATGCTCCAGATTCTTTCTTGGAACTGTTGGGGCTTTCCATGGAACAAAGACCCCAAGCTAAGTTGGATCTCGAATGATGTTGATATTATTTGCTTGTTGAAACTTGGGAGCACGAAGAATCTAAGGTCCCTAACATAGATGACTTTGCACTATGGTCTACCTGGAACAAGTGATCCTCCTATAGAGGCATTGGGGTATAGCTTGTTATGTGAAGTAGAACATCTCCCCCCATGCTAGGATTTATAAAAACGACCCTTACAACCAATATAGTTTGATAGAGATTACTAACATTAATGATAAAAATACCTACATAGCAATCTGTTATTTCCCCCCATCAATTCTAACTTCTATAAGAAAAAGAATATAGATAAAAATAGTCCTTACAATGGTTTATAGAATGATATTTCTAGCCTAAGGAATGAAGGCAATATCCTTTTAATGGGTGACTTTAATGCTCGAACTTGAAGCAACCAAGCTATTCTTCTAAGCAATCATCCCAACCCTAATCCTCTTTGGTTAGATGAAGATCTTAATCTGGCTAGCCAGTACAAAAGGAGATCTGAAGACCTTGGGGAGAATTTGATAGGGTTGGAGCTAGTAAAGCTATGTAGTGCTCAAGATCTCATAATTTGCAACGGTCTAAACAAGTGGCACAATTATAGCCAGATGACCTACATCCATGGGCTTGGTAGAAGCATGGTAGACTATGTTATTTCTGATCTCCCTTTATACAACGAAATAATAAATTTTTACATCTTAAATGACCACGAGCCTGACTCTAATCATAGGCCTTTACTTATAACTCTCAATTTTTTCATGCATAGAGATCCCATAGAAGATAATCCTTATAGCCAAAAGAACTTAATCTTTGATAGAAATAAAAACAATCTCTTTCTAAATGAATTAAAAACTATTTTGATTCCTTTATCTAGTATAGACAACATAGAATACCTATATCATAATTTTACTACAACCCTCTCATATTCTATTAACAATTTCTCAATTGAAGTTTCAAGTAATGAAAGAAATAGCAAAACCAACCCATGGTATGAAAAAGATTGTAAAAGTGCGAGGAGAGCAATTAAGGAAGTTGTTGATGAATCTCCTAAATTGGCAAGATAAAAATATACAAAGCCCTAACTAAAAGGAAAAAAAATGCAGTATATTCATAAAAGACAAGAGAATCTCTTACACCTCTCTAAGGTAGCTCCTAAGAAATTCTGAAGGCAGATTCTAACTAGGAAAACTAAAGATAATAATAAAATTGTTTTACACGACTGGAATTCCTATCTTAAAAAGCTTTATGAATCTCCAAATGTCATGGATAACTTTGAAACCCTGCTCACAATGAAAGAAGTTTTCTCATTAGAAGACAATGATTTTGGGGTTAAACGCCTCACAAATGGGAAAGCTAAGGACATTTAAGGTTACCAGGCAAAAATCTTAAAAATTGGAGGTCCAATCCTCATCCCCCACATCCACAAGCATTTCAATCAAGTGGTCAAGCATGGGTTCCCTAAATCATGGACTCAGAGCCTCATTATCCCTATTTTTAAAAGTGGGGATACAAATAACCCCTCTAATTATCGGACAATTATGATTAGCCCTCTCCTAGCCAAGTTATATGGTATTATTTTGGAAACGAAGTTGAGCATATGGCTTGAAAGTGAAGGTAAGTGGGCTAAAGGCCAAGCGGGTTTTAGAAGGCAACACTCAAAAACGGACCACCTCGTTACGCTTAGGATCATTGTGGAGGAATGTCGCAATGATAAATCCAATATCTTTTGTTTCTTTGTGGAATTTAGAAAGGCTTTCGATATGGTTTCTAGAAACAACCTATGGAATAGATTATAAGAGATAAAGGTTCCTTTCGAGTTGAGATATGCCGCTATAAGGTTATATGAGAATGTAATTGCCAAGTTAAAGAGAAATGAGGGGTGGTTGAAAGTTATTAAGTGTAAACAAGGTTGCCCCCTCTCCTCTACCCTATTTGGCATTTACATTGACAAACTAGAAGGCTATTTAGAGGAAGTAGGCTGTGCTGACACAATCTTAGTTGGGATAGTCATCATCCTTCTTCTCTATGCTGATGATATGTTCTTCTCACAAGGTGCCCATTTGATCTTGATAAGCAACTTAGACTTCTTAAGGATTTCTGCTCTACCATGGGTATGACTATTAACACTGACAAAACAAAATTTATGATTATCAAATCCAAGAATGACACTTACACTAATTTCATGTATCACAATAGTAACTTGGAGGAAGTGTCTTCTTACAAGTACCTAGGAATTGATATTCATCATAAGCTCAACTGGAACTATAGCATTGAGAAAAGGATTAATGGGGGGTGGAAAGCTTATTTTGGTCTTGAAAAAAAGTGTAAAATGGAAAACCTCGTAATGTGGGATAGAAAGAAGTTCCTCTTTGAAACTTTAATCACTCTTGTTATCTTATATGGATGTGAGGTTTGGGGTTGCAGCATCTCTAGAGAATCTTGGAGAAAGATTGAGAAAATCTAGAAGCGTTTTATAATGTATAACCTCAAAATTAAAAGCAATACACCCTATCCTATTCTCCTTATAGAAGTGGGTCTTTCCCCTATCAATAGCTTAGCTATGACTATGCTTCTATTGTACAAGCACAAACTCAATAACGTAGGAGACCATAAGCTTCCTAAGCCAGCTTTAAATTCTAGCCAAAACCACCTAAGGCTCAAATGAGTTTGGTATAAATACACCAAGGCCTGCTTAAACCATTGGGAGATCGATGAGAATGTTGCATTGCAAAACATTAATAACATTAAAAATATTGTTACTTCTAAGTTTAAAGAAAAAAATGTGGTGTAAGAAAGATTTAACAGCTAAAAGAAAATTAAGATATTATAAGGAGGTCATCAACCCCACCCTAGAAGATCAAAAGTATCTCTCTGTTTTAACTAGCTCAAAGAAGAAAATTAATATAGCCAAGATTAGAACGAACTCTCATGAACTCCATAGTAAAACGGGTCGTTGGGCAGTTCCTAAAACACCATGGATAGAAAGGATCTGCCATCATTGTGAGAATATGAACATCGAGGATGAAAATCACTTCCTCTTAGAGTGCCCCATGTACAACCACATTAGATTTCAGTTTCATAACATTTGTTGTACTACTGACATTCCTAGCATTTTACAATGTCAAAATTATAGTGAGGTCGGGAGACTTCTCTCCAAGCTTTTTGAGCATAAGAATAAAATCTTAAATCAAACTAAATAATTCATTTCTTTAGGTCCGATAGACCAAAGTTTGGTCTCAATGGACGTTAACCATCATCATCATCATCATAATATATTTTAATGTTAAATTAGTAATGTATTTGAATGTATAATAATATTTATTTTGAAATTATATTAAAACTATAACTTGTATAGTAGTTGTTTGTCACAAATTATAATCCCATGAATACTCTCCAACCATAAACTTTCTCAAAACCATAAAACAATTATCCCTTCTTAATACACCTACTTTATTATATATATATATATATATATATATATTTTATTTTAAAACTATATTAAAAAAGTGGAAGTATATCAATATATAACTATATTAATATAATTTATATTTAAATTTAGAGTGTGAATATTATATATTTTGAATAATTTTAAATTTATATATTTGAATTATAGTATTTGATATGGTTTTATCATAGTTTAGGTTTTTTATATAAATATGATTAGAGAAAAAATAAAATTGAATGTGAAGTTATTAATATATTTGATATCAAAATATATAATCAAAAGAAGTTTTGAATATTATGTAAAAATATATAAAAGTTTTAAATATGAAACCAAATTGATGTTAAAGTTTACTTTTCATATCAATGTGTCTAGTGTGGCTAACATAAAAGCGTTGATTTTAGTGGTTATAAAGTATCTTATGCAATAAATCTGAATTGAATTTCTATGTAACAAATTTGAATTTAATTTCAATGTAATAAATTTGAATGGACCTTCTTTGCATGTGTTAAGAATGACAACCATTAAAAGATTGTTAAAATGTAATTATCTTTGTAAATATGGGTTTACCATTCAGACAGTTATGTAACTATAGGGAATTATGTAACGAAGTCTTCGTACTAAAAATGATGTTGCCCAATAGGCTTGATGTAATGGTTAGAGAGTCATTCTTGACCTTGTGTAATAAGAACTTCGTATTAAAAATGATGTTGCCCAAGAGGCTTGATGTAATGGTTAGAGAGTCATTCTTGACCTTGTGTAATAAGAATTTGAATCCCTTGCCCCGTGGAGGTTTCCTTACATTGTCAATATTTTACCACATAAAATTCTGTGTATTTTCTTGTGTGTTTCAATTTCTTATTATAAGAATTTTCTTTCTTATTTGTTCAATTAACATGATCAAAATACCAACAAGTGGTACCAGAGTGAGGTTATTAAGGTCGTGAGGTAATAGAATGTGGCTCCAAAAGGCGTAGCAATTAGGCCAACTATGTTCATGATGCAAAAAATCAATAGTGAAAAATGTAGTAAATAAATAAAAAAATCGATGGAAAACAAGACCATAATCAAATTTGTTTTCATTAAATTTATCAATTAATAAAAACAAAAATACACTCAATTAAATCTCAACCATCCATGCAATAATACATAATAATACATAGTTAAATTAGAATTCTGGAAACTCCCTTACACAACTATCAACATATAACTGTATGTACATCCACTTGAAGTTTCAACTTTTAATAACTATTTAGCCATTTATTTCTATCTATTTCCATGAAATAAATCCTTAAAGCTATAAATCCACATCAACCTTCCTCATCTTTGTTTTGTTGTTGCTTCTTTTTAGATTTGGTTTCTCTATTTTCCATCCATTTTTGAAATATAAAATCATGCCATGAGACTATACAAATATAATGCTTATTTTAAATTACATTTTAAATTTTTTTATAATTATTATATATAATATTTTTGAATATATAATTTGTTATGATTTAACTTATTTTATGTTTACTAGTTTCCTATATAAAGGTTAATAATTTAAAACTATATAAAAAAATTATTTGAATGTGAAACTCTTGAGATTATTGAATATCAAATTATTATAATTGAAAATATTTAAACATTACGTTGAAACTATGTAGAACCTTTTTTAAATAAAATTAATTCTAAATTATATAAAAAGTATATTAAAAATATTAATATATTTAAATTACAATTAAAATCATATTTTTATTATACAATTTTTTTTTATAGTTTTACTGTACTTTATATTTGTTAAACACACATGGGCAGCAAGAACAATATGAAAGATAAAACATGAGAATCAATTTTTATTAACAAGAGATATACATTTATAGTACATATTGTGACCGTTGCGTTTCACATCCCAAGGTCTCTTGGACTCCTTTTGTCCATTCAGCTTCCACACTAACCCATTGAGGATTAGGTGTCCAAAATTCCCCCCCTTAATCCAAAGGGTTATGTATGAGTCCAAGAAGAGAGCTGTAATACAAAAAGTGCAAAAATGCATTGCAGCACTAGGCTGAATGTGCTCTCTGAAATGTTGGTATAAAGGGCGGTGGTTTAAGGATGACCACCAACATTGGAACGCTTAGTGTAGTTCCCGGAACTCTTCCAAAACTGGCAAGAAGCTGAAGTCTTCTGCTAGAGGAAGTGCTCCTATTGATTTGAAGAGGGAAACCTTCAACCATAAAAGGGAGGTCTCACCCCGCATAAAAGGGAAAACTTCAACCTGAAAAGGGAAGTCTCAACCTGTGATGGTTTAAGGATGACCAACAACTCTGGAATGCTTAATGAAATTCCTGGAACTCTTCCAAAACTGGTAAGAAGCTGGAGTCTTCTGCTAGAGGAAGTGTTCTCAATTTTGTTCCTGGAATTCTTCCGAAACTGGCAAGAAGTTGAAGTCTTCTGCTAGAGAAAGTGTCCCAGATTTCCAACTGAAGGCATGTTCATGGGCATCTTTGTCTCTGGCTAACTCTGAAACTGGTGTGGCAGGTTGTGGCTCAGGCTCGCTTGATGTGGCTTTGAAGCTTGTAGATGACCATCATTTCCCCCCCTGTCAGATACAAGGTGAGATGATGGAGAAAACTCAACTGCAAGACTGTTCAATATTCTGGAACAAGTTCTGACATGTGTTTGGAATATCTTCTTGGCTGTTGATGCCCATTGCCAAGAAGCGTTCCATCCAAGATGAATCTTTTTTCTTGCAGGACATTTGTTTCTGAAGCATCTGTGTGAAGAATGGTTGGTTTTATGACAGCGCTTACATGGATGAAGATCAAAACAGTGATCTTTCAAATGGCCAACTCGGTCATAGTGTTGCATTTCACAATATGTTGTTGTTGTTGTTGTTGTGGAAGAGGGGCAGGATCTGGAACAGCTGAAGCTGAACTTTCATGAGGAGCAGGTGAACTGTCATGAATGAATCTAGCACTCTGAAACTGAATGGGCTTGGCGTAGTCTGGAATATGAAAGGACAAGTCCTTCTCATATCCAAGACCAGTTATGTGCTTGTTGTGGACAAGCTATTCCCAAGGTCTGATGATGGTCTTGGGAATCGCAGGCTGAATTTCTGCATTTTCACGTACAACTGCTACTTTATGGGGTACTAAATCTGAATGAACTGTAACATTATTGTCTTGCTGTTTATGGGAGTCTGTTTCAATCTTCTGAACAAAAAGAGGTTCAGAATGATGACTCCACTACTGTAATTCTTCCTGCTATAGCTTTGTCTCAAGCTGCAAAAACTCAATATTTTCTTGTACATTAAGCAAACAGGTTCTAATGTCAACAAGAGAAGCTTTGCTTATTCTTACTGTACCATGATCAGAGGAATGTATCAGATTTTTTAAGAACTCCAATACTTCACCAATTCTTGCTATTTTATTCATTGTCAAAATTACACTGATCAGAACTATGAACTTGTAGAGAAAAATCAACACTTTCTCGCAATATGTCAATACAATTGGATTTTACAATAGATTGCAATTGTCTTCAAAAATAGTAATGGCTCTCGATTTCAGTTGTGTTTGGTTATATAAGCTTCATATTCCAACACATTTGAAATAACATAAAGTAATCAACACCACATAAGGAGCATGAATCGACAAGAAAAATGACCAACGCATATGCCAGATTGAAGAGAAACCACAGGATTTTAAGAGGCAAATTTCTTAATATATAAAACCTGACAAGAATACAGAAGGGACAATGCTTTGAACTCTGGATTTAAAACCTCTCACGCTTCCATTTCTTCATCGGGAAGGGATCCATTTAAAACAATTTTCACACCACACTGTCATACCATAAGCGATCTCTTCATACGTAGCGCATACACTTTGGGAAACACTGATAAACACGGCCTCCTCACCTCTGCTTTATAATGCCTACTAGAGCCACAGTTGAAGATGCACGTCCAACAACCCAACCTTTCTGAAATTAGCAGAGGAATTCATACCCAGATTTGTGCAATCCCAACGATCTCTGACAATACTAAGTCAGCTTCCAACTGTAATCGAATGTTGTCTCTGGATAATAAATTCATTCAAGAAGATTATTGTTTCAGAAATTAAATGCATAGATGCATCATTCGTTACAGAAGGATAGCAGCAATTCTTATACCAGTGAAGTATTTGATCTCCAACAATCACACAACAGGCGTCTAGTCTTTGAAAGCGACAACGTACACAAAATTTGTTCAGAATTTCAGCAAGCATTCATATGTGGCAGTAGGTTTCAATGGATTAAGACCCTTACGCCCTTAATTTGGAAATTGCTCACACGATCGAACAATGTACAAGGGAACTTGTCCATCAAGCCATGCACAGAGAAACCTGTCTCAAAGCTTGATTTCTTCACAGTGAGATCAACCTTCTATGACAAATATAACTTCTACAGTATGCCTTCGAATTCCCAGCTCATGCTCTTTAGATAGCAAGCAACCTCAGCAAACAGACTCCTTTCACGTACAGGGAATAGATAGCCCACGAATTTAATGATGACTCAACCCTCTCTTTCCTTTTCTTTTTTTTGTAAGTCTATAATAGCTCACTAAACGTGTCACTACATCAGAGGTGGAAGTCTCAACTATGTCTCCTCAGCTTGCCTTTCTTAACCACGGAGGAGCCACATTGAACATTGATAACAACACATTAAATGAAAGAATAACTTCTCTTGTACAGGAAAATATTTTCAAGGATGAACACAGTGAAGCACTTAAAACAAAGCTTCAAAGGCTAGAGCAACTATATCTACAGCAGTAGCAAATACAGTGCAAACAACAACGGAGCGCCTTTACCAGTTAGTTGTGTTTTTGCTTTAGAAGTAGTTTTCTCATGAAAATTGATGATTTAATACGTACAAATATGCACAATGAATTGACATCAATACTGCAACGGGACTGTGAGGATGGCCAACTGTTCGAAGGGCTGCACGGTGGAGTGGAGTTACCAGAATTCAACAGAGTTGCCAGCGTTCAATGGAGTCACCAGCATTCAACGCATTGGAGGATGCATTGCGGCCACACCAAGCTCCAGGTTTAGTTTGAGGATTACGTTGCCCATAAATGGAGGCACTAATCAACGCGCTAGTTTACGGCCAAACGCAATCACCGCTGCTAGTAGCTGTAATTGCTCCGATGAATCCAAATATGGCTAGTAACGATCTTTATTTTCGAATTCTTCTCGGAAGACCAAAATCCCTATTGAAGACTCTTATCGCTGCCAAGATGGTCCGCATATTTCAACTTTGAGAGGGCACAATTACACTTTCAATATTAATTTTCTTGTAAGCGCGTATGGGAATAAATGGATCCGACTATTCAGAACTGAATTTGAAGCTCCATAGCATAGTACTGAATGCTGTTATTACGAAATATGGCTAGATGAAATTACCTGAAGCCAAGGCAGACTCCGATCTGAGTCTATCAGCGGCATATGCCAATTTTGGAGGCTTCTCTCTCGCTGTAAGAAGTGGAGCCCACAAAATGAAATCCGAAACGGAGTCAGTGACCTAGATGTCTGTCAAGATGGTCTACAAGTGTCAAATTTCCAGTATTCCTCAGAAATTTTCTTTTGGCCTGCTGCCAAGAATCAATTAAAGCGCCCAAATATTTTCTAATTGATCATGTATTTGCATTCGACTTGATGCTATAATTAGGGAACTATTCTCGGCCAAATGAGTAGGTGGAGAAGCCTACTGAACCATAACGAGAGGTGTTAACGCTGTAGGGTCAGTGGATGATTGTAAAAGCGTTATATATTATGGAAGGCGAACAGTTGGCATTGCATTGAGCGTTCAACAGTGGTATGGCGCATACCTCTCACCTCCACGTTGTCCATTAACTGTGGCTTCGTTGAATGGTATATGCTGCGAGATTATGAATGCTTCATTCACCGTTGTCGTATTCAATACAACGACAAATTGTTTTGTATTCCCTCTGATACCACCTTCAAATCCAGGATACGCTAATATAGTCAGACCTTGTCGGCGAGGAGTAGGCACAGATACGTTATGCAAAAGATTGTCAGACACCTCTGAGAAATCGAGATTATAGGAAACTCAGACCTGCAGATTTGACGCTCAACCAAACACATACAAACATATTCAATGCATGAAGCCTTGTACAACAATTTTGGAATCCATTTTGGAACAAATCGTTGAACATTTGAATCGAGAAAAGCCAATACGACAGACACAAACTTCAAAGATTTCAGGAACTGTTATCTGACAGGACATAACAGCGCATGCAAAGGAATAACAGACTAAAGAATACAGTTCTGAGGGGCCCCAAGGTTTCCAGGTAGATTTCAGCGCTGATAGACAGAGGTGGCAGCTAATGGCAGACAACAGTTATGGCAGAGAGCCCACAGAGCGCAGGAAAGAATATGGGGCAAAAAAATGCTCAATTCTGACAAGCAGATAGGGCATTAATTAATGTTGTCAAGAATGTTGTTGGACAGGAAAAATCTGACGCTCTATAAGGTGGCAATTCTGATCAATTCTAATTAGCAGAGACCACAAAACAAGTGGCTCAAATTGGAGCAGGACCAGCAATCGCCCACTCTGATACCATGTTAAACACACATGGGCAGCAAGAACAATATGAAAGATAAAACATGAGAATCAATTTTTATTAACAAGAGATATACATTTATAGTACATATTGTGACCATTGGGTTTCACATCCCAAGGTCTCTTGGACTCCTTTTGTCCATTCGGCTTCCACACTAACCCATTGAGGATTAGGTGTCCAACAATATTTATATAAAAATAATTTAGAATTTAAAAATAAAATACTTAATAAAAAAATATTATATATATTTGAAAGTTAAATTTATAATGATATTTATTTTGAGATTACATTAAAATTATATGTATATTTTTTAATGGCAAAAAATAAAATTAGAGTGATATTAATTTTCTTATATAAAATTATATTAAACCAATATAAATAAATATATTTCAATATAAAATTATTATGTATTTACGGGAAATTTATTTTTTATGGTTTTAATGAGAATTTTGTGTTTATATGCAATTTTGTGTTTAGACCACAACAAATACATCATGTATTATATAGATAATTTGAAAATAATTTCTTGGACCTTTTTATCTATCAAAACTACAATTTTTCCAAAGTGACTTCAAATTGGACAAAAAAAAAGGTTTTGTAGGCACATACCTTACACAAAGGGCCCACCAAAAAACATAAATTACATGTCATGCTATAACTAATTGATAATAAAATCAATTATAACTGTGCAACGACAACCCATTTTAACTCTAAGGAATAGAAGAGGGCGCGATATGACCATTGATTTTCTAATATCCCAATCTTAATTTACACCTTTAATTACCACATAAGCTCGTATGTTTATTGAGATCACAAAGAACATGGAAATATACTATTGAAGAAAACTCTTCCACTCCTTTCCTAATTCTTTTTGTAAGACTATATAATGTTTTGTCACTTGAAAATAATGAGAAAAGATTTGTTAAGTTGTTTCAAATTTGTTTTTATTTAGGTTTTAGATCCTATTTCTTAGGTGGTTGTTTCATCTTCCTAACTAAACGTATTGTATAAGATATATAATCTTCTTTTGATTTGATTAATGAAAGGAAACATTGTTTGGCAGCCTCATGGCTCTTCACATGAGAGATGCAAGATTCATTCATCTGATTTTGTCTTCCATTTTTCAAATTGGTATCAGAGCACAAGGCTCACCCTTGGTTTGTAATAGTGACTGGTGAGGTTGCGTGTGTGTTTCCAGTTTAATGTTGAACTATTTGATTGGAGACTAAATAACCTTCCTGCTCAATCTTCCTGTGCGTGGAGGTGACGGAAAAATATGAGTGTTGGTGTAGCATTTGACTGTGATGTGGCATAGCAGAACAGTTCGACCCTTTGTGGCATTGTTAGTATTTGACCACACATGTGTGTCTTAGTGCGATAAGAGAATTCGCTAATTGTGAAACAATGGCCCGTGGTATTTGTTATAAGTCGATCTGTCTGTAATGGCTTGATCTTCCGGATTCGAACCAGAGGCCTTTCTGTTGTGGCGTGACCAACCTATTGAGCCTATAGGTGGATTTCATCGCTGCCTTCAGCTATGATCAGAGAAATGTTCCTATTCTTCCTTGTAAGAGTCATTGATTGATTCTGCAGGTGCACAACGGATGTGTGGATCTGTGCCCCCATGCCCCATAGATCTATTCGCTCCCGCGTGAAGAGTGGTTAAGGAAGGTTGACCATGTGGAATTATCGTAGATTGATGTAAAGGCCGATGGGAGGAGTGTTTTGAGATTGCAATGATCATATTGCAGGAGAGAGAGGATTGACAACGCCTATCGTAGATAGAGATATGAGAGAGGTGGACCAAGAGCGATAGATAACTATGTAGTTAGCGTTGCAGGGCATTTATAGATGTTAGAGAAGTGGTGCGGTGAGTGTGGAAGGAGGGCTACTGCACGGAATAGAGCCAAGCCTAGAGATAAAGCAGAGATTATTATTTTTTTAGTTGCCTTGTTTGATTATCGCACCCTATAGTAAGAATGAAATGCGTTGATCGAGGGTAATTTATTAAAATAGAATTCCTTGGAATACAATGCACTGTTAAGAATCAAGAGGTGTGTTGGTTGTGGACAGTTAAATTTTCAAATAAGTGGTCATTGTGAGTTTTTTATAAGAAGGTTGATACACATTATTTTTATTTTATATGTAATGTATGGATATGTGTATAATTTAAAATTTAACTTTATATGTAATGTACAGATATGTGTATAATTTAAAATTTAACAGAGCTCCATTTTTTCTTAGTTATTAAAAGAACTGTGTTCTTCATTAGAGCCTGTATCCAGATTATATGATTATATATATATATATATATATATATATATATATATATATATATATATATATATTTGGAGTTGTTGGTGGTGTTTGTGAAGCGCGGAGCAAGAGGCAAGGTGTTATTGAACATTGAAATTTTCTGTCAAAATGAAGAATCCACTTGCAGAGACCTACTTGAATGAAGCTAATAAATTGGACGGGTCCAACTATGTTAACTAGAAATTCAAGCTGCAGACTTTGATGGAGGGATATGGTGTCTGGAAAATTACAAAAGGAGAACAAAAAACCACTGAAGGCGCAACAACTACATTGGTTCAAGACTAGGAGAAGTGGGAGAACAAATCAAAGGTATTATTAAAGATGTCTGTTAAAGATAATATAATCCCTCAAATTCTTGATTTTAAGACCTCTAATGAAACCTGGAATACACTGAAGGAGTTTTTGAGACTAAAAACAAAAATCAGATCCTCTTCCTAAAAGGTAAGCTCATTTATATTAAAATACAAGAAAATGAATCTGTTAGTGCTTTTGTTTCAAGAATTAAAGATTTGAAAGATAAGCTGGGAGAAATAGGAGAATCAGTAGCTAATACTGATCATGTGACAATCATGTTAAATGGAATGTCAAAGGACTGTCATATGTTTATTACATGTCTTTGTGGTGAAGTAAAATTCTAAGTGTGGACACAAACAATTCCTCTAGCCCGAGAGCAGGTCTAGCCACAAACAATACATTCTATGGAAGATTTCCTTAGGTTAGAACCAATTAAGAGGGCCTACCTCTTAGTACGCTTATCTCGTTTGGTGATGACCTTGCTTCCTCGCTCCAGCTACCTCTCATTTCCTTCTTTGAGCACATGAAACAAGTAAATTATAGCAAACAACAACCGTGATAATAGAAAAATTGTATTCAACCTACTTAACAAGTTAAGAAACATTAAGCCATAAACATGTGATATGACATATTATGTAGGAAATCAATCGATAGTTGCATATATATTAAATCAAGAAGAGATTACAACCGTTGTCTTGATGTTGTTGTTCTCCTCTGACAAATTTGGGTTCCCACACACTTTCATTAGCATTCCATGATGGCCTCAACAATGGTATTTTTAAGGCTCTTCCCTTTAGTCTTCACACTAAACCAAATTCACACTTCTCCCTCACACACAACTAGAGAGCTACAACTATGAATAACTTGCTGATTACTCCAAAATCAAAACTTCAACCAGAGCGTAATTAGAACTAGCTTGTGCTAGGAAAAAGGGAGGTTTATATAGCATGGATGGAAGGGAGATGGTTCCTCTTCTCATGGGAGAAGGCCTTATCTCTTGAGGTAATTCCATCCTAATAGGGGAAAGGAGCCCAAACTGAGCTCCTTTACCCCATCCGGCCTAACCATTTACCAAACTTCGGTTACGAAGCTTCCAGAGCTGGAAGCTTCGACTCCTTATTTATAAAACTTTCCAAAAGAGGATCGACATGACTGGAAAAAGGCTCAGTCGCTCCGGTCAGTGCTAGGGATAGTTTTAATCCCTGCATATTGGCATGAGGAGGACACGGGTCATTAGTGCTAGTCTTGTAAACTGGGAAAAACATGACATTTTTGGGAAATGATGCAAAAGGGAATTGCTATGCTCATGAAGAGGGACAAAATGTGAGTTTCTTCATGAAGGGAAAGCATGTAGGGTTCACTGTAGAGGTCCTCCAGGATCATGGAATGGGGATTATAGGGACAATGACAAAATGTTGTGTAATAGATGCCCCCTAAAGCCTAAAGGCTGAACTAGAGTGGGGTGAAATGCTTTATGAATCATTGTAGGGAACCAGAGTCTATCGTCTAAAAACCTGCAAGCAAGTACAAATACATATACATAACTGAAAACTCTGTCAAATGATACATGAATCATGGCATGGATGCAGCCATCTGGAGAATGATCATGTAAATGGATCCAGGTATGGGAAAAACCATCTGATAAAGAGGGTCATATCGAAACCAAGGTATGGTTGCAGCCATCCAATAATGAGAAGGATCACATATGATAACTCATGGTATGGGCACAACCACCCTTCTGAAAGAGACATGCATATCAACACAATCATGTCACATCACCTTACAACCTAGACTTTTGTAATCTGAGTCCAGGGTCCTGTGCTCCAACACAACCTAATCAAAGTACACATTCTAACATGTGAATAGATGTGTTGATGTCGAACATGCTAGAAAATCGCTTGATTACCAGCCGATGATGTGAAATGTTAACAAGGGCGAGAGAAACCACCAATAATGACAATGGTCCTGAAGGTACTATCAGCACAATTCACAGAATGTGAATAACTGAAGTCGAACACCCGTGAAATCACCTGATCGAAAGATAGTGATGTGAACTTTTCATCTAGTGCGAAGAACTTGCCATTAGGGCATGCAAGCTCTAAGGTACTAGAAGGGAATCTCTCGGTCAACTTCCTGGATAATGAGATGAAGTTGACAAGAAGTGATCGTGTCAAAGGAGGGCCATGATGTATCCCACATCATCGACATGAGACAAAGGGGTGCAAAATGATTTTGGATGATACAGAGAATCAGGGGTAAGTGCAACTACAGAAGGACAATTCTTGAACATATCAGCGACACGGCTCAGAGTTTGGCAGCTTTTGAATCCATAGGATTGGTGGTCATGGTGATGGGGCAGAGATCAAATAGAATGCAAAAATAAATGGTGCAACCTAGGAAGATCAAAGATGAAGTGAGGATATCCCAACCCAACACGAAGTGGAAAGTGTCATGTTCAAGAGTGAGCTGCTGACACAACTAATAGAATTTTCAAATTTCCCCCCTCTATTTCTGGCAGGTACCCCAATTATTTTTTAATCGCAAGCTTGAAGGGGATAGCATATGTTTGCACTGTAAGTCCATCCTTCAGATGAATCTGACCTAGTAATTTTAACGAGCCCTAGGAAGTAGAAGTTCATGTTCATCATGGCGATGAATCCAATGTCGTTTAATATTTTAACGAGTTTGACAAAGGTGAAACTCGGTATCTTTTTCATGTTTAGAGAGTTTGAAAAAGACACGGAAAAGAAAACCCCACATGGTCCCTTTTTGTACATGTGTGTCTCTCGAGCCCGAAAAGGTATAAAACGATACTTGAGAGAACCGCTTTACCATTTCAGTCAAGGAGTACCTTTTCCATAAATAGTGCATCCCAGCCCGAAAAAGGGGTAAACTTATACTGGGTGAACGACATTTCACATCCTTTAATGAGTTCAAAATGACAAGAGCTCGACAATATTTTCATGTTTAAAGGGTCGGAAAAGAGCTTGAAAGTGGACCCCTCGTTTTACTCTCTTTAACGAGTTAAAAGGGAAAAATACTCGGCAATATTTTCATATGAGTTTTACGAGTCGAGAAAAGAGCTAAAACATGACTCCATTACCATCATTAAACATCCATCACCTGTCGTCGTGCAAAAGGTAAAATGCATTATCCAATTCTTGAGGCAAAATAGGTCAAAAAATACTTAAAACCCTAATATTTCATGAAAAAATGAATAAAAGGAGGGAAAAGTAATTATTTTTACCATTTACCATTTTACCTTTGTGTGAAAAACTTCTTACCCACTTGTGCCCTACTTTTTCCGGAGTAGATTGTGGGCTATACGGGAGGTCATTTGCTGAGCCGTCAGTTGCAGGTAAGAGCCAAGCCCTTAAGCTCCATTTCCGTATTGTTTGTTCCTATTTTTGTCCTTTTTTTGGATTTCTAAGAGAGGTTTTGGCAAAAAAAAAAATCGCCCTCGGTCAGTGCGATTTCCGGGCATGGAATCACGCTAGTCGAGGGTTGCTAAAACTAACAACCGCGTTGTCAATGCAACTATTTTTAAAATAGCCATGTCAGCATTGTGAACAAATAAAAAATCAAATTTTCTCTTAAATCCACTGTTTGAATCCAAATTTCAGTTGCTAAAAATGATTATTGACTTGAATACATGGTTTTTGCATGAAGGAATCGTCAAAAATGGTGGATTGGAAAGAGCACGAAGACATGGACACCCAAGAAATGGATGATCCAAATTTCTTGGATGCCTTGAGGAACTATGGGATCCTCAAGTTCTTTCTCACACTAGGGATGCGGGCTCAACTTGAGCTTCTTCAATACCTGATTAGTCTCTGGGACATAAATTTCTATCATTGCTGACCAGGTGCTGGAGTTGGAGACTTCAGATATTTATTTCAACACAAGACTATCCCGGAGAGGGGAACTAGTCAACCTATATCGGTCAAGGCCGATTTGGGCAAGCATATCCATGCTACTTGTCGAACATTGCCCAAAAGCTCTCAAATCAAACAGTGGCAAGACTGAGATTGCCACTATGCGAGATCTTACACTGAGAATGCTACTATTGACCATTAATAGAGTGGTTGGGTCCTAATTAGAGCATGAAACCAACAAGTCGAAGTTTATGTATGCTATCGACTGTACAACACCGATGATCTTCAATTGGGTGGAAGCCATGACGATTAAAATGAAATGCCAGTTGTCAAAAACTAAGGTGGGGAATTTGAAGCAATTGTGCTTCGGATCTGTGCTAATGACTTTATTCCTGGAGTGGGTTATGTTGTTCCAATACCAGTAAACTGAAGTGGATCCGCCAATGCCACGAGACCCACGGATGGTCCGTTGGAGTTGGTTGATGCCTAGAATCACCGGGGGCCAGCATATGTCCTAGAATCCTGCCTTTTTCTCATGTCTAGGATGACAGCTGATCGTAGTGGAGGATTAGCCTTATAGCGGTACCGACTTCCACAAAGATCAGATATGCCACTTCTAGATGGGGAGGATTTCGACGATGAAGGTAAAAAATAAATTTTTAATTTTTTGAGTTTTAATTGTTTTTTATATATATGTGCTTATAACATTTTGTTTTATCAATGCAGACATTGGACCAGAGAGTCCTACCGGGATGTCGCTGATAGTTAGGCACGTCGCTTGCCAGTTTAATGTCACTCCTTATCAGGATGGAGGCGACAACGAGGAGGAGATCGCGAGGAACCTTGAGGGTTGACTCGTGGGATCCCAGAGTATGCCCAGGTGGGAGACATCCCTCGCTAGTACTAGAGGCTTACGATGGGGGTATCTGATTGGATCTGTCGATTTCTGACTCATGTAGCACGAGCAGTTACATGTTACCATGATCACCATGTTGATTAGTTCCTAGGTCCAGCATTTACATTTTTTGAGGCCTGCGAGCCGCGGATGTCATTTGAACACACATATTATTATTTGGGGTTTTGATGTATCAAACATTATCGCCATATATATCTATTGTATTTTCTTGCGTACTATGGTACAAATGATTTGTTTTAGTTTTTCACATCTTTCGTAAATGTCTATCCAACACATAATTAGCTAATGCATATGTCAATGTATTCATGTGTCTGGGAATATGATGATATGTAATGTAATCAAAATTTCTCTCCAGTAGACGAATATGTAGATACATTCTCAGTATCTGAGGGTTTCTGACGAAATTTTTCCTGTTGAGTTGAAGGACAACAAATTGTGAATCTAGGTTGACAACCAATTCCTAAATGTCAAGAGAAATGGCTTCTGACAACAATTCGATAACTGCGTTGTATTCAACAATTTTATTATTTGTACGACCTAAACAAATACATTGAAGATCAATCAACTCACCATGAGGGTCATAAATGGCCCATGTTGTGAAGGATATATTTTGGGTACTACAAAAAGCACCATCAACGAAACCGTGTGAGGAGTCATAGACATCTGCAAAGCAAGCAAAAAACATAGTAAACAAGAAAGTTGTTTGAAAACTAACACACCAAACCACACTACATAAAAATGAATGACACACTAATGTACACTAGTAACCATGCAAGATGACCTAAGCATAGTACTTTTTGAGATAAAAGCCCATTTCGAGGCTTGTCTAAAGGATTTCCTTCATAATCAATTAACTCATAGGCCCCTTTTTGCAACACGCGTTTAACAATATAGGGCCTATGCCACATGGGTTAGAACTTGCCTGCCCCCATCTTATCATTAGCTTGACCATATAGTAAAACCAAGTAACCCTCAGAAAAAGTGCGAGGGGAAACCGACTGATCAAAATGGGACTTGACTCACTTCTTTTGTGCTTCGATGACCAAGGAAATAAGGTGTCGAGTCTCATCCAGTCGTTATAAATACAAGAGGCGCTCTTCTTGAGGTGAGGTTTTGAGGAGAAGTTCGACAGATAGCTTAAGTGAAGGAATTTCGCACTCAATCGGTAATGTTGCTTCCAGACCGTAGACCAGCTAGAATGGTGTGAAACAAGTTGCATCCTTGGTTGAGGTTCGGTAAGACCATCGAGTTAAAAAGAGCATGAGATGCCAATTTTACGTATGCATCCCAATAGTACATAGAAGCATTGTAAATCGTGGCATAAACCCAATGTATAGGTCAGCTCAGCCATCATGTAATCTCGAAAATGGGAGCCATGGTCGGTGACAATGGCTTGAGGTACACCAAACCTGGAAATAACATGATTGAATAGAAATTGAGCCGTCATTTTACCGTTTGTAGAGTATGTAAGCATCGCTTCATCCCAGTGAAATAATCCACGGCAACAATAACATAACCATGCCCCCCAATTGAATGAAGGTTACATGTCATATAGTCAATGCCCCATTTGGAAAAAGGACCAACGGTAATGACGGGGTGTATGTGAGTAGGTGGGGCTTGCATCTTGCATTGGTAAATTTAGCATTCATGACACTTGCGAATAGCAAGGATGCAATCCTTGAAGATGGAGGGCCAGAAATAACCAACACGAAGGATTTTTTGAGCAGTAGCATATCTGGACATATGACTGCCACATGCCCCAGAGTGGAAGTCATTCAAGACTCTCTCATCTTCCTCGAGAGTAAGACATCTACGAAGAACTGAATTGACACCGACACGGTATAAAGTATCTCCAATAATACGGTAGGGTTGGGATTAATGTTGAATGCATCGGTGATCATCCTTAGTCAACGCGGACTGGAACGTGGACGTCTGGAGATAAATGATGATATCACCGTACCACAGGTCAAGGGTTCTAATTAGGAAAAGAGTCTCGTTTGGGAGTTTCTCATCTGCACCAACGGGGAGAGATGTAGAAGGAAGGGAGAAAATCAACTCGGCAAAAACCAGTGATTTCTTAGATTTGGCAGTAGTAAACACCAAATTAAATTCTTGAAGAATGACAATCCATTTAGAATACTTGCCCCCCAGCAACTGACGAGTTAGGTTGTAGGTCATGGGGTTGCATTCAGAAATCATAGTAGTAGTGCATAAGAGAATGTAGTGCCGAAAACAGCCTGTATGGTAGCCAAAGCCAACTTCTCGACATGAGCATAATGTGTCTCGGTGTCAAGGAGATTGTGATTGAGGTAGTAAATAACATGTTCATTGCCTTAGTCATCATCTTGTACCAACACCATAGCAACGGTACTAGAGGCTGCAGCTAGATAAAGGAAGTAATCGCGATGATAATCCAAGGGATGCAGCAAAGGTGCATTTACGAGGACAACCTTAAGGTCATCGAAAGACTTTTAGGCAATCTCATCCAAAACAAAGGGCGTTCCTTTCTTGAGCAATCAGGTAAACCCTGAATCTAGCTCAACATAATTGGGTATGAAACGATGGAGGAAATTTGCTTTTCCTTGTAGGCTCTGAAGTTGGTGCAATGAATATGGAGGGGGTAAATTAACAATGGCCTCGACTTTAAGTGGATCAAGGCGAACGCCTTCCTTAGAGAGAATAAACCCAAGGATTCGTTCGGATTCGACGTAGAAAACACATTTATGCGGATTCAACCGAATGTTGTAGTGTCTACAATGAAGAAAAATCTGTCGAAGATGATCAGGGTGATCATGGTGCTTATGAGAATGAGCGGTAAGGTCATCCAAGTAAGGTTGAACGATGTTTTGAATGTCGTGAAATGCATAGGACATCGCCCTCTGAAATGTAGCCCCAACATTTTTTAGGCCAAAAGGGAGCTTTTTGTATGCGAAAGTACCCCATGGACAGATAAAAGCCATCTTTTCTTGATCTGCCGGCACAATGTTAATCTGGTTGTAACCAGAAAAAATTGTCCATAAAGAAAAAAATTTGCCTCCCAGCACATTCATCAATGATCTGATCAATGAAGGGAGTGGGATAGTTATCCTTTAGACAGGCATGATTGAGATCATGGTATTGACGCAAACGCGGATTGTACCTTGCTTCTTCGCCACCAGTACAATATTTGACACCAAATCTGTGAGAGGGATTGGATAAATGAATCCAGCTTTGAGAAGTTTTTCAACTTCACCCTTGATGGCGACTGCTTTCCTAGGGCTCACTGGGCAGAACCATTGGCGAACGGGCTTCTCGTGAGGATAATTGGGTGTTTCATGCATGATGATTCTAGGATCAATGCCAGGAATTTCCTCATATGACCACACAAACACATCACGGAATTCTTGGAACATACGAGTATAGAGATTGATCACATCTGGAGAACAAGTTACCCCGATATGGGCATTTTCAACGACACCTAGCTTGAAAAAAATATCAATTGGCATCATTTGGGTAATGTTACCCAAATTTCCTTCCGACTATACTTCATGAGTCATGATCGACGCTTGAAGTGGTAGGGAAGGGAACTGAGAAGAGAACACTTCGAGACAAGTAGACATGACTGTTGGGCTAGGCAGGGATGAGGAACGATGATGAGTATCGTTCCAAGGTGGTTCCTCCAAAGACATTACTTCCATGATACTCTCATCAGCAAGAAAAGCCTTGGCTAAGGGATTAGGAGATTCCAAAGCACCAAGCCATGGGGATTGAGAATACGTATCGAGAGATGTCCTCGAAACAGGAAAATCAAAGGATACAGAACTTGATGCTGAAACACTTTCCACATGATTGATTTGGTTGGGACTAAGTGGCATAACCTCACCCCAGGTATCAATAAGATCCAGTGAAGGTATGACCCAAGGATCAGATTTGACCGAGATCATGTTGATAGAGGCAACATGAGGAGGTGGGAGTGGAAAAATTCCCATCAAGGCAGAATATTTAAAAAGTCTTGCCCCCACACTCTCATAAGGAGCACCGGTGTGCTTGACATATGGAACATTTCCATCTGAAGAGGAAGAGGAAAAGAAGGACAGTTGGTCGACTGTGACTATCTTCCCTTGATGCGGAAAATGAATCATGCAGAACAAGGAAGAGGCTACAACATGCATGGCATGGGTCCAACTCCATCTGAGTAGAAGATTATAATTGAGATTAGCGTCAATAATCTCTACCTCAACATGCACTGTCTTGCCTTCCAAAGTAATGGCAAGGTTGGGTAAGACACCGAATGGTCACGAATTGCGCTTGTCAAAAGATTCCAAAGTGTTAGGGGATTGGTTTAGAGTAGGAGAACCAATTTCCTTCCAACAAGTGACTAACATGATGCATGTAGAGGCACCTTCATCGATGATGGTCCTATGAATGGTTTTCTCATTGATGATTACCTGCATGAGAAAGGCAATCTGATGAGGCAAATGTGGAACGTGGTTGTCTAGATCAAAACATAGCTGGCAACACCTTAGCCAAATCCTGAACAATATTATAGTGCTGAGTGGCTCGAGCGTTGGGATTGTACAATGACTTCCTTAGCACACCTCGAGAAGGTGGTCAAATGGTAGAATCAGGGTTAGGGTGTGTTATCACTCAGGTTGTTCCCTAAAGTTGTAAGAAAGGGAATACGACCGAGGTAACCACAGACCAATCTTTTAGATATAGATTCTAGCCAATCTGCATCCAGAGAGGGCTCTCTCTTTATAATTTAGCTTTGTTTTGAGGTGTATTAGGCTAGCTATGAAGTACAAGGGTTTTGTTTTGAGTTTGGTTGGAGGGATGGAGATTCAATAGAACAATGAGTTAAAATTGAAGAGTTTCAGTCCATTGGGCATGATGGAGTCAAAGAAGGATAGGTTCCTGGATTAGGTTTCTTATCAAAGGAGGTATCACAGAGCAAGGTACTCAAATATGGAACAATTTATAGGCTGGAATTAGATGGAATGGAGTCAATTGGGTGAAGGGCAGTTAAGAATCCTTCATCATATTTGACAGAGGGAAAATGGATGATTACTGCTAAGGAGCAATTAAGAATTCCTTAGAAAATATTCAAGATGAAAGAATTAGGGGAAACAGGAGCAATTAAGAATTCACTGTTTATTCTAATTCTGAAGAAAACATAGAAAATAACAAAGATTGAAGACAGAGTGCAGTCAAGCAAATTCTGAATTATTCTTTTTCTTTGTTATTGAGATCATGAAACATAGATGATATAATAAACATGTAAACTGCAAAACACAAGTTAGAAGGGACTTATTGATCCATAAGATGATTCAAGAATCCTGTAACATGGTCCTCAGCATCAATTCCTCATTTAGGAAGCTAGACAAAAGTGGTTCCAACAGCCTTTTATTCCAGAAAACTCTAGTATTACAGTCAGAGACTTTGAACATCCACCAACCAACAACCCCAAATACTTCGTCTGGGGGGGTATTTATACAAAAAAAATCAAAATATATTACATAATATCTTATATAAATAATATCTAGTGATCATTAATGCATTTTACAAAGATAGAGACAGACAGTCTCAAAAATAGGGGAACAATAAATTGATGTTGTGCTGGTTGTTCCATCTTTATGAGATGTACCGGAGGTAGGTGCTGCGAGTCGCCTCACAGCTGTTTTCCACTGATACTCTGTACTGGTTACTCAGCCTTGGCCAGACTTCTTTGACCCTGATGTGATGCACTTTGACCCGCATGACTCTGATTCATTTTTGTTCTCCGCATTATAGTAGATGGTCCAAAATTTTCAACTGACCAAAGATACCAAAGATAAGTTTATAGAATTTATAACATACTTTTCCACCACTCTGGTCCTGGTAATTTATGTCTCTGAAGCTTCCTTAAAATTTCGTCAGTCTCTGTGTATCTGAAGAAATTATTTGGGATGGTGAACAGATGCTTCACCTCGTGCTCTATGTAGAATAAATTTTCCAGGCTATCGTATAGGGCTTGGCTAGAGGGAAGTACCTTCTCTCCTAAAGTACTTGATGATGTATTAACTTGATCAACAACATATGTATTCAATTTATGTACATAGTCTTTGTGTTTCATCAGACGATCATTATTTCACAGAGGACTTGGCAAACCTTTTTGATGCAAGACTGTAAACTTTTCTGTGAAAGAATTAATCTCTACTTGCATGTCCTGGCATCTTCTTTCCAAATTTTGCATTAGAGTTCTCATGGTTAGAACTCTCTTGATGTCTAGAATGGTGCCTGTATTGTCTCTAATTTTCAATGCTTCCAATTCTTCACTGGTCTTGGTGTTCAAAAAATGTATTAGCCGGTTGGCTTGCTCAGGCATCTGTCCCAATAAAGCTCTTGTTTTTTGAATCTCCACTTGGGCCACTCTTATCAAGTCAATCTGCTCATAAATGGTTTGGATAGACCTCCACACATAACTAAGGGATTGAGTGATGTTGGTCCACAAAATTCCTCTGATTTCTGCTAAAGGTTTATTCAGAGAGAGATCCTTTTCTAATGCTCTCACCTTGTTCTCCAATGTTTTGATCTCCCTTGGTTTCTCTGCCACATTCATCCTAGATTTATCATAACTTTCTTCAACTTTTGCCAATTTTTCTTTTACTTGCTTTAGCTTTGACACTTGGAGTTTCAATTCCTCCATTGCTTTTATTAATTTCTCTGTGATCATACCTGTACTGCTGCCTGGTGCTGCTTCTGCTGATGTTGCTGAGGTACCTGTGATGATCTCTGCTGTTGATGCCGAGCCATTGGGAGGCAATGTTGTTATAAGTGTGGAGGGGGCAGTAGTGACTGTTGGGACTACTTCAGGTGGCTGGGAGGTCAACTCTCCCTGCTTTTCTTGTAGAGATTTCTCCAATTCCTGCTCTGTCTCACTCAATCTCTCATTCAGTCTCATGAGCAGGTCCATCATGTCCTCGTCAGATTTCTGTTGGACAACTTCTGTAGTCTGTGGATGCGTAGAAGGAGGCAGTTTCAGCTGTTTTCTGAGGGCAGCAATGTCCTCTTCTTTCTTTTTCATCAGTGCCATTATGCCTTTGGCATCTTTGGGATCATGTCCCAGTTCAATGATAATTTCTTCCAAAGATTTGATTTTGTTGTCCTTTGCAAGAGAAGAAGCTTTCTCCAAATCTAACTGAGCAGAGGTATTATTCAAGGAGTTTTGCAATTTATGAGCTAACATAGCTTTGTCAGCCAGTGTGGAGTATACCATTTCTCTAGTCTATTTATGCAGCTCAATCTGGTCTATTGGATGAATATCCTTGGCCAAGACCTCCAGATTTGTCCTGATGTAATCAATTGTTGATTGTGGTTGCTGCACCTTGGGCTTGAAATAACTCATTATCATCTTTCCTTCTTTTATGTCATAGGCAGACATTAATCTTTGCTGCTTTGTGGGGACCATCTTAAGATACTGGTTGTAAATTTGAAGCCTTAGTGGATCGTTCTTGGCCTTTATCTCAGTGAATTTCCTTTTGATGTCATAGAAATGTTTGCCTGGTGGCCTGGTAGATGACACTTCAACACTATGCTGCCTTTCTAGCTCTTGCCTGTGTGAGCTAGTTGATGTCTCTATGACTGGGGAAGTCTGCTAGCTGGTTACCCTCTCACCCCTTAGATTGTCTGTTGTTTCTTCAATGATTTCCTCTTCTAACAGAGGATCTAATCTTTTCCTTTTTGCACATGATTGTTCAGTAGGCCCACTGATAGGTGTGGCTTCTTCCCTGTCTCTTTTCTTGCCTTTTTCCTCATTTAGAGGAGTCTCTAATGCAGGAATCTCTGCTGCTTTGGTTTGGACTGGAGGAATTTTCCCCTGCTGATTAGTCATTGCTTGCTGCTCCGCGTCTGCCACTTCCTTGCCCTTAGAAGGCCCTGTAACTGGTGTGCTTGTTTCTTGTACAGGATGCTATGAAGTTCCACCAGAGGATGTACCCACTTCGGTTTGCTGTGGTATCTTGAAAGATACCTGTCCAAAAGAGTCCAAGTCAAGGGTCTTTTCAATATCTTTCATAGCTTTTTCCATATTTTCTTGTTCAGTAATTTCTTCTATTAATGTACCCTCTACCCACTCATCCTGATTAGAAAACTGTTCAATTTCAGGGATCCTATGATGTATATAGGTCGATAGCCTATTTCTTACTTTTATGTCACTTATAAAGCTATTTGGGTCATATGGCACCCACCAGAAACTTTTCTTCAATTTAAGGTCTTCCCATTATATCTTATTAGCATCTTTCCATGCCTCCCTCTTATTGATGATAAAAGCGCCTAATTGGTTTCTTATTCTCAACTGAGCCTCTTTCTTTACATTGCAAAAGTGAGTTAAATCTGCATTGATAAGCTGCCTAAAATACTCCAGTGCAAATAGTCTCATGGGCACATATTTGGGCAACTTGAATGGGCATAGTTCACATCCATATATTCTGATTTCAGTGCAATTCTGGTAGAAGTACCAGTCACCTATCCTGTACTGTTTGGACAGCTGTAAAATTTTCTTCATATCACCAGAGAGCCTAGGAGGAGGAGTTCCTATCAATAGAGTGGAGGTTGGATGTACAAATAAGTAAATTAATTCACAATAGGTATAAAGGGATTCACAAACATTGTGGAAGACTGAGGTCCAAAAGATCACAGACCTCCGCTCTCCTTTGGAATCCAACTTCCTGATGGGAAATGAAAACCTGTATGTCTGATAATATAGCAGAAGATGGTATATGAATGAGGTATACTTGAAGACTCCTTGTCTGTCCAAACTTATGAATTGCTCATTGATTTTGTTGGCAATGAAAGAGGCATAACCATATTTGACAGCAGGGGGCTGTCCTGGAGTAAACATTGACAACATAACTAAGATGGTCTCATCAACAAATTCACTGGTTTTGAATCCCAAGATAAAGGATATCATGTCAAGAATAAGCCTGCCTGTTTCAGTGAACCAGGAATTCACATAGGGAGGTGGGCCTTGGGGCTGGCAATATGGTTTCATGAATAATTGAGCAATCCAGGTTATTTCTAAATTGGGCAATTGAGAGCCTTGCTCAAGCAAAAATCCCATGGAAAGAGGAGCAAGGGGCTGAGTGGGATGGAAGTGTAACATCTCATTGATAGATTCAACAGTTATATAAAAGAGAACAGTTTGGGATGGGGTCACAACTACTTTACTGACAGGGTCATAGTTGGCACAACATTGGTGAATAATATCTGGGAACACATTGACTAAGGGAAGGTAATACCTGGGAAGATTAGATTCCCATATTCCGTATAAATCAGAGTTGCTCATATGACTATTCCTAATTCGGAAAAATGCCTGGAGATGGTTCATATCACCAGATAACTCTTTAATTTGAAAATCTCTATCAGCCAAGGGTAACCAATCCTAGTCTTTATGAGGCACATTGAGGGGCGCGATGTTCAGGGCTACGGGAGCTTCCATGTGTGGTTCTTGTGTCTTCAAACTGGAAGTCGGGCTTCTGGGGAGACAATGGTAAAAACAGCGGTTCTGGTGTTCTTGTATGGCAACTGTGGACTGCGTTCAGCTTGAATTTGGCTCTTTTAGGCCAAATTCTCAGAGGAAAATCGAAATTACAGGGTAATTGGTCGAATGGATAAATACCTGGTTTTAGGAGACGAATTGTGCAATTGCAGGTTGAAATGACTGATGGCAGAGTGTGTCACTGAGATTTTCCTGGTCGGGTGGTGGACTGGACGTTTGTGCAGTTGTCTGGACGTAGCTTGCATGAGAACAGTTTCACAGTAAAAATGGGTAAAAATGACAGTTTCGCGATAATTTTAATGAAAATTGGCTTTGGCGGGGGTTTTTTCGCTTTTACTGCATGCTAATGTCACGGAAATGGGACGTTTTGTCGTGACGCGGGAGGGGTGGTAAGAGGTTTCCCCCCACACAGCTTTTGGGCCAGAGTGGTTTGGGGCAGAGAGGCAGCGAGCACGGCGGGAATGCGCCACACGTCCACAGTACGGGTGCAATACCGCCACTCCCCCGAGCGGTAAACTTCAGTGAATGGAGGCTGGGGATACGTATGTTAGCTGTCCGATGGGAGGGCACCGATCGGATGGTTGGCGCTCATTGGAGGTGATGGAGGGTTACGCGCGGGGCCTCATATAATTAAATCACAGTTTTAATGTTTTTCGGGCGTGATATGATTGGTGGTTGGGGTTTGTTTAAGTCAGGTTATTAATTAACCAGGCGTTAATTAACCGTTAGGATGCCGCGGGGGCGGGTTATTCACAAATCCCGAATGGATCTATTACTCCCTCATTATGTTAAGACTATAGTCGTATTTCGACCTGGGGCAGGATATTACATATTGGGGTTTTTTATGTGGTATATACACAATATGGGTAGGGGGAATTTATACAAGGGATTTATATAATAAAGTTATTGGTTAATATGAGAAACGATATGAACATAAGCGCTAAGTTAATAAAGTTTGATAACTTAGGCTTAAAAGAAAAGAGTTTATGTGATTTTGTAAAATCTCCTAAGAAAAAGGGTTTTACTTAGGGTTTTATGCAATGAGATGGAGTGATTTGGGGATATTGAGTAGATCTCAACACCTCTGGGGGGAATTAGCAAATGATTTGGAGAAAGGATGGAGGGGAGTTGGTCATGCTCCTACCATAGTACCTGTGATAGAAATAAGATTTAATTGCTCTGAGAGACAAAAAGTTATCACAAGTTTCTTTTTGCAACATTAAAACTATCTACCCAGCCTACGGCACCTAACATTTTTTCTTCTTTTTCCATTGGGTGCACTTGGACTAGCAAACCCTTTTCAACTTTTCTTTTTTTTACATGGCGAGCCTATCTAAGTCTGCACTTATTTCTTCCAAGGGCTCAAATTGAACAGTTGAGCTCCTTTGCTTCTCTACCTAACTATTTTTCTGCCAAGTTTAAATAGTTTGGACAGATTTCTATTCTCTATCTCTAAAACAGAAAATTCAAACATGAACTGGCCAAGATTAAGTTGTTTGGCCATTCATCATTAGTGGCATAAATCAACAAGCTGCACACCATTAGATTATTGCAAAAACAGAATAGTAGTGGCGTTTTGGACTTGCACACTTTCCTGGTCTATTTGATTTGGGGTTCATTTCTTTCATTTTTTGACCATTTCATTCTTTTTCCCTTTGATCTTTCTTTTAGGGCATACCCTCTTTACATTTTTTAAATTTTCTGATTTTTTGACAATATGGAAAACCTTTGCAGCAAGACAAGGTATGTACATATTGTAGAGCTAATCATGTCAATCATGAAATATGACACCTATTGGTATAGGAGCATAATAGGGTGCTCGATATGAAGAGTGCCAGAACTAGATGGGGCAGAAGAAGAAAGGGTAGCTTATTTCTCTTTCGCTACTATCGGTATAGGAGTTTTTATAATATTTTGATCTAGTATCCAAATTAATAGGTGTACTTATCATGAACACTTGTGATCTTGAGGAAGTAGATGAATGAGTCTGGTCTACCATTTGAGTCTGTTAAGACAGAAACAACTCTTTTAGGATAACTGAGGTCCCTTTGAGGAAATGACTAACTTCGGACCGTCGAGGACAATCCTTAGTATACTGATCCTCCTCACAAATCAGGCACAGATACTTAGGCTTCTGTTGTGAAGAATCACCAACATAAGACTTAGGAGGACCCTACAAAGGCTGTCCCTGCTATTGGATAGGTTGGCCTTGCAAAGACATAGGTTGGGAGGTTTTTTGAGCATATTGCATCTGTGACTGCATGGTTTGCTGCAACTATTGTGAGGGTTTCCCCTGTGGTTGCTGCAGTTTTCCTTGCTGCAGCATCATCTGCCCCTGCTGCTGCGCATACAACCCTTGCTGCAATAAAGGTTTCCCTTGTTGCTGCAGAGGCTGTCCTTACTGTTGTAAGGGTACTTGAACAGTTCTTAGATTAAGACCTTGGAAATTTCCAAACTGTATCTAGCCATAGTGACCGGGAAAAGTGGACGGACTAGGCTGAACATATTGTCTAGGCTGAAGGACGTAAGGAAGATTGACCATTCCTTATGAACCGTATGGAACATAAGGATCTTGGTACTGGACCTGAGCCTCATAGGGCTACTGATACTGGAATTTTCTTGACCCAGACGGACCAACAGGATTTTGGAACTATTGGTACTGGACATTACTCGATCCAGTAGGACCAACAGGGTTTTGGATAGCACTAGAAGAAGGTTGGTTCATCCCAACCATGTGAGCTTGTGAACTACTCACTTTAGTTGTACCTAACACCATAGACACATTCAGATTATGCCCCCTAGGTGGTGGCACAACCCGTGCATTGACCGGAGGGATTGAAGAATTGACAGAAGCATGGCTTGAAACCATCGATTGAACCGGACAAGTGACTTGGATGAACGAGACAAGAGGGTTCAAAATAGTGGGTTGCACCAGACTAAAGTAACTGCAGAAATTACTGGTTGTTGGGAGGTCGGGTTCTAAATGAATGGACCTGTGGTAGCCATAGCGCCAGACACCCAAATAAGGTTGTGATAAAGTGATGAGGCACTAGGTGTACCTAAGACCAACCACGGAAAATCCAGATACACACTGATGGGAATGCTCAACGTGTAGGAGAAACCTTTAGGAGGAAATTGATGCTCTTCCTCTTCGCTAGTGCATGGAGTAGAAAATTCTGATTGATTCGGAGAGGTAAATGGAGATTCGCCTTCGGGTTCCATAGGTAAAATAAGCGATGACGAATGACCAAAGATGTACAAGGGGTTAATTCCAAAGGAACACCCAGCTAATTGTACTAACTATACGGACGCTATAGTGATATCACAACAGGGTTGAATAAAGGATTCAGAGGATATATAACCAGTCCAAGATGACCTTTAGTAGTTGGCAAACTCTCAGGAGTCTAGACAGGATTGTCTAGAGATTCTGGGCCAATATCAGAAGGTGACTCAGTATCTAAAGTAGGTGGAGGACGAGATGACAAAGGTTGAATGCTCAGAATGATTCCAAGTTAAACACCTTGGTCCTCGAGTGACTCTGGTAATTCAAGAAAAGGCTCCTCAGACAATCTTTCAGACGGAGGAGAGGAAGAGGAACTAGGTGAACCAGATGGTTTAGCCATGATGACCTTGTCTCAGTTAACAGGAAAAGAGAGATAAATTTCAAGGCTTTAAAATGTAATTTAAGGAATACTCACGATTTGGTCTAGAAAATACTAACAGGATGTTATAAGATTTTGGGCAACACTTTTTTAAGATGCATAAATGAATTGGTGCTCTTTCATGTTTTAAGAGTCGAGAAAGAAGCAAAGATGACTCTATCACTTTCAATTGGAAACAAGCCTGAAAGGACAAACACTCGAATGATCTTTTAAGTTTAATGAGTCAAAATGATCAAATGACTACTTCGGATGATCTAGGTAAAAAGGATTACCAGGCAACCATGAACTGCAGAATACCTCCCAGTGAACCGAAAAGTACGGGCAGGAAATCTCCTCAAATATTGTGTTCAGTGTATCACGTTTGCAAAGCGGAAGACTCGACTTCCTATGGATAAAGGATTGCAGCCTAGAGGGGTCTCCCTTTATATAATCGATGGTATTGGGAGCACAAGTTCATACTAGTGTTGTCTAGTGCCAAAGCTAACGAAAGATGCTAGGTTTAAAGACGCTGGAACACATCTCTAGCCTAGACCTGCTAGGTTTCAAATTCACATTAGGTTAATTGAGTTCATTTTAAAGTTTATCTTGAATTATGTCTTTATTTTCAGGGCTTAGCAATGTGACTCAAAAAGTCCTTAATGCAGCTAAATGAGACAAGAATCTTTCAAGTCGATGAATTGTCTACACTAGAGAGGGTAGAAAACACAATCAAATGAAAACAACCAAGCAACCGAAAGAAAAATGATTTTTTACTACTTCACTTTTTGAAAAATAGATTAATAAAAAAGCTCTTTCCAATTCCTAGTTTCCTAACAAGTACACTCCAAATAGTCCTTTCAAAAGTAAAGAGAATTCTTTTTCTTTTCAAATTCAAATGCAACCCTAGTCTTCAATGATGCCAACTAACGTAACATATTGATGCAACAAACTAGAATTATGTGCTTTTCATCAAATGACAAAACAAATCTTTCATCAAATACTTCAATGAAAAAGTTTTTGAGACAATCAATCCCCAAGCAAATGAAAAAGCACAAAAGAAAATCTCTTTCAAACTAATGAAGCAATGACTCTACCAAAAACAAGACAAGCAATGTGGGCTATGCTGGAAACAAGCAAACAAAACTTTTCAAACTTGTGCGATGGAGACCAAAGCAGTAAGAGCACTATAAACAAAATGCGAGTAAATTCACCAACATCTTGACTCACTGAGTTCATAATCAACTGAATGGATGATAAACTAGATTCCCTCAGGCTACAAACCATCCACAGACTCAAGAAATCAAGTAAAAAGAAGGCAAGTCAACAAGAAAATAAACCAAGTCAAAATGCAGCTTTCGAGTTAGGGAGAAGATAGTCTAAACAAGTTACAAGGCAGAAATCAAGAGAGCAAGACACACTGGTCGAGATCTAGGGTAAACCCTAATCTTCACCTACAGGCATTAACGCCACTGCCTAACTGACAACAAGCACCAGAAGGGGGTTGACGTGATTGTTTCTGAGCATATCACGCTGATCGGTGTGACTATCAACGAAATAAGTGCACTGAGCGAGGATGAAAAGAAAAAGATAAAAAATTTCAAAGGCCTAGACCAGACTTGCTACTGTGAATTTCAGACCCGGAGTAGTAAACAAAGGAAAGCAGAAAGAACTAAAGGGAAATGGCGAAACTAGAAAAGTTCACACAAAACCATGAAATTTCAAGCAAGAAAATAGAAGGATTGGTATCCCCACTATGGTCTCCAATTTGTGGTGAAGTAAAATTCTAAGTGCAGACACAAACAATTCCTCTAGCCCAAGAGTGGGTCTAGCCACAAACAAGACATTCTATGGAATATTTCCTTAGGTTAGAACCAATTAAGAGGGCCTACCTCTTAGTACGCTTATCCTGTTTGGTGATGACCTTGCTTCCTTGCTCCAGCTATCTCCTATTTCCTTCTTCGAGCACCTGAAACAAGTAAACAATAGCAAACAACAATCGTGATAATAGACAAATTGTATTCAACCTACTTAACAAGTCAAGAAACATTAAGCCATAAACATGTGAGATGACATATTATGTAGGAAATCAATTGACAGTTTCATATATATTAAATCAAGAAGAGATTACAACCATTGTCTTGACATTTTTCTTCTCCTCCGACAAATCCGGGTTCCCACACACTTCTATTAGCATTCCATGATGGCCTCAACAATGGTAGTTTTAAGGCTTTTCCCTTTAGTCTTCACACTAAACCAAATTCACACTTCTCCCTCACACACGACTAGAAAGCTACAACTATGAATAACTTGTTGATTACTCCAAAATCAAAACTTCAACTAGAGCCTAATTAGAACTAGCTTGTGCTTGGGGGAAAGGGAGGTTTATATAGCATGGATGGAAGGGAGATGGTTCCTCTTCTCATGGGAGAATGTCTTATCTCTTGAGGTAGTTCCATCCTAATAGGGGAAAGGAGCCCAAACTGACCTCCTTGACCCCATCCAACTTAACCATTTACTAGACTTCCATTACGAAGCTTCTAGAGCTGGAAGCTGTTAGTGTCAGTCTTTCCAGCCTTCCTCCAGTGATCAAACGTGCTCTTACAAAGTGATTTTGAAGTGTCAAGGTCAAATTTTGTCATTTCAGTGAGTCTTCAAGAAAAATTTGGTCACTAGGCATTAGGTCTAGGGTTTGCTTTCACTCCTTCTAAAGTTGTCCAAATGGCGGTCCATGTCATCATTCAGCTGAGTCTATCATCATTCATAGGGTTTTCATTATCATCTCAGTGTCTAATGAGTCTTTTACACCTTGTCCATGCTTCAGTTGCGCCTAGGTAAGGTCATTTCCCTCTCCTAGGGTTTTGAAGGAAATTTCTCTTGGACGGTCAAATCATCGGAAAAACTTGTATCATGATGTTCATATGCCTTCCCCTATCCTTAAAGTACCTTATCAAACACCTCCCATCCCTTAGATCTGCCAAATTCCTCATTTTTGCACAAACCCTAGTTTCTAGCTACAACTTGGCAATTTTCTAGGTTTGGCCTGTGTTTTGCCCTTTTGGACCCCTTCCCCTCACTCAATCTCTGAGATTCCACTTTCCCCTACTTCCTAACATCCCTCCCTACTTCCAAAAATTTCCCCAAGAATTTAGAAGCCCCCTATCCCCTTCATTTCGCTCCATTTCGACAAAATTCCTTGTTTCACACATTGGGATAAGTTTCACTCAAAATATTTGTTAGAGAAATAAAAGATGAATTTTGAAAAACTGAGAGAGGTTTTTGTTTAAAACATGCCAAGGAAGAAAAACCTCCTTCACTTTTTACACAGGTGTCATGGTTTGAGAGAAATGTCAAGAATACCGTTGCTTCAGGAGAATCAAAGACACCTCTGAAGTGACCTTGGGAAAATCAAGTTTTATCCTAGCTTGGTTGGCCAAATGATTTTATTGATGGGTAAAATGATAACTAGACACAAATATATTTCCAATGAGCTATCATGAGCTCAATTTGGGGTTGAGGAAGGCATTCAAAAGTTGACTGCAACAACACTCTTCCTTCAGGCAGCCTCATTTGGCACATTTTGACCAGTCTTGGAAGATTTGATTTTTGACAGGTCAAATCAACTCAAAATTGAAACATTCTAGTTGGGTTGAAAATTAGACTCAAATACCTTTCCAACGAGCTATCTTGCACCCAATTCTGACACCGTGAAGGCTTCCAAAAGCCTCCTGCAAAAGCACGCGACCCGTTGAAGGCGCGCGACGCGTCAGCGCCCTCCTTACAAAATTGCCTGCAAATTCATCCAAGGAGCCAACAAATCGCTAAATTTCTTGAGGTAGGCCCTCCAACTTACAAATTGCCGCTTTTTATGGTTAAAGACATCATGAATTCATTTTTAAAGATCTCATTGTGCAAGAGGAAAAGCTCCATGTTGCTGTAGTTTAAAATTGTAAAATATGCCTAGGGTTTTATGCTGTTTTAAGGTATTCCCTTGTAATCATTTTTTTTCCCCATTCCCATTTCTTTTTCCTTGATATTCCATGTAAATTTCCCTTGCTAAATTGTAAAGAAAATCCAAACCCTACCCCTTTTCCCTAAAAAAATAAAAAATTAAGCCCTAATCCTACCTCTCATTATACCCATGTAAACAAATGTATATAATGATGCATATGCAATGATTTTGCAATGTTTTTTCCCTAAAATCCCTGTTTTATGTATTTATTCCCATTTTCCCTTTAAAATTATCCCTCCCCTAACATTCCCCTCATGCTCCTTGTCCCCTTGAAACAGCATATAGATCAGCATTTTGCAAGGCAGAAACAGTAGTACATTTTGTCCACTTTGCTCCTTAAACAATGTCAGAAACCGAAACCTATGAGCAGAGTGATGACCAGTCATCAACTTCAAAGATTGAGATATAGAGGAGGCCTCATAAGGGTGGAAAGGGCGGTCATCATAAGCGAGAGGAGCCCACCTCTTTGACAGATTTACAGGCTTGTCCTATGGCAGTCTCATGTTTCCAGTACATGTCTTGCTATGAGTTTTGCGAGAGGATCTCTCGGATTCAGCATCACAGAGAGTTGGCTCGCCTATTTGTTTTACATTTGCATGATGGACATGTCAACCTTGCCGGGGTGGACTTTACATTGACACCTGAGGTGATTCCACAGGCCACAGGGATACCTAATGTCGGGGAGGTGTGGAATAAACACAAGGTGTTGGACAATGTTCACTTTGAGCCTTTTGTTAGACCAGCAGTCATGAGACACTTGACAGGTGTGTTTCCCTTCAGATTTCTCAGGAGTGAGTATGCTCCCATGATGAGGCTCATCATGCTCTATTTTACCTGTGAGGGCAGATTTTCACAGATATATTTGTACCATATTCGCCTATTGATGCACTTCACACGGGTACGGATGATGAACATCCCTATTTTCTTCTATCAGAACATTGTGAGGATGGTGTCCATGATGCAGAGGAAGAGCCCGGCACAGCATTATAGGAGCCTTTACCATTATGGTTTGATTCGGCTTGTAGTATTACATCAGTTGGCTCAGCAGGGCATCTCATGGGAGGAGTTCATCTCTCGTGAGCTTTTCACAGCACCACCCCCGCCACATCCTGAGGTTGTTCACGAGGAGGGAGGACCATCACAGCAGCATGACATCCCCGTCACTATACATGTCAGCTCCTCACCTTTGGTTACTTATCAGAGAGGCCAGAGGGCCTTATTTGCAGCAGCTCGGCAAGTACTTTCTCCACAGCATGTGGAAGGGGTCTCACCTTCATCATCAGCTTAGCGAGTGTTATCTCCACATCAGGTGGAAGGGGCCTCGCTTTCTTCAGCAGCACAGGCAGTACAGAGGGGCAAGCAGCCCAAGATTGATGAGGGGCCATCAGGAGTTCCAGATATAGAGCTTGTTGATCTTGAGGTCAGTTCTCCGAGCCAAGAGGCAAAGGAGATCATTCAGCACCTTAGAGCTGAAAATGATGTATTACAAAAGAGACTAGAAGGGGCACAATGGACAATCTCATATCTGGAGCAGCGCAACAAACAGTTGGAGGATGAGAAAACTCTTGATGAGTTGTGGAGGATTCGTAGTGACCGCATCTTGAACCGAAGAAGGCCCGGTGATTTAGTGCCAATTGAGCGGGAGACCATGCTTATCCGGGTCAATGCACACTTGGAGAGGCTGTTGGCTAAGGCCAACCAAGATAAAAAATTGCTGAGGAACATGAAGAACCATTATTGGGCGCGGATGCACGTGTGCAAGGCAAAGATGAAGGTGCTTCAAAGGCGGTTGACCAAGGCACTAAAATGGAGAAAGAGGCCCGATCCCCTCCACATCTTGGCCGAGGCTTCACTGAAGGACCAAGGCACTAAATAGCCTAGCCACAGCACAAATCCCAAGAAATTTTGAGCATTTTGAGTAAATTTTGGTTTTTTCAGGCAATTTACAGGTTTTGTCCATTAACGGGTCTCACCCCCCGCGCGACCCTTCATCTTGGCAACTCCATTTTGCAAAAACTCAGCATTTCCAGATTTTTCATGCAAAGTTACACATGCTCATCCATGGACAAGAGATTTTGTGAAGTTTTGGGCCTCCAAAAAGTAAAAAAACAAGCAAAAATTGACTTTCTGCCACATTTTTGAGACACAGAAAGCAGTCTTGGGAGATTGCAATTTTGGAGGGGCAAATGACCACCAAATTCATAAATTCTAGTTGGGTTGGAAAGTAGACTCACAGACCTTTCCAACAAGCCTACTCTTGCCCCATTTGGACATCTGGAAGTGCCCCAAAAGCGGCCCCAAAGGCGCGCGACCCGTCAGGCAGAGGTGCGCGACCCGTCAGGCAAATTTTCAAAAATTTCAGTGTACAGCTCAGAAAAACGCAGTTTTGACCTTGTTTGACTTTATGGAGTGAATTGTTATCCTCCTTGATGTAATTAATGTACTTTTATGACACTTTTACACTTATGTACCTCTTGTAGAAGATTCATTCATGAAAAAGGTGAAAATTAAATGAATGAATTGGTTTCCTAGCTTATAGAGGCAAGTTGTTTTGACTGCCTAGTTTGTAGTGCTTAGTTTAGAAGTGGTTGAAACAGCTCCTAGGATAGTGAGCTCGACCCATAGAGGTAGGGAAAGAGGTTAGATGATCTATATTATGTACTTTCTTGCTCATTTTCATAGTTGGACTCTTGAGGGAGAAGCTCTTATTGTATTACTCACTGTATCTCTGCAATTTTTGGCAAAGGAAAACCAGGGTTTTGTAGTCCTTTTTGGGATTCTTGTGGACACATGTGTTGATGGTGTGTTTCTCTTTGTACTTGTAAGTGTGTTATGTGAATCATTTCATTTATTTTCCTTCTGCACATTAAGCAAACGAAGTGTTAAAGTAAGAATTCATGATTGTCATGCTCTGCTTTTAAGTTTGTTTAATTTCAATGTTTTCTACTGTCTAAGGAGAATTCAAAGTTATTGTTTGCTCTCCTTAGCTCCTCACCTGTCATTCCTGATCATTCACCTCAAATCAAAGGCATCAATACTGTCTCCTACCTCGCCCCAAAGAACCCCCTGCAGAAACTGTGTCCAATCCCCGCACCCAAAATTGCACTCTCCTCAATTTGCCACCAAAAACCCTAAAAACCCCAAATCAACCTTTTTGATCAGTTTACTAGCCTAAAATCAGTGTTACCCTATTGGTCATCTCATCCATTAAATATTTTACCGAGATAGACCGGAGAGAGCCCTCTCCTGCCCCGTAGGGCTAGCTACGAGGCTAAGTGGTTTGATGTGGCCTTGAGGTTTACCTTTCTCAGCCTGAGGTGAAATTTCAAGCGCTAACAGAAGCTATGGATCCTTATTTTAAATTTTTTCTAAAAGAGGACCGACGTGATTGGAAAAAGGCTTAGTTGCTCCGGTCGGCACTAGGGACGGTTGTAATACCTGCATATCGACGCGAGGAGGACACAGGTCATTAGCGTTGGTCTTGTAAACTAGGAAAAACAAGATATTTTTGGGAAATGATGTGAAAGGGAATTGTTCTGCTCATGAAGAGGGAAACAATGGGAGTTTCTTCATGAAGGGAAAGCATGTAGGGTTCACTATAGAGGTCCTCCAGGATCATGGAATAGGGAGTACAAGGACAGTGACAAAAGGTTGTGTAACTGTTTTGCAGCAATGGAGAAAGATCCCACTTTTGAGGAATTAACAGGTATGCTGATGTAGGAAGAAGAGAGGCACAAGAATTTAAAGTGTCAGAATCTAGATTTAGCACTTTTTCGAAAGAATAAGTTCTTCAAAGGGAAATCGGGAGGAGGAAGTAAAGGTGGAAGTCTATCTTAGAGAAGTTCATTTTCAAAGCCAATTAAAGGTATGTCATCTATAATAAATGAATTTGGAATGAAATGTTTTTACTGTGGTAAAAGTGGGCATCTTGCTAGAGACTATTATAAGAAGATAAGTGATGAAGCTAGGAATATGCACAGAATACATTCAGAACATTTTTCAAGAGAAGCCCTGAATTTTAATCATAAAAATCTTAAGTTTTTATGTTTAATGTTGCGTTGTTTGCTGAAACGAATGATGTGAATGCTTGGTTTGTGGACTCTAGAGCCTCGACTCACATGACATGCAATATGCGATGGTATGAGAACTTCAAGGAAAGAATAAATGTTGCAAAAATTTATCTTGGAGATGATCGTTCACATCAGATCAAGGGATATGGAGAGATGCTAGTGAATTTACCAAATGCCATTGTTAAACGCATTCACAATGTTATGTATGTGCCTGAGATCAATAAAATTTTTATCTTTGTGTCTAAAATTATATATCAAAATCTGAAGGTTGAATTCTTCAAAACACACTACATAGTAAAAGACCCAATGTATCACTACAAACTTGTTGCTTCAAGATTCAGAGTTGGAGGTTTTTACAAGCTTGACGTCACCAACAAGAGTCATCAAGCATTTTCTTCTACAACTATGTCAATAGAAAACCTTTGGCACTAGAGGTATGGTCATATCAATTATCATGATTTGTTTTTGTTGCAAAAATAAATAATGGTTGAAGGACTCCCTATGCTAAAGAATGAGTATGCTGCTTGTGAAGGTTGTGCATTAGGAAAAATTCACAGAAATGAATTTCCCTCTAATTTTGATAGGAGGAGAAGAGATGTATTAGAACTTGTGCATTCTAATGTTTATGGAACCATGTAGACCAGATCCCTAAGTGGTGCTTATTATTTTCTATTGTTTATCAATGATTGCATAAGGTACACTTGGTTGTACTTCCTTGGCAAAAAGAGTGGTGCATTTGAGTATTTCAAAGAATTCAAAAACATGGCAAAGAAGAAAACATGGAAGTTCATAAATATCCTCCATTCATATCAAGGGGGAGAATACAAGTTGGGAACTTCATCAAGTACTTCAAGAATAATGGAATAGTACAACAATTTATAGTAACCTACACTCCACAACAGAACAATGTTGCAGAAAGGAAAAATAGAACATTGGTGGAGTGTGATCGAAGTATGATTAAAGGTAAGAATGTATCAAATTATTTTTGGGTAGAGGCCATTAGTACTATTCTTTATTTTAAAGAAAATAAGTCCAATAAGGTATCTTGAAATAAATACCTCATTCGAAGCCTTGTATGGTTTTAAACCAACAGTTCATCATTTGAGGGTATTTGGGTGTAAGGCCTTTGCACATATTCCAAAGGAGAACAAAAATAAACTTAATGCTAAAGCTATTAAATGTGTTTTTGTAGGATATTGTTAAGAATTTAAAGCATATAAAACGTTTGATCCATCTACTCACAAAGTATTTATGAGTAGATGTGCAATTTTCCATGAATAGACAGATGGAGGCAATAAGGAAAACAACAATGAAAGTTGGCACGTACATAATGAAGTTGAAGACAATAAATAAGAAGCAAAAGATGGGAGAAACAAAAGTTTAAGGAAGAATCCATTGATATGGACATCACCAGTAGTCAGAGTTCATCTAGAGGTGGAGAAGCACCTTCAGAGAAAAGGGGTGAAGACAGTGAAGTGCCAATGAGATATACTTGACAAATTTGCCTACCTGAAAGGTATAAGGACTATGCCCTGATGAGTAATGTTTTAAATGTCATAGAACCCATGAGTTTTAATGAATCTAATGAACATGAAGAGTGGAGAAGAGAAATGAAGGAAGAATATGAATCTATAATTAAAGAAAAAACCTGGGAATCAACTGAATTTCATAAAGGTAAAGAACCCATAGGATGTAAATGGTTATACAAAGCCAAGTTTAAGGAAAATGGTAGTATAGATAAATATAAGCTAGATTGGTGGAAAGAGGGTACTCACAAAAATAGGGTATTGGCTATGCAGAAACATTTTCTTCTGTAGCTAAATTAAATACTATTATATTGTTAATTGTATTAGCTACAAAGTACCAATGGAATTTGCACCAATGGGATGTAAAATCGTATTTTCTAAATTGTGATTTAAAGGAGGAGGTGTATTTGGCACAACCTGAAAGGTTTGTGAAAAAGGGCAGGAACATTTAGTTTACATATTAAATAAATATTTATATGGGCTAAAGAAGACACCTAGGTCGTGGTATGAGAATATAGATTCCTTCTTTCTTCAACAAGGTTTTATGAGGAGTCAAAGTGATCCAAATCTGTATACTAAATTTGATGGAAAGGGGCAGGTAGTACAAATTTCTTTTTATGTCAATGATTTAATTATTACAGGAAATTCAATTAAACTAATTGATAGAACTAGGGTGAATATTTCACAAGTATTTGAGATGAAAGATCTTGGTGAGTTACGATACTGTCTAGGTCTTAGAGTTTGGAGAGATGTTGGTCAGGATTTTGTTTATCAGGGTAAGTATGTCTAAGAATTGCTTAAATGTTTAAGATAGATCAATGCAAAGCTACTTTTGTTCCACTGCAATAGAATGTGAAAATTCACTTTGATTATGGTTCAAAGGAAGTATCTTACGCCAACCACACCTAATTTAGCATACTTTGTTAGTGTGTTAAGTCAATTTTTTTGTGAGACCTGCAAAAATCCATTAGAGAGCACCGAAATATGTACTCAAGTACCTTAAAGGAACAATTGATTTTTGTCTTAAGTATATTGATTCATTTGATGTTAAGATGACAACTTACTCAGATTCAGTTTCGGCTGGTAATCTAGACGATAGGAGATATATTACAGGTTATGATTTTAGCCTCGGATACATGATTGTTTCATGGAGTAGAAAGAAGTAGCCAATTGTATCATTGTCGTCTACTAAGGTAGAATATAAAGCTTTGTGTGAAACTTGTGAAGTTGTTTGGTTGAGGAGAGTTATTCAAGATGTTGGAGAAGAACAAAAGAAGGCTATAATGATCACATGTGACAGCTAGAGCTCGATTAAGTTGGGAAAAAATCTAATTTATCATGCAAGAACAAAGCTTGTTGATGCTCATTTTCACTTTGTTAGAGAGAAGATTAAGTCCAAAGAAATTTTTCTTGAATATTATAATACTTATGAAAATGTTGTTGATATTTTTACCAAACCCCTTTGGAAGACAAAATTTGAGTCGTTTAGGGAGATATTAGGTGTGGAAATAAATCCTTTCTACATTAAGGGGGAACCCTGAAAATGATGGAGAAAATATTTGTTAGGTTGTTTCGACTTTTTTTGTATATAGGATTTAGGTCCTATTTCTTAGGACATTGTTTCATCTCCCTACTAAACGTATTGTATAAGATATTTATTCTTATTTTGATTTGATTAATGAAAGGAAACATTGATTGGAAGCCTCAGGATCTCTTCACTCGAGAGATGCAAGATTCATTCATCTAATTTTGTCTTCGATTTTTCAAAATTTTCCCATGGATATGAGCCCTTCACCAAAGGCTAAATAAGGAGTGAGTCTCCAAAAACAGTGAGAGAATTTCTTCGGCTAATTAAATCCCCTAGTAAAGGGAAAAAGTGTCATCATGGTTGTTTGTCATGAATCCTAAGTCCCATGAATATTTTGCAACTTTAACTTGATCCTCAGAGCCATAAAGCACTTGTCCCCTTCCTACGACGCTTACTTTTTTTATATTTATATATTAGTAATTTATATATATTTATATTTGAATGTTGTTTATTTTAAAACTATATAAAAAAAAAGTGGAATTATATGAATATAAAATTACATTAATATAATTTTTATTTTAATTGAGAGTTTGAAAATTATATAATTTGAATAATTTTATATTTATGTATTTCAACTATAGTTTTTAAATATATGATTTGCTATGGTTTTGTCCTAGTTTATGTTTTTATATAAATATCAATTGGAATTATCAATTTTTTTATTTGAATAGCTATTAATATATTTGATATCAAAATTTATAATAAAAAATATTTAGTCATTATGTGAAAACTATATAAAAGTTTTGAATATAAGACCAAATTGATATTAAAATTTTAGGTTTGATATCAATGTGTATAGTGTGGCAACATAAAAGATTTGAATTTAGTATTTACAAAGTATTTGATGCAATGGATTTGAATTGAATTTTGATATAACAAATTTGACTTCATTATCATTGCAAAAAAATTGAATTGAATTTCTTTGAATGCAACAAAAACCACAGTGATTAGGCCAACTAAATTCACGATGCAACAAAATCACTAATGAAATAAGTGGTAAAGAAATAAACAATTGATAAAAAGAAAGAACATAATCAAATTTGTTTTTATTGAATTTAATAATTAAGAAAAACAAAAAATACATAAATCTCAATTAAATTAGAATTATTATTAGATGTTTTTAATTAATTTTATTAATAATTTTAAATTAGAATTATTATTATTAAAAACTTCAGAATAATCAACTCAATTAATTATTAGTTGTTTTTTATTTAATTATTATTATTATGTGTATCCATTGAGAGTTGCAACTTTTAATTAATGTTTAGCTGTTTTTTCCCTCTATTTACTTTTATAAATATAATTATTTAAAAAAAAATCAGTATAAAATTATTAATATATTTATGGGGCATTTACTTTTATGGTTTATATATATATAATTGAATTGAATGAGACTATTGTATTCATATGTACATCTCAACCTAGATCACAATGAATACATCATGTAGTACATAGAAAAACTATAGATTTTTCCAAAGGGATTCCAAACTAGACAAAAATACGATGTTTTGTAAGCATATACCTTACAAAACTAAACATTCCTATAACTAATTCCTAAAACAATCCCTGGTATCCGTGCAATGCAAATCCATTTAGCTTAAAGAATATGAGAGGACTTGATTAATCGATTGATTTTTAAATCTCCCATTCTTAATTTACACCCTTCATTAACACAAAAGTTGATATGTTGATTGAGATCACAAAGAACATGGACTTATTTCCATAAGAATTTATAATGCTTTGTCCTTAGGATAGGAGCCCTTTACCAAACGTTAAATAAGAAGAGAGTTTCCAAAACATTGTGAGAAGCTACCTTATTTTCTTTGGCTAACTGAATTCCCTAGTAAAACGCATAAGCTTCATCATCCTTGTTTGTCATGCATCCTGAACCCGATGAATACTCTACAACTTTAACTTACTCTGGAACTTTATTTTATATTTATATGTTAATAATTTATATACATTTATATTTCAATATCATTTATTTTAAAGCAATATTAATATAATTTATAGTTTGAATATTATATAATTTGAATAATATGATATTTTTGTATTTCAAGTATAGCTTTTGAATATATTATTTGCTAAGGTTTATGCCAGTTTATATTTTTATATAAATATGATTTAGTATTATAAAAAAAAAAAATTTCAATGTGAAGTTATTAATCTGTTTGGTATCAAAATATATAATAAAAAATTTATTTAATATTCATGTGAAAGTTATATAAAAGTTTTTAATATGAAAGCGAATTGATGTAAAAATTTTAGCTTTGATATCAAAGCATCTAGTGTGACAACGTAAAAAAATTGAATTCAATATCTACGAATTATTTGATGTAGAGAATTTGAATTGAATTTTGATATGACAAAAATTACTCCACTTTTAATGCAACTAGTTTAAATTGTTTTTTTTTAAATGCAGTAAAAAGCCTTGCAATTAAGGCAACTAAGTTCACGATGCACAACAGTGAAAAAAGTGGTAGAGAAGAACCTAATCAATTTTTTTTTTTTTAATTTATTAATTAAGACATAACTCTCAATTAAATCTGGACGAATAATTCACAATTAAATTAGTATCCTGGAAACTCTCTTGCACAATATCCGCATAAAACTATATGTGCATACAAAGAGTTGTAATTTTTAATTAATGTTTAGCCACTTTTCTCTCGTTATTTCCATGGAATGAATCCTTCCAACTATAAATCCACATCAAACGCTCCACATTTTTGTGTGCATAAGCTCATCTCTTTCATTGCTACTTCTTTGTAGCTTTAGTTTCTCTATTTACCATCCATTTTTAGATGGAAAATCACGCTATCATATACCAATGTAATCTATTTTAAAAGATTTTATGTCTACAAATAATATTTTTAAATACATAAATGCTTATGAATTAACTTTATTTTATGTTTAACTAGGTTTTTTTTAGTAAAATTTATTTAGAATTATATGAAAAAATTATTTGAATGTGAATTAAATTTATTTTATATTTATCTAAAATTTTTAGTAAAATTTATTTAAAATTATATGAAAAACCTATTTGAATGTGAAGATCATATTAAATATAAAATAATTTATACATTTAATATTAAAATATATAATTGAAAATATACATTAGGTTCAAACTATGTAAATAATTTTTATATTAGATTTATTTTAATTCATATAAAAAAAAAATTTCATTTAAAAATATTAATATATTTGAATTACAATTAAAGATATATTTTTGATTATATAATTTTTTTTATGGTTTTACTATATTTTATATTTATATAAAAATAAATTAAAATTATATTTAGAGAAATATTTAAAAATATATATATATATATATATTTTAATTTGAAATTATTAATGTAGAAAGCACTATTATATATATTTGAATGTTAAATTATTGATATATTTAATGTATATTAATATTTATTTTGGAATTATATTAAATATATATATATATATATATATATATATATATATATATATATATATATATATAACTAGAGTGGCATTTATTTTTATATATAGAATTATTTTAAACTAATATAAACATATATATTTTAAAATTATTTATATATATATATATATATATATATAAATTTGTGCCTTGACCACATTGAATAAATCATGTAATACATAATTTATTTTGGAAAGTTTTTATTGGGCCCTCTTAGTAAAACTACAAATTCTGAGAGAGGCACTTCAAACTAGATAAAAAGGTTTTTTAGGCTTACGCCTCATAAAATTGACCCACCAAAAAACATAATTTACATGTCATATTATAATTGTTTGATATTACAATCCCTCATAATCGTGTAATGTCAATCTATTTAGCTCTAAGGAATAGAAGAGGGCTATATTAGGCCATTGATTTTAAATCTCCCAATATTAATTTACATCCTTCATTAGCACATAAGCCCACATGTTTATTAATGCCATGAAGAACATGAAAATATACTATTGAAGAGAAATCTTCCGTTTCTCTTCTAATTCTTTTCATAAGACTATAATGTTTTTTCCCTGGCATTGTAGCCCTTCACTAAATGTTAAAAAGGAGGGAGACTCCAAAAATGTGAGAGAAGCTACCTTATTTTTATTTTCTAACATAATCCCAGTAGAGGGCATAAGATTCATCATGGTTGTTTGTCATGCAACCTAATCCCCATGAATACTTTGCAACTTTAACTTCCTCAAAACCATAGAGCACCTGTCCTCCTCCCCATCTCTCTCCTACCATACCTACTTTATTTTATATTTATATATTAGTAGTTTATATATATTTATATTTGAATTTTGTTTATTTTAAAATTATATTAAAAAAATGGAATTATATAAATATAAAACTACATGAGTACCTTTTTTTTTATTTTAATTTAGAGTTTGAATATATATATATAATAATAATATATAATAATAATAATAATAATAATTTTGTATTTATGTATATGAATTGCAATTTTTGAATATATTATTTATGCTTTTATCATAGTTTATATTTGTATATAAATATGATTTGGAATTATCAAAAAAGTTATATCTAAATGTGAATTTATTAATATATTTGATATCAAAATATATAATAATAATAATAAATATGTAACTATTTGTCAAAACTACACAAATTTTTTAAATATGAGACCAAATTGATATTAACATTTTAGCTTTAATATCACGAAACCAATGTGACAACATAAAAGCTCTGGATTTAGTGTTTACAAAGTATTTGATGCAAGGAACTTGATTTGAATTTTGATGTAAAAAAATGAATTCAATTTCAATGCAATAAATTTGAATTGACTTTCTTTTTGATGCAACAAAAAGAACAATGGTTAGTCTAACTAAGATCATGATGTAACAAGTGAAAAAAGTGGTAAAAGAAAAGACAATGGATGGAAAACAAACAAAAACAAAAACAAAAAACAAAAAACAAAACAAAACTCTTTATTAAATCGTTTCATTCCACATAATAATAATTTATGATTAAATTAGGATTCTTGAAACTTGTGTATCTGCAAAGAGTTGCAACTTTTAATTAATGTTTAGTTGTTTTTTCCCTCTCTATTTCCATGGAATGGAATGACACCCCTCTAAGTATAAATCCACGTCAATCCCGCCACATTTTTGTGTGCATATGCTCGTCTCTTTGTTTTGTTTCTTCTTTGTGGCTTTAGTTTCTCTATTTTCCATCCATTTTTGAGGTGGAAAATATACGAAGTTCTAGAGGAGGCGAATGGTGGTTTTATGCCCTCCTCTTTAGAAAATGGTTGCGGTCATTTCTCATTGGAGTCTCACGATATTTTTGGGTTGGTTTAGTGGCCTTTGGATGTTGCACTACTCATCATTGTTATCCTTGTTGTTTTGGAATTCTAATTGATGCCAGGAGGTTTTGCATGGGATGTAAGACATAAGACGTCTGGCCACTTACCCATTCCTCGTCCCAAAGCATGGCCCATTATTGGAGGTCTAATGGACATGAGCATCAAACTCACTCACCACAAACTCAAATATCTGGCTCGTCTTCATGGCGTCAAGAAGCTTATTGACTTTAGCTAAGGTTCCACGGCCGTCATTATTACATAGGATCCTGAAGTGGCCAAGAGCTACTCAAATCCCATCATTTCGCCAGGAAACCCCTCAATAAATGTGTGCAACGGTTGTTGTTTGGGTGGGCCATTGGCTTCACACCTAAAGGAAATTACCAGAGGCTGCTTAGGATAATTTCTTCTACGCATTTTTTTCTTCATGTAGAATTACTTCCCATGCGACTAGTTGCCAAGATGATGCTATGGGAATTCTCCTTAATATTCAAAATGAATGTTAGTCTAATAGTGTTGTAAGGGTTCGATCACACTTGCAACGGGCTACGTTGAACAATATCATGGGCATCTTTTATGGAAGGAGATTTGATATGTCATGTAATTCCGAAGAAGTCAAGAAGCTATGTGAGATGGTGAATGAGGGTTTCAAGTTGTTGGGAGCATTCAACTAGGTCGATCATCTATCATGGCTAGACTAGAGGGATAGTTGAGTGAAGGAAAGGAAGAAAAACCCATGTTGGAACAAGAAATCATTCCTTCATCACGTAAGTCTGAAACTAATCCTTTGACTTATAAAATTAATGAATTAAAAGAGGAAAATGAAAACCTGAAGAAATAACTTGCCGTGCTTAAGGAAAAAATCAATTTAAGAAACAAATATGGTTAAAAACCCTATTAGAGGTGGCATAAATGGTGTCACATGCTGACACAACTAAAAAACCATACAAGGGTTATAAATAAAAACTTAAGGATGTAGGTTATGAGGGGCCAACCACTATTTTAGTTGTGATTTAAGTGAAAGAACATGACGAGGAGTTCCAAACTCCTATTCCAAAAGAACCTATTGACAATTTTGTTGTTACATAAGAAACATTAGTTGAAGCATAGCAAGATAGAGAAAATCAGTGTGTTGTTCCATAAGAACTGTTTAGTGATGCTACTACTCCACAAGAACCAATAGTTGAAATAGAGAAAACTAAAATAAACCAAGCTATTTCTCCACAAGAACCAATATATGAGAAAATGCAACAAAGGGAGAAGGAAAATGAAGAAATATTGTAGGGAGTTGTTGAGTCTGCTACTGTAATAGAAACAAATAGAACTCAATTAGAATTTGAAGAGCCATTGAAATCAATTTTTCTTCCTTAGGAGTTAGATAAATGGAAGAGGTTGGAAATCTCACTGAAAAGTGAGTTTATCTCTATAAGTAAACATAAGGATATTTTCAAAAATATTAAGAGGACTTAGGCTGAGAATTTATTGGTTCAGGACTTGGTAAATATTAAAGAAGAAAGGAAGAAATCAATATTGCAGGTAGGAAAATTGTAGGAAAAAGTAAAGTTGTTACAACAAGAAAAGGAGTTTATGTATGAGCTTGCAAAGAATGTGTTGAGTTACGGGACTCCTTCTCCTTCCTACACCCTATATTTGCAAGAAAATGTCTTCCTCTTCCAATTAACAAAACATAAAGAGAAACGGTCATATGTAGTGAGGGAAGTTCAAGCCTTCTTGGAAACACTCTAGAAGGCCAACTTGTTAGAGAAAAATATATTGTGTGAGTTGCATCTACATGATTGTGCTTGTTTTGGAGTGATTAAATTTTAATAATACACACTATGTTAGAGATTTTCATCTAAGGGCATTCGTTTCATTTGTGAAGAACCTAGTCAACTAGAAGGCTACCCATGATACTATAACAGTAAATGAGGGAGCTATGAAATTACTTATCCGAGATGACCCAGGGCCCACTCAAACAATTTTTGTGGCATATAGGATGTGGCAATATCTAGCACTAAAATGATGTTCATGGAGTTTAGGAACATGGTTCTAGAATGTTGTCTCAAGAGTATCAAGGTGTTGAGATGAAATAAAATGGAAGGAAGTAGGCTCAGATGGGAAGCCTGTAGGGAGGAATTAAGGAATAAGAATCCTTATAGCTTTCAAAATTTTGTACATGCGCTTCCTAGGGTGCCTCAATATGTAGAGTGTATCCAGAATTGTGGGCTTGGTTGGTATGGAATCACGTTAAAATTTTCCCTTATTTGGCTCCCTATTTACAAGTATCCAAACCCATACCAGATAGATGATAAGTTGTGGGAAGTGGAAATGTTGTCTCTCAAGGGTACACATCACCAGCTGAAGACATAGTAAGGGCATTTTATTTTTCATAGTTCCATTCATAGTATATCAAAAGCCAGTTATAAGGGTATGCATGAGGACATATATATGTTTAAGTTGGGGGGATATGTTGGGACGTATAATTAGCATCTTTTTGCACCTACTTTTCCTACCTTTTCTTTCCATTTTGACTATTAAAGCCATGCCCTATCACACTGAGAGTCATCATTAACTAAAGTGTGTTTCATTTTTGTATGTCATCATTATTATCTATTTTTTTCTTGTAATTTGACATAAAATCTATCTTCTTTAGGCTATTTTATTAATGAATTGGCGAAGGGATCTTTCAGGTTGTGTGTCTAGTTGAGATGTTGTTACATGACCATATCTCCCTATTTTTCCTCGCCAGGGATGGAACAAAGACTTTGCTAACATTGTTGATACATAATAAACTTATTTTAGATATGTTGTTCTCCTAGCTTAGTAACGAGGATTGATTTAGACAAAGAACTGGTCAGAGCTAGCTCGAATATTGAAAGGATACATTCATGGGTAGTGTAGCTAACTCAGTTGAAATAATTAAGATTCTTAATTAATAAAACATTTGAATTTAGAAAAGGTTGTTAAGCATTTTTTTCAACTAGGATAATTTTCTGAAATATAGTTATTGTATATTCTCGATTTAAATCACATGAAAATTGAGAGTTTCTCATGATGATATTGGCTTTTGAAAATAGGAATGTTTTCTGAAATTAGAACATAATGTACTTTATGTTTGTCAAGAATGCATAGATAGAGATCAGAAGATGTAGTCCCAACATTGTAATCTTTTTACTATAACTTTTCATTAATGCAAATCTCTATGATTCGTGGCTTCATACCCTTCTTCTTTCATGCTATGTAATTTGTCAGCCCCTTCTAAGGAGGAAGGGACATCCTTTTTAGCATGGAGCACTAGTTAGATACCTGTAGTAGTATATTTATTTCCTCTTAATTTCAATTCATGTGTGATTTATTATTACTATTACAGATCTTATTTATGCATTAAGTGGTTGAAGAATTCTAACCTCTATTATTGTATGACAACATATGTCTTAGATCGACCCCTTCATTAGTATGATATTTATTTTATTACTAATACAATTCTTTGGTTTGTATATTTCATTGAATGGGTGTTTCAACAATTTCTTGAGTGTTAAATGGTTTCCAAGAGTGTTGTTTCCTTTGAATAAGAGTGATTTTGTGATAGAGTGTTATTTATTCTTTAATGTGTGCCTTTCTTTTCTGAAAGTGTGATCAAGATTTGGAGTGTGATGGTAAGTGATTTTTGAGTGTTGAGAGTGACATTACAACAATTGGTTATAATTTTTCATTAGCACTAGTTTTTGTCTGTTCCTGCATAGACTTTGTATGATAGCTTTGAAATAAAAAATCCTACTAGGATTGACAATTTTTTATGTTAGTTGGGCCAATTGTTCTGAACTAAAAGGATCATTGATCCACCAAAAAAATTGTACAATGACTGTATCTATTTTTTGGGTTGGCTAACAACCTACTTGACTTTTTATAGATAAAACTATAAAACATTTTTTATTTTTTTTTATTATGTATCATAAATTTATACCATTGTAGGATCTGGGAAAATCTTAGTGAACACCAAAATTATATGTATATGAAAAATTTATTTTTCTTCAAAGATATGTGAATGACAATACGTGTTTTATTTTAGGAAAAGAAACATGGCATGGTGTTATTCACTTGAACTATGAGAAAACCATAATACCATAACTATGAAACAATATGGTCTGAAACCCAGAAATATCACATGGAATGAGACAAACTACAAAGATATTTTATTATTCAGAAGCAGAATACAATGTTCACTTTCCTATTTGAGGGGGAACCTCCAACAGAAAAAATATCAATTACAAGAATACTTAATGATTCTTCCCTTGCTATATACAACTATTTATAGCTTTATGACATCCAAAACCCTGAATACTAGTGGTACCTTGCATAACACAAGTTAACCACTTTATTTTTTAACTATGGCCCATTTACAACTAATTTTGGTCCCTTTTATATAATGCGGGTCAACCACTTACAATTATTATTAATACGAATAACCACTTATGGGATTTATTAACTCAACTAACTAATTGTGACTTTGACTAGGCCCCTTGGGCTTATTACATAAATAAAGGGGTCATGGTTGGACAATAACATGACCTCCCCCATCAAAAGTAGCATTGTCCTCAAGGTTGTAGCTACAAAAACTGTTGGAGAATAGTGGTTGGTTCCATGTTGCATCTTTTAGAGAGGTGTCTTTTCACTTGATGAGGATTTCCTTGGTCGTCAGAGCCAAAGTGAGTCTTCCTCATCTAATTCTAGAAGACTTGTTTGAACTCGAAAATTGTTCCCCACAACTTTCTTGAGGCAAGATACATGGAAGACTGGGTGTATTTTTAAGTAGTCGAAAAAGCTAGTTTGTAAGCGGCTTCTCCTATACATTGAAGTACCTAATAAGGCCCGTAAAATTTTGATGCTAGTTTATGGAAGCCCTTTTCTTTGAGAGAGGTTTTCTTATAAGGTTGGAGTCGTAGGAACACCTAGTCATCGGCTTAAAATGACCACTTGGAATGATGTTGGTCAACCTGTTGCTTCATTCCATTCTGAGCTTGATGTAGATTATCTTTGAGATGAGCGATCATGGCAGCACAATGTTGCAGGAGATGATAAACTGGATGTACTTTGGAACATCTGGGGATATAAGAAGTTGGTGAATGTGGGAGTTGGCCATACACTTCCTCATATGTCAACATCTTGGTGGCTTCATGATAGCTAGTATTATACCACCATTCAGATAAAGGAAACCATTGTACCCATTGATGTTGCTTGTTTTAAGTGAAGCATCATGGATAGGTATCCAAAAATTTGTTGACTGCTTCTATTTGACCAGCAGTTTAGGGATCATAAGAGGTACTCAGTTGGAGTTTCATTCCTTTTAGCTTAAAAAGTTCCTACCAAAATTTGCTGGTGAAAGTGGGGTCTCGATCAGACATAATGGAAGTTGGCATGCCATGCAGTTTGAAGATTTGATCCATGAAAAATTGAGCCACAAATTTTAGGGTAAATGGGAATATATGCGTGCAAAAATGAGCATATTTGGAAAGTAGGTCAACAACCACCATGATGACTAATTTGTTTCCTAACGTTGGGAGACCTATAATGAAATAAATGGAAACATATACCCAAACGGAAGTAGGAAGTGGTGATGGTTGTAAGGTTCCTGGTAGCTTGGTCGTTTCCCCTTTGTTGCATTGACATACATCGCATTCAACTAGAAAAGTAAGAATGTCATTCTTCATGCCGGTCCAAAAGAAAGAGTTGCATGCTCATGCATAAGTATTGTGAAAACCTGAATGTCCTGCGACCAAAGAGGAGTTTAGATTTTCCAATATGCAAGTTTTGAGGGTGGAGGTTGGGGATAAAACTACCTTATCCTTGCAGCGAAGAATCTCATCCATCCACGAGTAGTCCACTAAGGAATTATGATATGCTCTTAATATACTAATGAGATGAGACAGAGAGGGGTGGGAGAACCATTAATTATGGGCCTCTTCAATCCAATTGAGGATGGGTATAGAAAGGGATAAAAGGGTTCCCTCATCCTCAAATTGGAGCAATAAGGAATCTGCCCCTACAATGTCACGACCCTTCTTGTAAATTATCTCATAATAATATCCCAACATTATTGCGAGCCATTTATTTTGTTGTGGCAATGATAAGTGTTGATTGAGGAAATACTTTATGCTATGAAGGTTAGTGCATATTTGGAAATGACGCAACAACAAGTATGGTTTCCACATGTCTACTACATGTAATATGGCCATCATTTCTTTCTCATATGTAGAGTGACTCAAATGCTTACCACTGATTTTTTAACTCATGAAAGCCAATGGTTTGCCTTCCTGTATTAATATTTCACCCATGCCTATACCTGAAGCATCACATTCAATCACAAAATGTTTTTTAAAATCTGGTAGGGCCAACATTGGAGTGGAGCACATGGCCTGTTTGAGAGCCAAAAAGGCCTGCTAAGCAGCGTTAGTACAAAGAAATGGATTTTTCTTGAGAATATTAGTGAGGGGCCTAGAAATGCATCCATAATTGAGGATAAATTTATGATATTAGCCTGTAAGTCCCAAGAATCCCCTCAAACTCTTCAAGGTTTTTGTTTGGGTCTAATCTTGCATTTCCTTAATCTTTTTTGGATCAACCCTTACTCCTTCATGGCCCACAATGTGTCCCAAATATTCTACTTCTTCCATTCTAAATGAACCCTTGGAAATTTGACAAATAGTTTATGATCTTGGAGAAGTTGCAATACCTGGTCAACATGTTGAAGGTGAGTGTCCCATGTTATGTTGTAGATAAGAATGTCATAAAAAAATACTAGGACGGATTTTCTGAGATACGGTTTCAAAAGGTAGTTCATGGGGCTTAGAAAAGTGGATGGGGCATTACAGAGACCAAATTGTGTGACCAAGAATTCATAATAGCCTTCATGAGTTTGGAAGGTTGTCTTGGGAATGTCCACTTCCTTCATTCATATTTGGTGATAGCCTGAGTGGAGGTCCACCTTGGTAAAACATTAGCACCATGAATTTCATCAAGATGATCATCAACTATTGGGATAGGAAATTTGTCCTTGATGGTGAACTTGTTCAGGGCCCTAAAGTCTAGATACATGCACCATTAAACGTTTTTATTTAGAACCATGACTATTGAAGATGAATAAGGGTTGGTGATGCACCAAAAACCACCAACTTCAAGTAGTTCCTTGATGATTTTTTCAATTTCATTATTTTAGGAAAACTAATATCGACACGGGAAGAAATTTGACGGTTGGGTACCCAAGAGAAAAGGGATGCTATGGTCATGTTCACCCCTAGAGGGTGGGAGATCATTAGGTTTTTCAAAGTCCCACTGGTTGCGATCTAATACTTGTTGCATATTGGGTTGAATGGGAGGAGTGGATTCAATGGCATGAATGTCATTAAATTGTGCTATGGGAGGATGAGTGGATTCAATGGCATGAATGGAATTAAATTGTGTTATTATCCCATGATGTCCCTTTTTCAAAATCTTCTCCATTCAATGCAAGCTGATGCTCATAGGAACACTTTCCTAGAGTCCCCATAGTGTATGAGTGTGGTTGTTCTACTTAAATCTCATATATAACTCCTAGAAGTCCATTGTGATAGGGACCAGTGTGCGAAGCCATTCAACGCCAAGGAAAATGTCACAACCTCCCATTTAAATGGAAAGCATATGGGTTTTGAGGTGATAATCCCCCATTTGACGCTTAATATTTTCACAGTGGCCTTCACATTTCATGGTCCCCCCATTAGCAATAAGGACTTGAAAATTAGATACCACCCTGAAAAAATAATGAATTACTTTTTCTACTCTCTTATGGACAAATTTATTTGTGTTTCCACTATCAATTAGCACCACTAATGGTTGATGTTTACTAAAAACTTGAATTTTAAGAGTATGGGGAGAGGAAATGTCTGCAAGGGCATGGAGTGAGATAAGTAGCTCATTTGGCATAGATGGATTATTAGTGTTTAATTCTATTAGGGATTCAATTTCTTCCTTCTCATTCACTTTAGTGGACAAAGCTTCATCGATGGAGGTGTTTTCAGTAGTGTCAATTTGAAATAATTTTGGCTGTGCATTTATGTCACAGGGAGTATTTTTCATCACAATAGTAGTTAAGTCCTTGTTTCCTTCTCGTCCATTTCTACTGACGATACTTTTTGAAGCTTCAATGTTTGGTTGGGGCCCATAGTCGGGGTGGGACGTGCCCATGCTACGAAATTTAGATGATTCGATTGGGAATTTAAAGCGACTTATACCTCTAAGGCCTTGTTTCATGCTTCCAACAAAGTAACTAGGTGATGCATTCTAACATGGGCTTGGATAACTTCCTTTAAGTGAAACTTCCACGTAAACAACATCTCCTCATCCTTCAGTCTATATGGCTAATTTTTCAAAGTTTGTAACGTAGTTCCATACTATACCTATATGTATGATCTTAGTGAGACAACCTAGAAAGTGAGATTCCCGATCAAAGGGGTCACAAATGGATTTGGAGAACATGTTCCAATTTGGCCTCCATGGATAACATTTCCGATGGCACTTCCACCACTGATATCGCTCTAGGTCCAAGTAATGATCTCCCACATGTAGTTTACTTTCATCTTCCCATATATTGTTAAGGCAAAAATATTGTTCCATTTTTGCCACCCATACCACCAAGTTAGAGCTATCAAATTTGTACATGTCCATCTTAGGTGTCCAATGGCTCTAATATTGGTGACCTCCATGGAAATGAATGTGATGGCTAGATTCTCCTTCTATGTGTGCATCAACACTATGTTCTTCCCTTATGGGTTTGCGAGACATTTGCAAGATAGTCAATATTTTTGTGATGTTGTTGATGGATGCTTAGAATTTATCGAGTCTTTATTAGAGAGATTCGACTCTCTCCACTGCCTTCTCCACACACATAACTTGAGACATGGTACTGTACATACACTAGCCTTGGTCAAATTTTGAGCTTACTTAAGAGTAGTATGGTTGGAAAGAGGGAAATCTCAGGAGTCTAGGAGTATGGGTGATCATATAGTAGTATATTTTGTTATGTATTTGGTCATTAATTGTGACAATTAATAATTAAATCAATGAATAAATTAATGGCCAAGTTTATGGCTAAATATACTACTAGAAGATAAAATTGAGACAACCAATTAATTATTAAGTTAAATACGACTAAAATTTGGTCATGTTATAAGATACTGTAAATTAGCCACTATTAGTCACCGACTAAAAGATGGTCGTTTATATGAAAAGCTTAAACTCTTTTTTAGTAACTAATTAGCTATTTTGTACTAGTGTATCTTTATCCAAATTATTAATATTGTGTGCAAGAGATAGAGATTGATAATTTTTATAGTTATGTAACTTGATAAGTTCAGATGGCTCTTCATTTTAGGGTTTTCTATAATGCAAAAATTCAAAATCTGACATTAATTCTCCATCTGCAAATTTTGGAGTATAATTCTTAGTGCCAAGTTTATTTTCCTAAAAATATATTCTTATTTCACCCTCCTTTTCCCTAGGAAGAGCACTAGACAACATCTTCATCTCTTTCATAGAAATTATCATTTGAATACAAGTTGGATAATTTGAATGTTGACCATTATGACCATCTGATATAGATGGAAGATATTTGGTAACTTCAAAATATTTCATTGGTTTTGATGAAGAGGATTCTTTAGATGCTTCTGAGCAATATTTACAAGTAAAGGAAGGAAGTAATATATGTGACTATACATGGTCTTTAAGATCAAAATTAAAAATTGTTATGTAAGGAATGGGAATATATTTGCTAAATTGTGATCATCCTACTCTTAGTAAGTTGGGAGCATGTCCTGGACATTAAGAGAGGTGGGTTGTAATCTAATTACTGGACCAATAACTATTTCAACAACTGGTAATTTTCAAGGTTCACTTTCAAGAAGGTATATTTTTCTTAATGGTTGATATGTTTGTCTCCATTCCTTGGGAACAATAAGTTTTGAAAATCCAAGGTTATGGGAGGAGCATTTATGAAAAATGAGGTTTTGTAGGTATATACCTTAGAAAACTAAATTTACATGTCATACTATAACTATTTGATAATACAAACTCTCGTAACCGTGGAGAGGGCTTGATTTAGCCATTAATATTTAAATCTCCCAATCTTAATATACTATTGAAGAGAACTCTTTTGTTGCTTTCCTAATTCCTTTCATAATACTTTATAGCATTTTGTCCCTTAGATGCTCCAAAAATTATCAAATAAGATGCCTTATTTTCTTTGACTAACTAAATCCCCTAATAGAAGATGTGAGCTTCATCATCGTTTTTTGTCATGCATTCAAAGCCCTTTCCTACCATGCGCGCACACACACATATATTATTTTAGAACTATATTAAAAAGGTAGAATTATATCAATATAAAACTATATTAATATACTTTTTATTTAAATTTAGAGTGTGACTATTATATAATTTGAATAATTTTATATTTATGTATTTTTAACTACAGTTTTTTAATATATTATTTGTTATGATTTTATCTTAGTTTATGTTTTTATATAAATATGATTTAAAATTATTAAATAAAATATATTTGAATGTGAAGATATTAATATATTTGATATCGAAATATATAATCAAAATAATATTTAGACATTATGTGAGAACTATATAAAAGTTTTAAATATGAGACAAAATTGATATTAAAATTTTAACTTTGATATCAATGCCTTTAGTGTGGCAACATAAAAGCTTTCAATTAATTATTTACAAAGTATTTGATGTAGTAAATTTAAATTGAATTTAGATGTATTAAAACTGACTTCAATTTCAATGCAACAAAATTAAATTGACATTATTTGAATGCAACAAAAAATGAAGTAGCCAGAACAACTAAGCTCATGATGCAATAATTCATTAGTGAAAAAAGTGATAAAAAAATAAACAATTTATGGAAAGTGAAAACATAAATACATTTTTTTTTTATTAAGTTTATTAATGTAAAACAAAAAACAAAAAAAATGCATCTCTCAATTAAATCCTAACCATCCATATAATAATAATTTATAATTAAATTAGAATTCTAGAAACTCCTTTGCACACATATAAATGCATATACATCCACAAAAAAAATTACAACTTTTAATTAATGTTTAGCCACTTTTTCTCTTTATTTCCATAAAATGGAATGACATCCCTCAGAACATAAATCCACATCAAACCCTCTATGATTTTTGTGTTCATATATTCATCTCTCTACTTTTATTGATGCTTCTTTGTAATTTTGGTTTCTCTATTTGCCATCCGTTTTTGAGATGGAAAATCATACCATAGACTATACAATATAATAATAAGACTATACCCATGTAATGTTTTATGTTTATAAATAATATTTTGGAATATATAATTTTATTTGATGTTTACTTAATTTTTTAGAAAAGTTATTTAAAATTATATAAAAACCTTATTTAAATATGAAAATTATATATATATATATTTATTGAAATACCATTAAAGTTATAGTTTTTATTTTATAGTTTTTCTATATTTATATCAAAATAATTCAAAATTAAATTTAATAAATATAAATATTTGAATTCTAAACTACTAATGTCGAAAGCAATATTATATATTTGAATATTAAACTATTAATGTATTTGAATGTATAATAAATATTATTTTAAAATTATGTAATATGTTTTTTTTTTCTTGGCAAAGCTATCTAATCTATTATATTATGTACAGGTAAGCATTAAATTCAAAAAGACAGGCTGCCCAGGGCCGACTGTGGCACCTTGGGTAGCTTTACTTGACTCAGAATTCGCCCTTGCAGGGGCAGCACTTCCCACATGACAAAACATAGAGTTGTTTCCAGGTCATACCAAAACGGCCCGCGCAGGGGCATCAAACAAACAGATGCGTAACAGACTTTGCAAGGCCTATTGCCTATACTATAGTGAACGTGAACATAAACAAGAACTGAAAAGATACAAACATAGATATTTAGCTTAATCCAGGCCTCGACCGAGACCCAGAACCTATACCAGACCTGAAAGAGAGAAATGTATGACATGGTGTGCCGCTGGGGACTAATCTTCAGGTTTTTCCTCAATAATTCTGCTCCAGCCTTGGCCTTCTGGGATGCCTGCCCACATTGCCATAGGGTCCTGCGCTGTGGCCGGCGTCTCCTGCTCTTGAAGTCGGGTAGGGGACTGCTGAAGCTTCTTCTCTGGATTTCCCTCTGCAATTGTCGGCTGCACCACTGGGCGTTTCTCCCCACTGCCCTCTGGAAGTACCTCAGCGGATACCGGTTGCATTCCTTCTTCGTTCTCCTCAGAAACCTTTGTAAAAAGAACTGAGATGTGTGCGTTAATGCTAGCATTATCCCGCGAGCTACCAAGGGTAAAAATGACTGAGCCAAACGCTGGAAGCATGGGCACTCCATCATTGGAGCTGCCGGCCTCCATGAAATGACTGGCTGGAATTGGTGTGGCTCCTGCCCTTCTGTGGCAATAGCAGTAACAGCAGTGATGGTGGACATCCGCTGCAGGGGGGCGTGAAGACTCACCGCGCCCAGAACCTCTTCTACACGGCATTCTTTCACGCGGGCGCGCCATGGTTTCAGCGACGCCCACAGCTTGTTCCAGAACAGTGCTTGAGGGCCTGTTATGAGTGTGATCACCCCCAATTGAGTGTTGTCCCCCAATTGTCCCGAAGCAGAGCTCAACCTTACATAAACAGTACCCAGGATAACCAAGCAGGAAGCAATCTTCGTCAGAATGAATACCTTCGCTCTCAGCATCTATGTAATATGTTTTAATGTAAATTCGAGTGATTAATTTTTTATATAAAATTATTTAAATCAATATACAAAAATATATATTTTATTATAACATTATTAATGTATTAATGTCGAAAGCAATATTATATAATATTAAATTATTAATGTATTTGAAGGTATAATAATATTTATTTTGAAGTTATATTAAACTATATAATATGTTTTAATATAAAATTAGAGTGATCAATTTTTTATATAAAATTATTTAAACCAATATAAAAAATATATATTTTATTATAACATTATTAATGTATTTATGAGAAATTTATTTTTTATGGTTTATATATATATATATATATAAAAGTTTGGGTCTTCTTATTTAGCAAAATTACATATTTTTTTAGAGGGATTTTAATTTAGACAATAAAAAATGAATTTTTGTAAGTATATATCTTATAAAATAGAATTTTCATGTCATATTAATAACTAAGTGATAATATAATCTCTTATAACCATGTAATGTCAATTTTTAAGGAATAGGAGAGGGCTTGATTAGGCCATTGATTTTAATTTCCCAATTTTAATTTACACCATTCATTAACACATAAGCCTACATGTTTATTGAGATAAAAAAGAATATAATATTGAAGAGAATCTTTTCATTGTTTCTTAATTACTTTCATAATAATGTATCATTTTTTGTCCCTCGGATAAGAGCCCTTCACCAAATGCTAATTAAGAAGGATTCTCCAGAAACAACAAGACAACTACCTTATTTTGTATGGCTAAATGAATCCCCTAGTAAAGGGCATAAAATTCATAGTGATTGTTTGTCATGCATCCTAAGCCCCATGAATACTTAAAACCTTTAATTTCCTCAAAGCCATAGAGCACTCATCCCCTTCCTACGACACATCATATTATATTTATATATTAGTAATTTATATTTATTTATATTTAAATGTTGTTTATTTTAAAACTATATTAAAAATAAAATTATATCAATATAAAACTATAATAATATAATTTTAATTTTGATTTTGAATATGATATAATTTAAATAATTTTATATTTATGTATTTGGGATACAAATTTTGAATACATTATTTGTTGTAGTTTTATCATCGTTTATGTTTTTATATAAATATGATCTAAAATTATAAAAGAATTGTATTTAAAGTGAAGTTATTAATATATTTGATATTAAAATATATAATAAAAAAATATTTAAACATTATGTGAAAACTATATAAAATATAAAATTTTTAAGTATGATACCAAATTGATATTAAAATTTTAGTTTTGATATCAACGCCTCTAATGTGGAAATATAAAAGCTTTGAATTCTATATTTACAAAGTAGTTGATGCAAAAAGCTTGAATTGAATTTCGATGTAACGAATTTTACTTCAATTTCAATGTTACAAATTTGAATTGACTTTTTTTTATAGTAACAAAATGCCTAGTGATTAGGCCAACTATATTCATAATGCCGCAAAATAAATACCAAAAAATTGAGAGAAATAAAAAAATTAATGGAACGCTGGAACATAATCAAATTTGTTTTTATTAAGTTTATTAACTAAGAAAACAAAAAAAACATCACTCTCAATTAATTCCCCCAACATCCCTATAATGATTCCCCCACATCCCTATAATGATGATTCATACTTAAATTAGAATTTTGAAAACCCCATAATACAACTATCAACATATAACTGCATGTGCATCCATTGAGAATTACAACTTTTAATTAATGTTTAGCCACTTTCTTCTCTTTATTTCCATAGAAGGAACCCTTCCAAGTATAAATCCACAACAATCCCTCCACATTTTCGTATGCATGAGTTCATCTCTACTTTATGCTTGCTTCGTTTTTTATTTTTATTTTTGGGTAGTTTTGGTTTTTCTATTTGCCATCCATTTTTGAGACAAAAAAGCAAGCCATCAAACTATACAAAAGTGATTTTTATTTTAAATTATATTTTAAAGTATTTAAATTTATAAACAATATTTTTTAATATATAATTAGTTATAATTTTATTTTGTTTTTATCTAGTTTTTCGGTAAAGATGATTTAAAATTATATAAGCAAAAATTATTTGAATATGAAGATTATATTGAATATAAAATTACTAATATATTTAATATCAAAATATATAAATTAATTTTAAATTATATATATATATATATATATATATATATATACATATTCATTTCAAAATATTAATATATTTGAATTACAATTAAAGATATAATTTTTATTATATAAATTTTAACCTACTTTATATTTATATAAAAATAATATAAAATTACATTTTAAAGTATATATATTTGAATTTGAAATTAATAATGTAAAAAGAAATATGATGTATATTTGAATGATAAATATGATCAACCCTCTCTTAGCAAAGTTATATGGTAGTATTTTGGAAAAGAAGTTAAGCATATGGCTTGAAAGTGAAGGTAAGTAGGCTAAAGGCCAAGCAGGTTTCAGAAGGCATCACTCAACAACAGACCACCTTGTTACGCTTAGGATCATTGTGGAGGAATGTCGTAATGATAAATCCAATTTATTTTGTTGCTTTGTGGACTTTAGAAAGGCTTTCGATACGGTTCCTAGATACAACCTTTGGAATAGATTAGAAGAGTTAAAGGTTCCTCTCAAGTTGAGAGCTTCCGCTATAAGGTTATACGAGAATGTAATTGCCAAGCTAAAGAGCAATGAGGGGTGGTCAAAAGATATTAAGTGTAACATCAGAGTTAAACAAGGTTTCCCCCTCTCCCCTACCCTATTTGGCATTTACATCGATAAGCTCGAAGGCTATTTAGAGGAAGCAGGATGTGATGGCACGATCTTAGCTGGGATAGTCGTCATCCTTCTTCTTTATGCTGACGATATTGTTCTTTCCGCAAGGTGCCCATCTGATCTTGATAAGCAACTCAGGCTTCTTAAGGATTTCTGCTCTACCATGGGTATGACTGTTAACACTGACAAAACAAAAGTTATGATTATCAAATCCAAGAAGGACACTTACGCTAATTTTATGTATGACAATAATAACTTGGAGGAAGTGTATTCTTACAAGTACCTAGGAATTGATATTCATCACAAGCTCAACTGGAACCATAGCATTGAGAAAACGATTAATGGGGGGTGGAAAGCTTATTTTGGTCTTGAAAATAATTGTAAAATAGCAAACCTCGTAATGTGGGATAAAAAGAAGTTCCTTTTGAAACTTTAGTGACTCCTGTTATCTTATATGGCTGTGAGGTTTGGGGTTGCAGCATCTCCTGAGAATCATGGAGAAAGATTGAGCAAATCCAGAATCGTTTTATAACTTATAACCTGAAAATTAAAATTAATACACCCTATCCTATTCTCCTTATAGAAGCAGGTCTTTCCCCTATTGAGAGCCTAGCTATGCTTAGGTTTCTGTTGTACAAGCACAAAATCAATAACATAGACGATTATAGACTTCCTAAGCTAGCCTTAAATTCTAGCCAAAACCACCTAAGGCTCAATCGAGGGTGGCATAAAGACACAAGGGCCTGGTTAAACTATTGGGAGATCAACGAAAATGATGCATTGAAAAACATAAATAACATTAAAGATATCATTACTTCTAAGTTCAAAGAAAAAATGTGGTGTGAGAAAGATTTAGCAGCTAAAAGAAAATTGAGTTATTATAAGAAGGTCATCAACCCCACCCTAGAAGATCAAAAGTATCTCTCTATTTTAACTAGTTCAAAGAAGAAAATTAATATAGCAAAGATTAGAACAAATTCTCATGAGCTCCATAGTGAAACAGGTCATTGGGCAGTTCCTAAAACGCCATGGATGGAAAGGATCTACCATATATGTGAGAATAGGAACATCGAGGATGAAAACCACTTCCTCTTAGAGTGCCCCGCGTACAACCACATTAGATCTCAGTTTCACAATCTTTGTAACAATACTGACCTTCCTAGCCTTTTACAATGTCAAAATTATAGTGAGCTCGGGAGGCTTCTCTCCAAGCTTTTTGAGCATAGGAATAAAATCTTAAATCAAAATAAATAATTTGTTTCTTTAGGTCCAATAGACCATTGTTTGGTCTCAGCGGACGTTAACCACCATCACCATCATCATCATCATTATTAATGTGTTTGAATGTATAATAATATTTATTTTGAAATTCAGGTTTTTGTTGCCGCATTTCAAACCATCGAGTGTGATAGAGATCATTGTAGAGACGCTTAATAATGTTAACGACTATAATAAACTACTAGTTTTTGAAAATTAATATTTTAATATATAACATCAATTACTAAGATCAAATTATAATAAATAAAATAAAATATTAATTTATGGTTCGATATATAGTTAAATAATTAAATTAAAATAAGAATTAAAAATTCAAAGTCAAACTTAAAACAAGGAATTAAGGCTCTAAAAATTAATAGAGTCAAGACCCTAATAATCAATTATTTTATTTTTTGAAAAATCAATGACAATCAAAATAATAAAAATTCTATGAATAAACAACGTAAATAAAATTAAAATGAAGAAATAATAAAAAAAATAGTAAAAACCCTTGAATTAAAAATTCAAAGTCAAACTTAAAACAAGGAGCTAAGGCCCTAAAAATAATTAATGGAGTCAAGAAAAATCAATGAAATAATCAAAATAATAAAAATTCATGAATAGACAATGTAAAAATAAAAATTAGTAGAAACCCTTGAATAACCAATAAAAACAAAAAATCTAAAGTAATTAAAAATTACTAAATAACTAAATAAAATAAGATAAAATGTAACATATATATATAAATACACAATCAAAATAATAGAAAATATAAAGAAATATAAATTCAATTAAGTTAAAAATAAATTAAATTAAATTAGGAAGACAGGACAAGAACCCAACATTTGCTCATTTTTCATCCATCGTCTCTATTCATATTATTAGGCCTTCTTTCGATTTATAGGGCTTCTTTTACACATGTTACAGTGTGCTATTTAGTTAATGAATGAGTTGATTTCAGTTGGCTTGATAGTTGTGTGGTTGTGATAAAATGGTTTTGTTAGGATTGATTTCAAGGATTGTTATTTCATTTTTGCAAGTGCGATTTCATTTCCAGGCTTGTGTCTAGAGTGTTGTTTTTATGCAAGCAAGGGTTTGACAATGTGGTTTTGTGAATCGATTTCCATTCCTACGAGAGTGTAGAGTGACAAATTTGTTCTTTTAGAAGAGAGCTTAGCATTAGGAATTAGTCAATGTTAGTTAAATATTGTTGCTGCATATAGTTTTCATGATAACCTTGAAATAAAAAGGCCTACCTTGTTTGATAATCGATGTTTTGAGTGAATTTCTTTGTTTTATTAAGACAATACGTTTGCCCAACATATTTGTGTCATTTTTGGGGAGGTTATTAAGGGCACGAGAGCATAATTAGAATTGTTTTCTTTTTATATATGCAATGTTCATGTCTATTTCTCCTTCTCTACTATGCTCCCCCACACAAGCCTAGTTGCAATTCCATTTCTCTTCTACTCCACCATGTTATCCTAGCTCTAACTCATCCCAGGTTCTTTTAAACCTACGCTGCACCTCTAACCTTCTGGGTTATTTACCCATTGCTATGAACTGGCACTGAGGACCACCTTTTCTTTAACTTCTTCCAATAATAAATCATTTCCACTACCGTTTTTAGGACATCTTCGCCTAGGCTAATGTCATCCTAATTGTTCACCTTCTGCTCTCTTTTGGATCTTCCCAAGGTAACTCTGCCAAGATTGCATGTTATATGGGATCCACCATGAGCTTACAGAAATGATTCCACTATTCTTTGTTGTTAGTCATGTATGCCAAACTCTTCTTTAGTAGTTCTACCAATAACTCCATTATGATGTGCCTGACTACTAATTTTCACCAACCTTGGCCCTTCTCCTAACTTTGACTTTTAGGGGTTCTCACCTTTGTCTAGAAATAACTTACGATCCAGGAAGCCATTTATAAACTTCCACATACCACTGGAAAGACTTTTGGGAGCTCTATGAATCTAAGTTGGTTCCAACTGCATTTCAAGTGATCTTCTATACAAGAAATGGCTCCAAATTATTTTCATCTTAACAATTAGCTCCACCACTATTATTCACCAATCTACTTGGAAACATCTAATCTTTGCAACACATTTTTCATACGTGTGTTATTCTTCCTTCTTCTTGTAGTCTTCTCTACTTTTTCCATTGTGGTACCTTTGATATGGATAGAACACCGTTGACACCTTTGATAGTAAGAACATATCAACACTTGAAATCAAAGAGCACCTCCTTTGACAACAAATTATAACAATCTCCCATAATCTTCTTTGCAGGCTTTTCCTTCATGCTCATCATCTATGCCATCAATGAAAGTATATTTCTAACACTGTGTGCTTGAATTTTGTATGAGATATTTTTGTCTTCGCATAAAACTTTGATATCTTGTAAATTACTTTACAATATATAATATGAGTGTACAACAATCCTTTAAATGTCAAGACTATACAAAATATTTGTTTACAAGTATTATGATCTTGTTGATTTGTGTGGATTGTATTTAAATACGTAATTGTGAAGTATACATAAGTTTCGATCGGAAGCAGTGTGTAAATTTAAGATAGTTTTCTATTTTGAGTGACTGACATTTATAATCTAGCCATCTAGTATTTAGTGGTTAGCACTTAGTTATCATAAATAATTTTACATAATATGTTACTTTCAATATTTTATTTACATGTTCTTTCTTTTCATTTAAGTATTTGGTTTTCAAGAAATTAGGTCAAGAACTAAAACCATTTATCATTTAGATTAAACCTACATTGAGTGCTTGAATGCTTACCTTGGGAAAACCAAAAGTCTATGACGAAGGCTAAATAGACAAGCCTAAATCTCATGTGTTTTTCATTTCAGCTTTCAAAGTTTGTTTTGTATCCTTAATTAGATTATATTAGATATCTCATCATGCATATATTTTACTAGGACCTCTGAGTTCATTAACCCTAGTTTGATAATTTAATGTTTCATATATAAAACATATATTTTGACAAATACATAGTTGAATGGTTGAATAAGGCATGCTATGCATGAACTTGGTGACCATGGTTCACCGTTGGGATATTAAAGAAAACATTGATTTCACTAGATATTGATAAAAACCTTGCAAAATCCTTTTGTTGAACCACCTCCAAATACAATTTTTAAAAAACTTTAACCCATACTTTTAATATATATATGTTATATTTTTACCGAATACCTCATTTTATACCTCCCTAATACCTATAATTTCTGCCTTCCCCACTTCACCCCATAATACCTACAATGCATTGACTCTATTTTTCACAATTTAAAAACCCCTTTTATGAATGAATGTGGTAAGATATTGGTTAAGAAAGTGAATCCCGCATGTTTTGACCATTGTTGAGCTTCATTGACCATATTTGGCCATGATTGAACTTATTCAACCATGGTTGACTATTGTCAACATATGATTTACTATGGCCAAACATCATAAACTAGGGTTGTCAACGTTAACCTATAGATGACTTTGGTTGACCATGATGCCCATGTTCACCATTGTGCCCATCTTGACCATGATTAACCATTGTTAACCATGATGACCATTGTCAACTGTGGTTTGGCCACGTTTGACCTTGGTTGGCCATCTTGACCATGGTTAACCTTGTTTTCAAGATTGACTATGCTCGACCGCATATGATGATGGTTTCTTGTGTTTCACCTTAGTCAATGAAGCGAAATTCATGGTTGACATAGTCAAACATAATTGACCATTGTTGTTGATGATTTTTTTTGGTGCATCGCGACATCATTTTTTCTCCAATTGCAATTACATTTAATGTTCATCACATTGTGACATTTTTTGCTGTGTGACACATTATGATTACAGTTAGCATTCATTAACATGTTTGACCATGGTTGAATGTTATTAACCATGGTGCCTATGAATGGATGTGGTTAACCATAGTTTCTATGGTTGAATTTATATGGCCACATCGACAATGGCTGACCATGGTTGGTTGTCATCAACCATTGCAAAGAAGTTTGAATATGGATGGTTATGGTTGACTATGGTTGAATTTAGATAATCATGGTTAAACATGGTTGACTGTAGTAGATGATGGTTGAGCGTGGTTGATCACGTCTGAAGAAAGTAAGCAAGGATTCCCATGGTAAAACACGTTCACCATGTTTGACCATGGTTGAGCTTGTTAAAACATGCTTTACAGTGCTTAACATATGGTTGACTAAGGGTAGAGATATAGTTGTCAACATTTGTGTATAGATGAATGTGTTTTCCCATGGTTTCGTATCATGCCCATGTTGAATATGGGTGATCATGTTTAACGATGTTAAGAATGTTGACCACATAGATCATGGTGTTCACATTAAAGTAAAGTTGCCTATGATAGAGAATAATTGACTATGGTTGTCCATGTAGAACATGTTTCCTATGATTGAATTTGGATAAGCATGGTTAAAAACCATAAACCATGGCTAGCCATGGTCACACTATAGTTGTCCATATTCACCATGGTAGACTATGGTGGACCATGGTTGACTATGAATATCCAACTTGAATGTGTTTGAACATGTTGATGATGGTTGGCCATATTTTCGAGGTTTGACACTAGTTTTTAAATTCATAACATTTTTCCACTGATGTATTTTTTCGTTGGGTTTTTCTGCCTAATTTTTTATTTCACATTTCGATGGTGTTATTTATGCATCTTATTTTTTGTTGGTTTTATTTTATTCTATATTTTCCATTTTATGTCATTTATTTTTCTTTTCTTATTTCATTTCTCAATAATATTTGTTAATCCCATTACGATGGAAAAAATTGTTTGTGGAAATGTTACATTGGATGTTTTCATCAAAGTATCATGTCATTTTTTCATACCATGTTCATGTCATTTGAAATCATGATTTTAGTTGTATAACATGACATTGTTGATGATGTGTTTTATCATTTAAATGTGATGTCTAATTTTGTTTTCTGTCACAACATGACAAAAAATTGTTTGTGACAATGTGGTTATGTTTTCTTAAAGCACAATGTATTGAAATTTGTTTTTAAAGTAGTTTCACGTCATTCTTTTTTCATAACCACATTTTGATGTTTTTTTTTGCAATGTCACATTGTGACGATGATTTTTTATCAACATGATGTGACATGGATTTTTTGTTGCTCTCATATAGACATAAAATTGTTTCACCACATTGCAAAAAATGGTTTATAGTAAAAGATATATAAGAATATGGTAGAAGATATGTACAAAAAAGACTAAAGAAACATTAATCATGGATGTGGTTTCCCAGGATTCCTATGATGCCCATGTGAAATATGGGTGATCATGTTTGACCATGTTGAAAATGTTGAGCATGTAGACCATGATGTCCATATTAAACTAAATTTGTCTACCATAGAGCATGATTGACTATGGTCAACCATGTGTGTGTGAGCTTATTTTTTTGTTCTCTACTTTTCTGCATAATTTCCATTCGTGTGCATGCACTATTGTAGTTAAATTTACAGATATAGGAATTAAATAAACCACAATCGTGTAGAAATTAATTATTTTATTATATTATTATAAGATCTGTTGTGACGAATTTTACAGTGGAATATCTAGAGAAGTTTATGGATCAAAAATGGTATATTAAGTTATTTCCTATGGTGAAAGTGATTTTACCATGGTAAATTAATCCTGCATGGTGTATTTTGATCCACCTAGTAAGTAATGGCTAGGTGATCATTTTTTTGGTGATAACAAATAGTTTTGGATTGCTCATAATACTTTCATCCAAAATATTTATCTCATGTCCCCCCCCCAAGATTCTGGAAATGTGGGCTTGAATGAGATGGAGTGTTTCTTACATAATTTCCAAATTTGAGTACAAGATCTAGGAGGTATCTAAATTTAAGGAGTTGATGTTGAATGGTATTCATATATTTTCCTTCTAAGACTTTCTTCCACCAAGCTGGTTCTTCGGTGATTAACCTCCACATTATATTTTCTCCTAGGGCTAAATTCAGCAGTCCTAGTTGTTTTCCCTCTTTCATAAGGTGTTGTTAATTTTTTCCAACTGAGTAGACAAGAGTTTTTGATATCTGTTCTACCTCCCTGCCGTAAAAACTTCCTTATGGTAAGCTCTATTTGCTTTTGTATGCCTGCAGGTGCTTGCAAAATTTCAAATTGTTATAAAGGTATGATAGACAATATAAATTTAATTAGGATGACCCAACATTTCAAATTTAACAATCCATTCCCCACTGATGAAGTTTCCTCTTCATTTTGTCTATGATCTTAGTCCAAACCTTAGTTTTCAAGTTTTTCTTGGAAATTAAGATACCTAAATATTTGAAATGTATCCCATCCATTTGCAAGGTATTTCAAATATTTATGATATTCACTGAAGGATTCTTGCAGTGGAATTCCAATCATATATAATTCTCTTTAAACTATTTAGACGTCCTTCTAAATCTTCCAAGGATTTTTCTAGCGTGGACATGAACCTTCTCGCCATTGTGGGGGAGGTTCCACCTATGAACAACGTGTCATTAGCAAATTGAGAATGGTTCATTATTTTGACTCATTTTTTGTACCGAATTCCAATGAGTGGCCCTATTTGTTTGTCATGTTAAAGTTTCTTGATAAGAGTTTCTACCATAATGATGAAGAGGAATGGAGAGATAGGGCACCCTTGTCTTAGTTCCCTGGTGATCTAGAAGAATTGTCTTGGTCTTCTATTTACCATAGGAGTTATTCATGGCTTGTGGATGCATGCTTTGATGAGATCAATCAAGTGACTAGTAAAACCAAAATTGTTTAAGATAACAAAAAGAAATGAGTGTCTTACCCTATCGAAGGAATTTTCCATGTCGAGCTTGAGAATGAAACCTTGCTCTTCTCGAGATAGGGTGGAATGGATGGCTTCATGTACTAAGAAAATGTTGTCCACTATCTTTGTTGTTTGGATGAATTCACCTTGGTTTTCACATATCATCTAAGGGAGAAGGATTTTGAGACAACTTTCCAAAATTTAGTTACGATATTGTAAGAGGAATTAGACAAAGAGATAGGTCAAAATTGGTTAAAGGATCTATGCCTAGTTTCTTTAGGAATCAAAGCAAGAAAATTTGAATTGGTGTTACCTCCTATTTTATGCTTGATTTGAACCCATTGAATAATCTTAAGTAGATGGTTTTTTAAGAGATTCTAATATGTGTGGTAGAATTCTATGTTGAATCCATATGGCCGCAATGCTTTATCGATGTGCAAAATACATATTGGCTTTTGTAGCTCATCTTCATCCACTAGTTTTTTTAGTGATACATTGGCCTCCTCTGTTACCATTTTTTGAGTTTTCCTAAGGAATTATTGAAAACTATTCAACTCTAAATTTTTTGTCAGTAGCCATTTGTAATGTTGATGTGCTTCCATATTGATCGCTTCTTGCCCTTCAATCAAGATATTTATTTCTCCAAGTATCACATCCACTCAATTTTTTATCCTTTTTACTTTGGTTTGGTTGTGGAAAAAATTTGTGTTCTTGTTACCAAATTGTATCCAAATACTTCTGGATTTAATCCTAAATCTCTCTTATTCCATCCTGTTGCATTGACATAGCTTCCAATATATATCTTTTTCTATGGTTTTCAACTCTATGGTTTCTTCTTTGTTTTCATTCTTTCCTGTACAATTTCTAGCACTTTTTGTAGCTTAATTTTCTCTTGCACTAGATCCATGTAGCTTGATCTTTCCAAGACTTTGAGTGTTTTTATAACAAGCCTTAGCTTGGTTTTCCACAAATAACTAGGTGACTTGTTGATTATAGTCTTCCATGAAATCTACACCAGTTCCTCAGCCTCTTCTAATTTGGACAAAAGAGGACTGTAGTGAAAAGGTAATGGTCCCAAATTAATAATTTCACCCATAGTTAAGGTAATGGGGTTATGGTTCAATACTGTAGCTGAAAGGATTTTTGATGAAGTAGTTCTAGATCCTGTAATAAAATTTGCAGGGATTAAGAATAGATTAAACCTTTCATTCATGTTGTTTTGTCTTGTCCTATTGTTGCTCCAAGTGAATTTTCAATTCTTTAGTATAATTTCCTTTAGATCATGTTCTTCTATTATGGTCTCAAGATTGTACCTACTTGGATCTGGAAAATAAAATCCACTTGGCTTTCCTCCGGAATTAATTACTAAATTGAGATCACCTCCTAATATAACATGTTGGTTATCTTCTATTGCTAGTTTGGCTACTATTGAGGTCCAACATTGACATTTATCTCTATAATGTGCAGGGGCATAAATGTGTGTATACTATGAAGCCTTTCCATTGTCTCTATCTTGAAAATCAAACTTGATCCAATGATAATCCTTGTTAACACCTTGTAGATCCATAATTGTTTGGTTGAAGATTGTACACACATCTCCTCATGGCCTCTTGCAATTATTTTTGTTTCTGTGAAGTTCATTGTTACTTTAGTTACTGATGACATTTCTTTCTTGCTTAGCTTGGTCTCTTGGAGTAAAATGATTTCCATATTTTCTAATCTAATAATATCTTTCATTACAGTTGTTTTGGAAGCATGCCCAAGGGCTCTATAATTTTAGGAGACCAAATTCATTATTTTACTTTTAAGGGGGTGGCATATCCCTTACCTCTCTCTACTTGGGTTTGTGTTTCCTTCATTTCTACTCATATATATAAATATGTATCCATCAGATGTTGAACTCCCAATGTTATGTGTTTTTACGCTACTTCATCCCTCATGTCCCTGTTTGAATTTCTTCCATATTTACTTTTATTCATTTATGGAGGTGATAGGACATCTTTGGCCTTGGGTTTAGTTTAAATTCCTGCAAAGGAGGTTGTAGCAAGGATTAAAGAAGCACAAGGATATTTATGATGGATCATGATATGGCTAGAAGGATTGATATCAGAGGATGGAGGATTAGATGATAAAGGAAGGGAAATGATAATGGGCTGTTCCAGAACAAAAAGTTGAAGAGATGGATGGACCACAACAAATTGATCTATGAGGATTCCCCCTCTTCATTCTCTATGAGGATAGAATGGATATCATCTTGATCTGGATCGTAGGGAAAATTGGCTAGGGATTTGAAAGAGTTGTTGGAGGAGGGTTGTGAGATTCCACCTTGAATCGAGGGATTATGATTGGGAGAATGGGGATTAGATGAGGAGTGTTTGTCATGCGGATGCACTAAATTCTTAGAGGTTTTGTTGGAATTGCTAGAGTTTTTTCATTTCATAGTTCCTTAATATGCTTCTTAGGCACCTTTTGGTTCCTATACTAATCAATTTGGACATATACTTGTAAGATGTTTGTATTCAAGACATCCCTTACATTTGAAAGGAAGTTATTCGTAGTCAAGTTGTTAGATATGCGCCTAGTTGTCTACCTAGATTTTCACTACCTTTGGTAACCCTTTACCTTGATCGAATTCTACACATATTCGTAAACATGCATGTTGTTTTTCCTTTGGTTTGTTTATGTTTATATATTTTCCAATTGCATTACCAATAGATCTTATTGAGCCATATCCACATAATGAAGAGGGAGGTGAACCCAAACTTGAACTACACTAGGTATATTGAGTTATGGATTGAAATTTTGTGTCTATTTATTTAAATATAGAATTCTTAAGTCAATGAGTTGTGGTCCATTCCTAAAGATTAGATCCCGATCTAGCTTAGACTTAGAATAGAAGGAGAAATAACCTATACAATATAAGTGGATTAATATTTGTCCTTGAGTTTTCGAATCCCAATGATGCTCGATCAATTTTTGCATTATTTTTGGTGAGGTCTAGAGACTCGTGAACTATCCAACCAATCCTTGATTAGAAAGGGAGAGGGTTACTTTGCGAGGGATTGTGGGGGTAGCTTTATTTTCAGGATTGAATCTAATTTCTTGACAAATTTTTTAACTAAAGGTCTCTCTCATGGTGGTCCAAGCAAGCCGATGAGGTTCATGAAGGTGTGGGATGTTGGATCGGGTGGTTGTAGAGGAGGATGGGATCAACCCCACCCACCCTGGACATAGAAACAACCTCCATAGGGTCATCAAATTGTTATGGATCAAGGAGCGAAGAGGAAGTCACCACTTGCAGAGGAAGCTCCAAAGCACACTTATAACAAGTGAAGGAGTTTGCATGTTCATCATTGGAATGTTAATTGAAAAATTATTGAAGAATAAATGAATGATATTGTGAACACTTTCTTTTTATATGAATGAAACAATGTATTACTTTTTTTTCTTATATTGAAATTCATATTTTCTACTACAATCTTGTAGATTCCATGTAAAGAATTAGAGATCCCTATTGAATAAAAATTCAAAGTAAACAAAATAAACAAATTGCATTGGCTACTAAATTCTGATCTAAATTATCCAATGCTCATGTACATCCACTCTATAATATAGGGGAATCTATGTCCATGAAATACTTATTGAAATATCGGGAAGTTATTATAAAACAAATTTCATATGAGAATGTGATTGCAAAGTGAAGTTACGTCAAAGTCCCATAAGTACTAGAAAAACCACATTAATAAAGTGGTTAATATACGTCAATAGACACCATTTTCCACTTAGAGTGACACTGATTGGCACATGAAGGGTGTAAAATAACGTTGCTTTTATGCCTATTGTTGGGCACCCAAATTGTCCCATTTTTCACCATTTTAAACAACCATTTTGATTACTTTACTGCACTTATTTTCCCTTCTATTACCCATGTTGCTTTGTTTCTTTGTGAATGTGCCACATTAAGCTTACAAATATTAAAGTAATTAATTACCATTATTTTCCTTTATTTTTGACGAATTAGAAAGGATTATTGTTGTTTTTGTTGATGATTATTTTCCTAGTGTTGTTGCAGCAGTTCCCATGCAGTAACAGTAATAACCTCCATGACTAACATATTTACATATCTCCAAAAGGAATTATGGAACATGGATTTTTCTCCTAGGGATGTTGACATGGATTTGTGTTTCCTAACTCATATCCATGTCAAATACGTTAGTCTCCAGCTCGTGATCTACAACTCAAATAACTCACGTAGGAAGAATTTAGTGACTAACTTCAGACACAATTTGTGGTAAAATGAAGATGAATCTGGAAAAATCTGCAACATAGGTTTTCTCAAGCCATCCCCGAGTAGATAACCCATAAATAGTTTCTCCAGAAAATTTGCGTATTGGGAGCTATGAGTGATTATTTCAATCATATCTTTTCTATTGCAGCAATTTACATATTCATCCCAAACAAAGCAACAAGTTGGTAAATGAAATAAATCCAGCCTCTTCTTAGTTGATTCTATAAAATATAATTCTATTGTAACTAGATTTTGAGTTGTTCCCTAACTAAGATCTCCCAAAAGAAAATAGAGTCAATATTTTGTAATCCGTCCATAATTGGGACAACCCATATTTGGGGGAATTGTTCCAATTCGTCCCCCTATCTTTTTTCTTGTATAAATGTATGGACAAAGAGCAAGTTGGAAGCTAGAGAGATCATTTAAGTAGGAGTGAGAAAGTAAGAAAATGAATAAGTTAAATTAGGAAGGGGAGACACCATCAGCTATGCAACAATGCATCTTCTAATTTCATTTCTAAAGTTAATGCAATCTCTGAAATTTTGTGGCCTATCTCTAAATTTTTGGTATGTGGGCTACGAATCACTAACTCCTGCTAGGGAGGAAGGGCGCTCCTCTTTAGTAGGGGTTGTTGTGACCATAGAGGTAGATAGTTGTTACACATTATTTTATTTATAGGTTATGTTAATTCATTTATTATTTCATTGTTACAGATTCTTGCTAATATGTTGCTGCTACTATTGGTTAATTTAGCTTGCACAAGGGGTTGTTGTGGCAATAGAGGTAGATAGTTGTTACACATTAATTTATTTGTAAGTTGTGTTAATTAATTTATTATTTTACTGTTATATATTCTTGCTAATGTTGGTTAATTTAGCTAGCAGAATATTTAATGCAAATTGCTCATGCGTTAACATAGGTATTCTTGGATCAATCCTTACTAACTATGCACTATTGCTCAACTATTGTTACATATTTATAATTTTCTATTGAAATAAAGTGTTAGTTGTTTTCTTTTACATCTATTACAATGTGTTGTTTAGTTAATGAATGAGCCAATTTCAGTTTTCTTGATGGTTGTGTGGTTGTGATCAAATGGTTCTGTGAGGAATAGTTTCAAGGAGTGTCATTTCATTTTTCCAAGTGTGATTTCATTTCCAACCTTGTCTGTAGAGTGTTATTTTTATTCAAGTGAGGGTTTGATAGTTTTTGCGAGTCGATGTCCATTCCTACAAGTGTGAAGAGTGACAACTTTGTTCTTGTAGGAGAAATCTTAGCATTAGGAATTAGCCAATGCCAGTTAACTATTATTGCCTACATATATTTTTTATGATAACCTTGAAATAAAAATACCTACCCTAATTGATAATTTTTTTTTTGTGCGAATTACTTTGTTTTATTAAGACAATTCATTTTCCCAACATTTTGGCGCCATTGTCATGGAGGTTATTAATGGGATAAGAGAGTCATTGGAATTTTTTTTCCTTTTATAGATGCGTTGTTGATGTATATTGGCCTTTCTTTGTTATTCTCTACCATGCTATCCTGGCTTCAATTCCATTTCTCTTCTGCTCCTCTATGTTATCCTCACTCTGATTCATCTTGAGTCTTTTAGAACCTGCGTTGCACCTTTAACCTTCTAGGGTATTACCTGCTGGGATGATCTAACACTAAGGACATCCTCTGTTTTAACTTCCACCAATAATAAAACCTTTCCAATTTTGTTTATAGGACATCTTTACCCAGGTTAATGTCATCCTGGGTGTTCACCTTGTGCGCTCTTTTGGCTCTTCCCATAGTAACTCGATCAGGATTGTGTGTTATATGGCATCCACCATGAGCCAATAAAAATTCTTCCACTATTCTTTGTTGTTATCCATGCATTCTCAACTCATCTTTAGCGTTTCTATAAACATTGGCCTCCTCTATTACCATTTTTGGATTTTTCCTAAGGAATTATTCAAAACTATTCAACTCTAAAAAAAAATTTCAATAGCCTTTTGTAATGTTGGTGTGCTTCTATCCTGATCACTTCTTTCCCTTCAATGGAGATATTTCCTTCTCCAACTATCACATCCACTTGCTTTATATCCTTCTTACTTTGGTTTGGTTGTGGAAAAAAATTGTGTTCTTGTCACCAAATTGTATCCAAAGACTTATGGATTTAATCCTCAATATCTCTTATTCTTTCTTGTTCTATTGATATAGCTTCCAATATATTTCATTTTCTTTGGTTTGCATCTCTACAATTTCTTATTTTTTTTCCATTCTTTCTTATACAATTTCTAGCACTTTTTGTAGCTTAATTTTCTCTTGCGCTAGTTCCATGTAGCTCGATCTTTCCAAACCTTTGAGTGTTTTTCTAACAAGGCTTAGCTTGGTTTCCAAAACATAACTAGGTGACTTGTTGATTATAGTCTTCCATGCAATATGCACCATTTTCTTGTCCTCTTCTATTATGGACCAAAGAGGATTGTAGTGAAAAGGTAATGGTCCCAAATTAATAGTTAAATTCACCCATAGTTAAGGTAATGGGCTTATGGTTTGACAATGTAGAGAAAGGATTTTTTGCAAAGCAGTTCTAGATCCTGCAATAAAATTTGCAGGGATTAAGAATCGATCTAACCTTTCATTTATGTTGTTTGGTCCTATCCTTTTGTTGCTCCAAGTGAATTTGCAATTCTTTGGTATAATGTCCATTAGGTCATGCTATTATATTATGGCCTCAATATTGTACCTACTTGGATCTGGAAGATAGAATCCACCTCTCTTTCCTCCAAAATTCATTAATAAATTGAGATCAACTCCTAACATAACATGTTGGTTATCTTCTACTACTATTTTTACTACTGTTGATGTCCAAAATTGATCTTTACCTCTATAATGCGCAAGGGCATAAATGTTGTATATTGTGAAGCCTTCCCCATTGTCTCTATCATGAAAATCTATCTTGATCCAATCCTAATCCTTGTAAACACCTTGCATATCCGTGATTGTTTGGTTCCATATTGTACACACACCTCCTCATGGCCTTCTTGCACTTATTGTTGTTTTTGTGAATTCCTTTGTTACTTTAGCTGTTGATGCCATTTCTTTCTTTCTTAGCTTGGTCTCCTGGAGTACAATGATTTCTAGATTTTATGATCTGATAAGGTATTTGATTACATTTATTTTGGAAGCATGCCTAAGGCCTCTACATTTTTAGCAGACCAAATTCATTACTTTCCTTTTAAGGGTGTGGCACATCCCTTACCTCTCCCTACTTGGGTCTATGTTTCCTTCATTGCTACTCATATATCTAAATCTGTATCCATCAGTTGTTGAACTCCCAATGCCATATTTTTTAACGCTACTTCATCCCACATGTCCTTGTTTGACTTTCTTCCATATTTATTTTGATTCATTTATGGAGGTGACATGAAATCTTTAGCCTTGGTTCTAGTTAAAATTCCTGCAAAGGAGGTTGCAACAAGGTTTAAAGAAGCATGGGGATATTTAGGATGGATGATGGTATGGCTAAAAGGATTGAGATCAGAGGATGAAGGATTAGATAATATAGGAAAGGAAGTGATAATGGGTTGGTCCAGAATAGAAAGTTGAAGAGAGGGATGGATCAAAACAAATTGATCTATGAAGATTTCCCCCTCTTCATGCTTTATGAGGATAGCTTGGAGATCATCTTGAACTGGATCGTAGGGAAAATTGGCTGGGGATTTAAAAGAGTTGTTGGAGAGGGATTAGATAAGGAGGTTCTTTCATGAGGATGTACCAAATGTTTAGAGGTTTTGTTGGAATTGCTAGACTTCTTTCGTTTCATAGTTTCCCATCATTCTTCTTAGGCATCATGTGGTTTCTCTATTAATCACTTTGGACATATATTGGCAAGATGTATGTATTCAAGACATACCTTACATTTGAAAGGAATTTATTCGTAGTTAAACTGCTAGATATGCGCCTAGTTGTCTACCTTGATCTTCACTACCTATGGTAACAATTTTCCTTGATCGAATTCTACATAGATTCGTGCACATGCACGCTAATTTTCCTTTGGTTTGTTTATGTTTGTGTATTTTCCAATTTCATTACCAGTATATCTTATTGAGTCATCTCCCCATAAATGAAGAGGGAGTGGAACCCAAACTGTAACTACACTAGGTATATCAAGTTCTGGATCAAAATATGGTGTCTATTGATTTAAATATAAGACTCTTAATTCAATGGGGTATACACCATTCCAGAAGACCAGTTCTTGATCTACCTTGGACACAAAGTAGAAGGTGAAAAACCCTCTACCATAGAAGCAAATTAAGATTTGTCCTTGAGTTTTAAAATCCCAATTACGCTCAATCCATTTCTGCACTATTTTTGGTGAGGGCCAAAGACTAGTGAACTGCCCAACCAATCCTTTCTTGGCAAGGGAGAGGGATACTTTGTGAGGGATATTTGTGGGGTTGGGGGGGGGGGCTTGTGGAGGGTAGATGTATTTGCAGGAGTAAATCTAATTTCATAAAAAAAATTGGAAACTAAAGGTTGCTCCTATGGTGGTCCAAGCAAGTTGATGAGGTTCATGAGGGCACGAGATGTTGGATCGGTTGGTTGTAGATGAGGAGGGGATTGACCTAGCCCACCCTAGACCTAGTAGTAGCCTCCATAGGGTCATAAAATTGTTCTGGATCAAGGAACAAAGATCAAGTCACCACTTGCAAAGGAAGCTCCAGAGCACACTTATAACAACTAAAGGAGTTTCCATGTTCATCATTGGAATGTTAATCGAAAAAATATTGAAGAATAAATGAATAATATTAGTGAACACATTTTTTTTATACGAAGGAAACAATGTAGTAATTTTTTCTCTTATATTGCAATACATATTTTCTACTAAAATCTTGTAGATTCCATGTAACGAATTAGGGATCCCTATTCAAGAAAAAATCAAAGTAAACAAAAAAAAAAAAAGTGTATTGCCTACTAAATTCTGATTTAAAGTATCCAATACTCATGTATATCCACTCTATAATAAATGGGAACCTATGTCCATGAAATACCTATTGAAATATTAGGAAGTCATTATAAAATAAAGTTCATATGAGAATGCGATTGCAAAGTGAAAATACGTCGAAGCCCCATATGTATTAGCAAAACCACATTAATAAAGTGGTTAATATACATCCATAGACATCATTTTACACTTTGAATGACACTGATTGGCATATGAAGGGTGGAAAATAATGTCGCTTCATGGCTATTGCTAGGCCACCAAATTGTCTCATTTTCACCATTCTAAACACCCATTTCCATTACGTTACCACACTTATTTTCCCTTATATTACCATATTCCATTTTTTCTTTGTTAATGTGCCACTTTAATATTACGAATACTAAAGTAGTTAATTACCATTATTTTCCTTAATTTTTGGCGAATTAGAAAGGATTATTGTTCTTTTCGTTGATGATGGTTTTCCTAGTGTTGTTGTAGTGGTTCCCATGCAGTAACAATAACAACCTCCATGAATTACATATTTACATATCTCCAAAAGGACTTATGGAACATGGATTTTACTCCTAGCGATGGTGACATGGATTTGTGTTGCCTAACTCTTATCCAGGTCAAATATGTTAGGCTCGAGCTCATGATCTACAACTCATGCAACTCATGTAGGAAGAATTGATTGACTAACTTTAGACACAATTTGTGGGAGAATGAAGATGAAATTGGAAAAATATATGACATAGGTTTTTTCAAAATATCCCCAACTACATAACCCAGAAATAGTTTCCCCATAAAATTCGCGTAATGGGAGCTATGAGTAGTTATTTCAAGCATATATTTCCTATTGTAGCCATTGATAGATTTCATCCCAAACAAAGAAATAAGTTGGAAAATGAAATAAATACATCCTATTCTTAGTTGATTCTATAAAAAATATATATATTGTAATTAGATCTTTAGTTGTTCTGCAACTAAGATCTCCCAAAAGAAAATAGAGTCAATATTTTGTAATCCTTCCATAATTGTGACAACCGATATTTGGGTGAATTGTTCCAATTCATCCCCTTATCTCTTTTCTTGTATAAATGTATGTACAAAGAGCAGGTTGGAAGCTAGAGAGCTAAGTTAAGTAGGAGTGAGGAAGTAAAAAAATGACTAAGTTAACTTGGGAAGGGGAGACATCATCATCTATGCAACAACGCATCTTGTAACTTCATTTCTAAAGTTAATGCAATCTTTGAAAGTTTGTGGCTTATCTCTAAATTTTTGATATGTGGGATATGAATCACTAACCATTGTTAGGGAGGAAGGGACATCCTCTTTAGTAGGGGTTGTTATGACAGTAGAGGTAGATAGTTGTTACATATTATTTTATTTACAGGTTATGTTAATTCATTTATTATTTCATTGTTACAGATTCTTGCTAATATGTTGTTTCTATGTTGGTTAATTTAGCTTGCAGAAGGGGTTGTTGTGACAGTAGAGGTAGATAGTTGTTACACATTAAGTTTATTTTTTCAAATTGTGATAATTTATTTATTATTTTACTATTATAGATTCTTTCTATTATGTTGTTTCTATTGTTGGTTAATTTATCTTGCAAAATATTTAATAAAGATTACGCATGCATCAACATAGGTATTCTTCGATCAATCCTTACTAACTATGTATTATTGTTTAACTTTTATTACAGATTTATATTTTTATGTTGTAACAAAGTGTTAGTTGGTTTCTTTTACATCTGTTACAATGTGCTATTTAGTTAATGAATGGGTTGATTTCAGTTGGCTTGATGGTTGTGTGGTTGTGTGGTTGTGATCAAATGGTTCTATGAGGAATGATTTCAAGTAGTGTTATTTTATTTTTACAAGTGTGATTTCATTTCTAGCCTTGTGTGTAGAGTGTTATTTTTATGCAAGCGAGGGTTTGACAATGTGGTTTTGTGAATCGATTTCCATTCCTATAAGTGTGAAGAGTTACAACATTTTTCTTGTAGGAGAAATCTTAGCATTAAGAATCAACCAATTCCAGTTAACTATTGTTTCCAGCATATATTTTGCATGGTAACATTGAAAGAAAAAAACCTACCCTGATTGATAATTTATGTTTTGTGCGAATTACTTTTTTTTATTAAGACAATTCATTTTCCCAACATTATGGTGCCATTGCCATGGAGGTTATTAAGGGTATAAGAGAATTATTGGAATTTGTTTCATTTATAGATGCATTGTTCATGTCTATTGGTCCTTCTCTGCTATGCTCTACCATGCTAGCCTAGTTTCAATTCCATTTCTCTTCTTCTCTTCCATGTTATGTTGGCTTTAACTCATCCCGGGTCTTTTTAAACCTGCGTTTCACCTCTAAACTTCTAGGGTATTACCTGATTGGATGAACTGGCACTGAGGAGAAACTTTGTTTGAACTTCCACCAATAAGAAAGCATTTCCAATGTTGTTTTTAGGACACCACCACCCACTCTAACGTCATCATGGTCATTCACCTTGTACATTCTTTTGGCTCTTCCCAGGGTAACTCTGTCAAGATTCTGTGTTATATGGGATCCTCCATGAGCCAATATAAATGATTCCACTATGCTTTGTTGTTATCCATGTACTCCCAACTCTTCTTTAGTGGTTCTACTAACAACTCCACTATAGTGTGCTTGACTGCTAATTTGCACCAACCTAACTATAACTCTGCAACTTTTACTTTTAGTGGTTCTCACCTTTGTCTGGAAATAACTTACGATCCAGGAGGCCATTTCTAAACTTTCACATACCACTAGAAAAAAATTTCGGATATATATCAATATAATTTGGTTCCAATTGCATTTGAGATGATATTTTATACAAGAAATGGCTCCAAAGTCTTTGTAGATTAATAATTATCTCCACCACTATTGTTCACCAATCTTCTTGGAAACATTTGAGCTTTGCAACACCTTTTCCATACATGTGTTATTCTGATTTCTTCTTGTAGTCTTCTATGCTTTTTTCATTGTAGTACCTTTGATATGGATAGAACATCATTGACACCTATGACATCAACAACACCTTTGATAGTAATAACATATCAACACATGAAATCAATGAGCACCTCCTTTGACAACATATTCTAACAATCTCCCATCATATTCTTTCCAGGATTTTCCTTCCTGCTCATCACCTTTGTCATCAATGAAAATATATTTCTAACACTATGTTATTCAATTATTTATGAGATACTTTTGTATTCAAACAAAACTTTGATATCTTGCAAATTACTTTACAATATATGATATGAACGTACATTAATCCTATAAATTTCAAGATTATTCAAAATATTTGTTTACAAGTATTGTAATCTCGTTTATTTGTTTGTATTTTATTTAATTGCATAATTTTGAAGTTTACATAAGTTTTTATTAGAATAATTGTGTAAATTTAAGTTATTTTTCTTTCTTGAGTGACCGACATTTATAATATAGCCATCTAGTATAGAGTATTTAGTGGTTAGAAAATAGTTATCATGAATAATATTACATAATACTTTCCCTTCAGTATTTTATTTACATGTTTTTTGGCTTGAGGGGGCTTGGACTGAGGTTCAGAGTTAGCTATGCTAACCAACAAAACCCTACATTACCAGCCCTTTCAACAACAGTTCGCTTAATGTGGATTGTAGTCTCATCAAAGGCGGTATTGGGGGATGCTAGACCCAGGGAAGGCTATGTGATGTAGCAGTGATATGTTTCCTTAAATTAGGGCTCAATCCGGCCTTCACAAACCCTTATCTTCAGAATCACAAACTTAAAGCGACTTCTAGTTAACTAGATCTATGAACTTCGCCTAAGTGTTATAACATGCATAAGTTAATATACCAAAGTAGATCTGAACCTTCGCGATGAAATTAAAATAGTATAATATAGAACTGAATCATAACTGGGCATAAAAACATAGAAACATATAACTATACATAGAACGGATTGATTCGCTTCAAATGTGCTTTATTACTTTTGATTTGCAGTACATACACTTCTTTTGGCCCTGCACACATAGCTGTAGGGGCCCACGCACTCAGCAGCAGACTTACCAAGGTCTTCATGCACTCAGCTACAAGATCCTTCCCCTTGGCCAGAATACAGACTTACAGACTCAAAATCTTACTTATCAACTATCCATAAGCTTAGACTTAACTGAACTACCTAATGACTCCTAGATGACTTCCTTTTATATCTTTTACATTACATTACCATGGTTTGTGAACCATGGGAAGAGTTCATTGTATAATCAAAACATCCCATCCCTTTACAAAATAAGGGGCTTTGACCTTCCTAAAATCCCCTTTGACTCTTAACTTTTTGCGCACTCCACTCCTCAAATTGTGGAGACTTTACAATATTACAAAATTTGACTCAAAGCTTAGGAAAAACTTAGACCTAGGGGTCCCCATCCCAACAAGCCCCCAACATAAAGATGTGACTCGTCCTGAGTCACCCTGCTGGTATGTCCTCAATGCGCTCTTTGAGGCCACTGAACTTTGCCTTCAATGCTTGAAGCTCTGTTGTGCATTGTGCGGTGGCCTACCCAACCTCCTCGACCAACTTCTCAGTAGGTAACCCCTCTACTGCTAAGCCAGTGGTTCTATGTGTCTGTTGCATTCCTTCTATTTTACTCTTGATAGAATGAAAGAGTTGACTATCTTCGCCATCCTAAGGCACCGTTCTTGCTGAAATGATTGAGGTTTTCATCACAGCTCATATATCTGAACCTGAAGGGCCTTCCCTTCCTGGAGTCTGGCGAACCATTTCACAGGTGCTAAGGTCTACGTTGTTGCTCTAATTTCATCAAACTGTAGTTGTTTGTCCCTAATGTCTGCTTCAATCTTTTGTACATCTAGATCCTCCTACAACGAGGACCACATCTCCATGGTGTTTTCAAAAATATGGTCGCAGTCCTTAACTGCAGCTTCTAGGACTTTGATATCTGCCTTAATAGTAGCCTCGCACTGCTCTCAAACTTTTGGAGGTGTTGTTGGTTGTAGCTTCATCTACATTTTTTGACTTGCATCTACATTTCAAATTTGACTCGTTCAACCTCCGCTTTGGACTCCTTCACTGTGGTTGCCAACTTTTGGAGCTTTTCTTGAAAAGCTACTTTAGTTTGTATGAGGAGCTTTGATGGCTCAATTCAATTATGAGTGATGGAATCCTCCAACTCCTACCTGCACAGAGCGTGGTAATCCTTTTGATCAACATAACGTCAATTGGGATCCTCTCCCCCAGCCATAAGGCTCTGTCTGCACCAAAGTTAGCAACTGGCTCACACATATTATATTGATGTTGGTATTCCCAAAATGAGGCACACTCAACATGTTTAGTAACCCGGCATGCTGAATCCCAGCTATCCAAGTCATTAGTTCTACTCAGGTGACAACGACCTCCTCATAATATACCATCTTTAGGTATTTTCTTGGCTCAAAATGAGGGAATTTGGCCCTGTCTGCCAAATCCCAATCCTCCATGCATAGTTGCGGTACATGCACAAACAACACTCCTTCAAAGGGCACATCCTCACACAAAAAAGGTGTACAAATGGAAAATTTTACTGCATCAGGGTCCTTGTTCACCTTAGCATTCAACTTTCTTGGCAGCATATATGGAGGTAACTGCGAAATTGGTTTGACGTCATCGGCATTTGTATCCTCAACTCTTGTCCCAAGCTCTTCCTCCTCTAATTCAAGCAGTTCCATTAATTGCTTCTTTTTCTCTTTGTCCAATTTCTCCTTGCTCCGCTGCTTAGCAGTCATCTTCCTAGGTGACTACCTTACCAGTGGCTTTTGCGGTTTGTTCTGCTTCTTCATTATTGTTGCTTCTACTACTTTGACCACCGTTAATGCCACTCCTACAACTATGTGCTTTGGTCCCAGTGATCTAGGAGTTTTAATGTGTGTAGGAGGAGTAGCAGTCATGATGCTTGTTAATCCTTGTGTCAGAAAGTCTGAGTAGATGTCCTACCAAGCCTCACCAAACATACAACACTTCTCTCGGCTCAGACTGAGGCACAAAAGCTCATGAGATTTCTTCAATAGGAAAAGTGTCTAAATGTAGAGTGGCATGGCATATTTATAGCCAAATTCAAATTCAAATGACTTGAATGCCACCAGATCTTCCTCATAAATGTGAATTTGGTGGTAGTTTTTCATAGATATTCTCCTCAAATGCACTTCCCCTGCTCCCTTTAATGCAAAAAACGCGGTCAAATCAACTGTATATTTTCCAATGATCATATTCTGGGTAGGCTGTGTTGTACCTTCCCTTATGGTGTAGCTACATTATCACAACTTTCTCCACCTGCACCATCTCCCTAAACATCGCAAAACCCTCCTTCTTTGACGGAACCATTGCTCGGCATAGTATTTTATAGTCCTACACTTTCTTCGAGCTGCTTGAAGCACTAAGACTTTCCTACAGTCATATAGTCATCGCAGTCTTGTAGGGGTGGATCGTGCCTATATACCTTCGATCTAATTCCATTAATTCTTCCAGGAAACAACTCCTTGATGAACTGTGCCACCATCCATAATATCCTTGATTACATAGGGTCCTAGTTGATGCATCTGAAACTTCCCCAGAAACTTTGTGAACTTAATGTCATACATCATAACCAAATCTCCATTATTAAAAGTGTGCTCCTTAATGTGGTGATCATGCCACACCTTTTCCCTAGCTTTCTGTACCTGTTGATAAAAACCAGCCAAAACGCGATCCTCCTCCAATGAAGGCAGCGATGCTAAATGTTCCTCCATGGAGTCGCGATCGGCCATCTAAGTTACTGTTGTGATCCTTAATACGGGCACTATATCCTCCATTGGCATCACGACTTCTTGTCCATATACGAGTCTAAACGGTGTTTTCCTGGTCAATTTCTTACATGTAGTCCTATATGCCCATAGAAACATTGGTATGCGCACATCCTAGTCATTCCTATTAGCATTGCAGATCTTTGTTAAGGCATGCTCCAATATTTTGTTAAAATATTTTACAGCTCCATTCGCTTGGGGATGATATGGCATACTGTTTTAATCGTGCACTTGGAACTCTTATGTCAACGCCTTAATTCTTTCATTCAAGAAGTGCGAACCATGGTCACTCATTAGGATTTTCAGGCATCCAAATCATGACAAAATGTAGTTGAATATAAACCTTGCAGCAGTTTCCATGCTGCAATCCTTCACGGGATGTGCCTAGACTCATCCGGTCAAGTAATCTGTTGTAGTGATAATATAACGTGCACCCATCGTCTTCCCTGGTGGATTAATTGGTCCAAGAAAGTCGATAGTCCATTTATCGAATGCTTGCAATGTGACCTAGTGGATTTAAGGGAAATTCATCTCTTCGCGATGGTCTTCTAGTCCTCTGACACATGTCAAACACACTACAGTACTCCTTAGAATCTTTATGTATCGTAGGCCACCATAATCCTGCTCGCAGAATCTTCAGCATAGTTTCCTTTTGTGCATAGTGCCCTCCTGCGACATCACCATGCAATTCAGCCAAAATACTATGTCGTTCATATTCAGGTACATATCAGTGGAAAAATCCATCCAGTCCCACCTTATATACGTGTCGTGCAATGACTGAAAAATTTGTAGCCCTTACCACTAGTTCCTTATTTTGTTGCATTGTGTATCCTTCATGAGCTATGCCACTAGTCAGAAAATAAGCAATGTCCACAAAATGTTCATCAACAACTTTGACAGTGAAGATTTGTGCGTCAAATAGCCCCTCATCAATATTAATGGGTTCTTCGCCATTCTCGATCCTAGAGAGGTCATCAGATCTAGCATTTAACCTTCTTGGCTTAACTATCACTTCAAAATCATACTCCTAAAAGAGAAGTAACCATCTACAGATCTTCCCCGCAACATAGTCTTATTGACCAAGTATTTCAGTGCAAAATGATCCGTATACATTTTAGAGTGCGCACCTAGCAGATAATGCCTGAATTTTTGTAGTGTGTAGACCATGGCTAATCCTTCTATTCTATGGTTGAATAGTTTCGCTCCAGCTTAGATAGTTTCCTACCTACAAATGAAATTGGATGGTCAATATCCCCTTCATCTGGTTGAGTTAAAACAACTCCCAATGCTATACACGATGCATCCACGTTCACATGAAACTCTTTCTTCCAATCTGAGAATACTAGGATTGGTGTAGTAACCATATCCTCCTTAAGAATATCCAAGCTCTTCTTATAGTCATCATCCCACCAAAACGTAGCATCCTTCTTCAACAATTGCTCCATTGGGGCAATGATATGTGTGTACGCCTTTATAAACTTCCGATAATACCATGTATGACCCAAAGTTGCGTGTAGCTATTTTACATTCTTGGGTGGATCCAAATTGATAATTACAATGATCTTGGAAGGGTCCACCATCAATCCCTGCTTACATATGGCATGTCCCAAAAATATTCCATAAGGTTCACTTAAAATACATTTCTTCAAATTCAACAAAATATGATACTACCTGCGCGTATCCAAAATTAGGTGCACACTAGAAACAATTTTCTTAACCAACCTAAATATTGTCCATTCATCAAAGTAGACGTCTAGAAACTTGTGAATAAATCCCTTGAATGATGCGACTACCACCAGTGAAAATATCACAGGAGAATTTTTCAGTCTATAATTGTATGGGAATGATCCCCATTCTGTAGCAAAGGTAATCTTTCTTCTATTCCTCGGCTCAATATTAATTTGGTGATATCCCAAAAATCCATCTATGAACGAATAAGCCTCTTGTCCACTAATGTTTTCTAGAACTTCATCTGTAAAAGGTGTAGTGTGGAGTAGGTAAATCTCCTCTGCAGATAGAGGTGATCCCTCTAGCCCTAGAGTGGTTCTAACCACAAACAGAACAACCTAATGAAAACTTCCTTAAACTACAATCGAATAAGAGGGCCTACCTCTTAGAATGCTACTCTGTTTGATGATGACCTCTCTCCTTTTCTCTAGCTTCCTTTGAGTTCTTCTCCTTCAAATACCTGAAACAAATACACAGGGGACAACAGAAAATGTAATAGCATACAATTGCATTCAATTTACATGAAAAGTTAAGGAATCTTAATCCATTAAATGTAATATGACACTCAATGTAGGAAATAAATCATTAGTTGTATTGATATAAATCTCATAGAGAGATACAACCAAAGCCTTGATGTTGTATGTCTCCTCCGACGTATCCGAGTTCCAACACCACTTCTAACATCTCATGGTTCACCTCAATAATGGGAGTTTAAGGCTTCTTCCCTTTAGTTACAAACCAAACCAAGCCAAACACACTATTCTCCCTTTACACACATGAACTAGAAAGCAAAAAGCTATAGATATCTTGCTAGTTATTCAAGCTCCAAAAGACTAGTTCAGCTTGAAAAAGGAGGAGTTTATATAGCTTTGATGGAGGGGAGATGGTTCCTCTTACTATGGGAGAGGCCTTATCTCTTGGGTTTTTCCCATATCAATAGGGGAAAGGAGCCCAAACTTAATTCCTCAGCTCTATTGAACCCAACCATTTACCAAACTTTTGTTACGAAGTTTCTAGACCTGGAAGCTTTGACTTCATATTTTAAAAACATGCCAAAAGAGGATCGGTGCGAGTGATTAAGGGCTCACTTACGTCATACGGTGCTAGGCATGGTTTTAAACCCTTCAAATCAGTGCGAGGAAGGAATTGAGCACTAGCGTCGGTCTTGTAAACTAGGATAAAAAGAAGATTCTTGGGAAATGATGCAAAAGGGAAATGTTTGGCCCATGAAGAGGGACATAAGGGCAGTCTCTTCATGATGGGAAAGCATGTAAGGTTCACTCTAGAGGCCCACCAGGATCGAGGAATGGGGAGTACAGGGACAATGAAAAAATGTTTTGTAGATGCCCCCTAAAGCATGAAGGCTAAACTAGAGTGAGGGGTGAAATGCTTTACAAGTAGATGCATGGAACTGGAGACCATTGTCAGAGATCCTGCAAGCAAGCATAGATACAAATACATCACTAAATCTCTGATAAATGATACATGAATCATGGTATGGACCCAGCCACCCAGAGAATGATCATGTAAATGGATCCAAGGCATGGGCGCAGCCATCCTGTAAGGAGTATTATATCGAAACTATCCAATAATGAGAAGGATCACATATAACAACTCATGGTATGGTCGCATCCATCCATTTGAAAGAGACATGTATATCAACATGATCATGTCACATTGCCTTACAACCTGGACTTTTGTAATATGAGACCTGGTTCTTACACTCCAACACGACCCGATCAAAGTACAAATTCTAACATGTGAATAAGTGTGTTGAAATCAAACATGCTAGAAAGTCGCTTGATTACCGGCCAATGATGCGAACCGTTAACAAGTGTGAGAGAAACCACCAATAATGATGATGGCGCTTAAGGTACCAGAAACACAATCCATGGAATGTGAATAAGGAACTAAAGTCAAACACCTGTGAAATCACTCGATCGAAAGCCAATGATGTGAACTCGTCATCGAGTGTGAAGAACTTGCCATTAGGGCATGCAAGCTCTAAGGTACTGGAAAGGAGTCTCTCAGCCAACTTCCCAGATAATGAACTAAAGTCAACAAAAAGTGACCTTGTCAAAGGAGGGCCATGATGTATCCCACATCATCTATGTGAGACAAAGGGATGTAATGATTTTGGATGATACAGAGAATTGGGAATGAGTGTAACTGTAAAAGGATAACTCTTGAATATATCGGCAACATGACTCTGGAGTTTAGCAGCTTTTAGATCAATAGGATCGAAGATAATGATGACGTGGCAGAGATCAAATGGAAAGGTAAAAAATGAACGACCCAACCTAGGAAAGTCAACGATGGAGTGAGGATATCCCAACCTGACACAAAGTCAACGATGAAGTGAGGATATCCAATTTTTCCCCACCATTTCTAGCAGGTACCCCAATTATTTTTAATCGCGAGCTTGAAGGGGATAGCATGTGCTTGCACTTTAAGTCCACCCTTCAAATGAATCCAACCTGGTAAGATTAATGAGCCCTAGGAAGGAGAAGCTCATGTCTGTCATGGTGACGAATATGATGTCGTTTAAGTTTAACGAGTCCGACAAAAGTGTAACTTGGTATCCTTTTCATATTTAGAGAGTTTGAAAAAGACACAAAAAAGAAAACTCCAAAAGGTCCCTTTTCGTATAGTTTCATCTCTCGAGCCCGAAAAGGTAGAAAATGATACTTGAGAGAATTGGTTGATCATGTCAATCAAGAAGTACCTTTTTCGTAAATAGTTTATCCCATCCCGAAAAGGGGTAAATGTATACTCGGTAAACGACGTTTCGCTGCCTTTAAAAAGTTCAAAATGACAAGAGCTCAGCAATCTTTTCATGTTTAAAGGGTCAAAAAAGAGCTTGAAAGTGGACCCCCCATTTTTATTCTCTTTAATGAGTCAAAAAGGGAAAAATACTCGGCGACCTTTTCATTTGAGTTTTTACGAGTTGAGAAAAGAGCTTAAAGATGACTCCAGTACCATCATCATTAATCTATCACCTGTCGTTGCATAAGAGGCAAATGTATTATCCAATTTCTGAGGTAAAAATAGAGGAAAAATGCTTTTAAAACCCTAAAATATCATGAAAAATGAATAAAAAGGGGAAAAAGTAAATTATTTTTACCATTTTACCTTTTTACCTTGGTGGAGCAATTTTTACCCCTTTGTGCCCTAGATTTTCAAGAGCAGATTGCGGTAGATCCGGGAGTTTGATTGACAATATGTCTGTTGCAGGTAGGAGCTGAGACCCTTAGCTTTATTTTTATGCTTGTTTTTCCTATTTTTAACCATTTTTTGGATTTTTGGAGGAGATCTTAGCAAAACAAATATCTCCCTCGGTCAGCGCGAGATCTAGGCTCAGGATCGTGCAGATCGAGGGTCATTAACACAACCACTTGCGTCATTGGCCACTATTTTTAAAAAAGATGCACCGATGCCAAGAGTAAGAAAAATTTGAGTTTTTTTTTTTTATTTCTTTGCTTTGAATCCAAATTTCTTCAGTCAAGGATGAATGTTGACTTCATTTTATGGTTTTTACAGGCAAAATATAGCAAAAAATGGTCGATTGGAAAGAACGTGAGCATGAGGCAATCGATTCATAGGCATTGGCAAACCCAAACTGTTTAAATGCCCTGAGGAATTGTGGGCTCCTCAAATTCTTCCTCACACTGGGTCTTCGAGCTCAACCTGAGCTGCGGCAATATTTGATCAGTCTTTGGACATTAATCAGGAAGTTTTTTTGATCTGGGATGAAGAACTAGAATTGGAAACTTTCGACATCTATTTCATCACCGGGCTGTCCCAAAGAGGAGAGCCAGTCAATTTGTATGGGGCCAAGCCTATTGGGGCAAGTGTGAACATGTTGCTTGCAGAACACTACCCAGAAGCACTGAAATCAATGAGTGGTAGGGTAGATATCATGACTGTTAACGACTTTGTGCTGAAAAAGCTGCTCTTGACTATAAACAGAGTGGCTAGGGCTCAAGCATTGCATGAGTCCAACAAATCCAAGTTTCAGTATTCTATAGACTATACGATGACCATTATCTTCAACTGGTGTTTCTGGGAAAACTAGTGTCTTTTCGATCAACTAGCCCTCTAGGTTTGGTAGCTGCCCTAGAAACAAACAGTTTAAAGCAATTCATGATTTCTTCTATGTATAATAGATAAGAGAGAGACAAAGGAACCAACCTGGATCTTTCGCTTAACTCCTTTCTTGATCTCTCTCCCTCTTGATAGAGCTTGCAACTCCTATCAGTACTTGTCCCGCTTGCGGAGTACCTGTAGAGACACAGTAACAAAGAACCGTCAAAGCATCTTGATATATTATATCATAAGCATTACAGAATCAGAAATGTAATGAACATACAATGGCATTCATAAATAATAACATTCACAATTGCACAGTTATATGGAAGAAAACTCAAAGAACTTTATTAAATAAAAGGGAGAATTACAACCCAGTTGTCTAATCCAACATCATCCTCCCAACATCAAAGCCCTCTTCACCTCATGAAAAGCAAGATCACACCAACAATACAATGCTCTTTCTCAAATACAAACTATCAACACTTCCTTGCAAATTACAAAATTCCAGCCTCCAGATCTCTCAGATGAGGGATCCATTTATAGATGTGTGCAAGGGTGTGAGTCATCTCTAGGTTTTTGATTAGTGTCATTCCACTTGTTGTTTTTGGTTCCACTTGGAGATTTCTTGGATATCTTACTCATCCCTGGGCGAATTCAGAGAGGCAAGTGTCATAGGAGAAGTTTCTAGAAGATTCCATGAGCATCCACTTAGCAAACTATCTCAGACATTTTTCCATCCTCGCTCATCACAGCTAGCTAGTGTAGAAGTCAGTATGCATCGCACCTTGACAGTGGAGCAGTCAGTATGGTCCAGTTTAGGCCAATTCTGGATGGTTTTTCAAGTGGAACTTTTGGGGAATGATGTAATCAATTGACCATGATCCTTTAGGGTATGAAACAACACATTTAGGGGTTAAAGAGCCCTGGTTTATCGACATATAATATTGGGGTTAAAGTGCCAAAATATGTCTATAAAAACTGGGCAGAAGCCATGAAGGTAAACATGAAGCGTTAATTATCCAAAGCCAAGGCAGGAAACCTGAGGCAATTCAGATATGGTTCCATTCTAGTGACCTTCTTTTTGGAGCGGATCTCGCTATTTCAATATCATCTTGTAGAGGCGAACCCCCCATTTCCACGAGACCCATGGATTTTCCGTTGGAGTGAACTGATGACCAGGATCGGCAAGGGCCAGCATATGTCATACAAGCCTGCCTTCTTTTCGTGGTTGAGGCATTGGCTGATCGTGGTTGAGGATTGGCCTGATAGCATGTACGACTTCCACGGTATTCTTGATATGCCGCTTCCAAAGGGAGAAGATTATAATGATGGGGGTAAGCAAAACAATTTTAATTTTATGATTTTTTATTGTTTTTGAAATATATGCATTTGTGACATTGTGATTTTGTAAATGCAGAAGTGGGACTGGAACAACTAGCCGGGATGTCCCCGATCACTAGGCGTGTTGCTCAATATTTTGATATTTCTCCTTATCAGGAAGGAGTCGATAATGATGAGGATATCGCACGGAACCTTAAGGGATTGACGAGAGGTATCCCAGAGTATGCCCGGGTGGGTGACATCCCATGCTAGTAATAGCGGCACATAGTGGGGGTGTCTTACCGGATCTGCCGTTTATTAACTTGAGTAGTACGAGCAGTAATGTGCTATCATGATCATCATGCCAAGTATTCCATAGTTTAGCATTTACAGTTTTGATGCCTGCGAGCCACAGATTTACTGAACACATATATTATTTTTTGGGGTTTTGATGTATGACACTCAAACATTATCATAGTAAGCAATAAATATAGCACACACACACATATATATATGATATATTTCTTTCTTATTATGATACAAATGTTTTTTTTTTCACATGTTGCGTAAATGTCTGTCTAACACATAATTAGCTAATGCATCTGTCCATGTATTCATATGCCTAGGAATATGATGATATGTGATGTAATCAAAATTTATTTTCAATAGACAAATACGCAAATAGATTCTTAATATGTGAGGGTTTCCGACAAAATATTTCCCATTGAGCTTAAGAACAACAAGCTGTGAGTCGAGGTTCACAACCATTTCCCGAATGTCAAAAGAAATGGCTTCTTACAAGAGTTCAATGACTGCACTATACTCAGCAATGTTATTAGTTGTTTGACCCAAACAAATACCTTGAAGATCAATCAACTCACCATTAGGGGCATAGATAGCCCATGGTGTAGAAGATAGATTCTGGGTACTATAGCAAGCACCATCAGCGAAATCGATGTAAGGAGTCACAGACATATGAAAATAAGGTGGAGACATAATAAATAGGAAATTTGCTTGAAAAAACACACCAAACCAAACCAACTTTCACAAAAATGAATAACACACTTATGTATAAAAGTAGCCATGAAAGATGACTTAGGCATAGTAGTTCATGAGATATAGCCAATTATGGGGCTTGTCTAATGGATTTCCCTCATAATCAATCAACTCATAGGCCCCTTTTTGTAACACGCATTTGACAATATAGGGCCCATGCAACATGTGTTCGAATTTACCTGCCCCTAGCTTATCATTTGATTGGTCATATAGCAAGACCAAATCACCCTCAGAAAAAACATGAGGAGAAACCAGCTGATCAAAATGGGACTTAACCCGCTTTTTCTGTGTTTCAATGACTAAAGTAGCAAGACGGTGAGTTTCATCCAGTCATTCTAAATACAAGAGGCACTCTTCTTGAGGTGAGGTTTCAGGGAGTAGTTCGACAACCAGCTTGAGTGAGGGAATTTCACACTCAATCGATAAATTTTCTTCCAAACCATAGACAAGCTAGAAAGGTGTGAATCCAGTTGCGTCTTTGGTCAAGGTTCGGTAAGCTCACAAAGCTGAAAAAAGCATGAGATGCCAATTTGACTTGTGCAGCCCAATAGTGCATTGAAGCATTGTAACCAAAAATTTGTTCACAAACTCAACTTGGCCATTTTCCTTAGGGTAATATGGGGTTGAGCCATCATGACGCAAACCCAAGGTAGAAGTCAGCTCAGCCATCATGTAATCGTGAAAATGGGAGCCATGGTCAGTGACAATGGCTTGAGGCACTCCAAACCTGGAAATAATGTGATTGAATAGAAATTGTGCTGTCGTTTTACTGTCAGATGAATATGTAGGCATTGCTTTGGCTCATTTGGTGAAATAATCCACAACAACGATAATATAGCCATGCCCCCTGGATGAACGAGGGTTACATGTCATATAGTCGATGCCCCATTTGGAAAAGGTACCAATGGTAATAACAGGATGAAGGAGAGTGGATGGGGCACACATTTTCCGCAGATAAATCTGGCACTCATGGCATTTGCGAATAGAAAGGATGCAATCCTTAAAGATGGAGGGCTAGAAGTAACCAGCACAAAGTATTTTTTGAGCAGTGGTATAGCCAAACAGATGACTGCCACATGTGCTATAATGGAAGTCATTCAAGACTCTTTCAACTTCCTCGAGAGTCAAACATCAGTGAAGAATTGAATCAACACCAACGCAATATAAAGTATCTCCAAAGATGTGATAAGATTGGGATTGATGCTGAATGCGTTGGTGATCATCCTTGGTCAACACAGATCAGAAGGTCGAGGTTTGGAGATACATGATGATATCACCGTACCAAGGGTCGAGGGTGCTAATTAGGAAAAGAGTCTTATCTGGTAGCTGCTCATCAGCACCAGCAGGAATAGAAGCAGAGGGAAGAGAGAAAATCAACTCGGAAAATATAAGTGATTTCTTGGATTTGGCAGTACTGAACACCAAATCAAATTCTTGGAGGATGACAATCCATTTATAATACTTTCCCCCAGTAACTGACGAGTCAGAATGTAAGTCACGGGGTTGCACTCAGAAATCACCATTGTAGTGCAGAGGATAATATAATGCCGAAAGCGTTGAACACCCTGAACGAAAGCCAAAGCCAAATTCTTGACATTAGCATAACACGTCTCAGGATCGAGGAGATTACGACTGAGGTAGTAAATAACATGTTCAGGGCCTTCGTCATCGTCTTTCACCAAAACCATAGCAATGATGCTAGAGGTTGTAGCTAGATAGAGAAAATAATCGCGATGATAGTTTGGAGGATGCAATAATGGAGCATTAATGAGGACAACTTTTAGGTCATCAAAATATTTTTGGGTAGCCTCATGCCAAATGAATGGAATCCCTTGCTTAAGCAGTCGGGTGAACCCTGAAGCTAGCTCAACATAGTTAGGAACGAAATGACAAAGAAAATTCGCTTTCCCTTGCAGACTTTGTCGTTGATGCAACGAAGAGGGAGGAGGTAGATTGACAATAGCCTCAACTTTAAGAGGACCAAGTCGAATCCCATCTTTTGAAACAATAAAATTAGGAAGGCGCCCAGATTCAACGCAAAATACACATTTATGCGGATTCAATTGAATGTTATAGTGTCTACAACGAAGAAAAAATTATTGAAGATGGTTGGGATGGTCATGGCACTTACGTGAATGAGCGGGAAGATCATCCAAATAAGGTTGAACGATGTTTTTAATGTCATGGAAAGCATATGACATCGCTCTTTGAAAAGTTTCCCTAGCATTCTTAAGGACAAAAGGGAGCTTTGTATATGCAAAAGTCCCCCACAGACAAATAAAGGCAGTCTTATCTTGATCATCTGGCGTAATGTTTATCTGGTTGAAACCAGAAAAACCGTCCATAAAGGAAAAGATTTCACTCCCAGCACATTCATCGATGATATGGTCTATAAAAGGAGTGGGGTAGTTATCCTTTAGACAGGCACAATTAAGGCCATGGTAATCAACATAGACCCGAATGGTACCTTGCTTTTTCATCACCGATATGATATTCGACACCCAATCTGTAAGAGGGATTGGATAAATAAATCCAGATTTTAGAAGTTTTTCAACTTCCCCCTTAATGGAAGCCGCTTTTCTAAGGTGCACTAGACGAAGTCGTTGTCGAACGGGCTTCACGTTAGGATAAGTTGGAATCTCATGCATGACTATACTTGGGTCAATTTCGGGCATTTCTTCATATGACCATGCAAAAACATCTCGAAATTCTTGAAAAAGACGAGTGTAGAGCTTGATCTCATCAGGAGAACAAGTCACCCCAATATGAACATTTTCAATGACACCAGGCTTGATAGAAATATCAATCGGCAATGTTTGGGTAATGTTACCCATGTTCCCTTCTGACCAAACTTCATGAGTCATGATCGGCATTTGAAGTGGTTGAGTCAGGAACTGAGAAGAGAACTTCTCAAGACAAGTAAACATGACCATCGGGCCAGGAAAGAATGAGGAACGATGATGAGTGTTCTTCCAAGGTACTTCCACCAAAGACATAATTTCCATGATACTTTCATCATAAAGAAAAGTCTTGCCTAAGGGATCAAGAGATTCCAAAGAACCAAACCACAGGGATTGAGAACATGCATCGATAGATGTACTCAAAACAAAATGATCAAAGGATACTGAAGTTGAGGTTGAAACAATCTCCACATAATTAATTTCGACAGGGCTTAACGGCATAACATCGCCCCATGTACCAACAAGATCCAACAAAGGAATGACCCAAGGATCAGACTTGACTGAGATCATATTGATGGAGTCAACATGCAGAGGTGGGAGTGGAAATATACCCATCAAAGTGAGATCTTTAAAAATTCCTACCCTCACACTCTCATAAGGAGCACCGGTGTTCTTAACATAAGGAACATTGTCGTCCTAGCAGGAAGAGGCAAAGAAGGACAGTTGGTCGACTGTGAAAATATTCCCTTGATGGGGAAAACGAATCACTCAGAAGAGATAAGAGGCTACAACATGCATGGCATGGGTCCAACTTCATCCGAGTAGAAGATTATAGTTCAAATTTGCGCCAACAATCTCTACTTCGACGTGAATTGTATTGCCCTCCAAAGTAATGGCAAGGTTAGGAAGGACACTGAATGGTCACGAATCATGTCCATCAAAGCTTCCAAAGTTTAAGGGGGTTGGTTCAAGGTAGGAGAACAAATTGCCTTCCAACAAGCGACAGACATGATGCAGGTAGAAGCACCTTCATCAATGACGGTCATATGAATTGTCTTCTCATTAATGATCACCTGGATGAGAAAGGAAATATGATGAGGTAAGCGTGGAACGTGGTTTTCCAAACCAAAGAAACTAATATTGGAGTCAGATGGATTAATACCTCCAATAGCCAACAGTGACTCTTTCCACTGAGACAAATTTCTTTGAAGGACCTCGAGAGCAGACATCGTTGATGGCACTTCAGCCAAATCCTCAACAATGTTGTAATGTTGGGTGGCCTGAGTGTTTGGATTGTACAAGGACTTTCGTAGCACACCCTGAGAGGGTGGTCGAATAGCGGAATCCGGATTAGGTTGCTCTATATGGAGAGGACCAAAGGAAGATGGGATAGAAGAGGAAGGGGTGTCTTCTTTCTCTTTCCTGACTATTGGGGTAGGTGTTTGATAAACCTTCAATCTAGTGGCCACATTTACCGCTGAACTTATCATAAAAACTTGGGAACCTGAGGAAGAGGATGACTGAAGCTAGTCTACCATTTGGGTTTGCTAGGATGGAAAGGGCTCTTTTAGGATAGTCGGGGTCCCTTTGAACAAATGACTAACTTCATATTGTTGGGGAAAATATTTTATGTAGTGATCCTCCTCACAAATGAGGCATGGATACTTGGTCTTCCATTGAGAAGCATCACCAGCAGATGACTTAGGAGGGCCCTATTTTGGGGCATCAGCTTTACCCTTTCCTTTACCCTTATTTTTATCTTTAGAGGATTTTTCCATTGTGGTATACTAGACAGCGTGAACCTCCGAGGTTTTACCAGGACAAGGTGAATTTCAGGAGGAACCATTGGAAGCACTGTTTGAGACCAACTTCTGCTTGGAAGAAGACTTTGCGGGGGTCTAAGAAACTAAACCAATTACTCCATCAATAGGGGGTGTAAAAGGAAAATTTTAACGATGGAAAATTTTCTTGAAGTTTAAAAATATTGGCGAATCTCACTAATCCCTAATATGCAAACTATAAAATGTTTATTGATATATTTGTAAAATTATTCAAATTTATAATGATTTTATATATAGTCTCTATATAATGTTGGCGATTTTTAAGGTAAAATAATTTTATATTCTAAAATTTTGCTGAATAATTTTTTATCAAAAATGGAAATTGGTGAATCTTTTTTGTGGAAAAATCATAGAAATTAGCCCACTGGGCAAATATTAGCCCCTAAAATTTTCCATGGAGGTGTAGCCAAAGACTTCGATGTTGCCAAATCAAATGAAGGTTTGGCGCATCGAGTAACATATCATATAATGTGCCAATTGCGAGTAGATGAGGTCTAGATACTGGGCACGTGTGATGGCTTGTTCTTCAGTGACACATCCACCCATGGCTATGTCCTCAGTAATTTTTCTAATGAATGACGTGGTGAACCACTCGGTCAACGACTGATCAACAATTTCAAACTTGATCCAGCGACGTCGACACCTCCATTCATGGATGTAATCGGATATATGGGTTGCAATGTCTTGCTTAAGGGATGTAAGAAGATGGGTGCCAGTTTCATAGCGAACTGACAGTTGAAAATGTGTGAGGAAAGCCATAGCAAGAGTGTTAAAGTCATTGTAAGTGCCTTGAGGAAATTTGATGTACCACTTGGTGTTACAAGTCAATTTGGGCACATCAACCCCAACTTCCAGATCCATATTATTAGGGTCCATCATTCCCTAATTCAATTGTTTTCATTCCCTAATGAGGTCAACTACTTCATGCTTGCTTCCCAAGAGTTTCCATGACACCATTCATCCAAAAAGTGTCCCTAAGGAGATCAGCACATGGAGCCTTCTATCAGGCTGCAATGCATTGCAGGAAATACACTGTCTGGGTGCTATGCATCGCACCTAGCCTTTGTTTCACCTGCGATGAGTGAAATTCATCGAATTTTTTGAAATGAATCCATTGGATTCCTCATCTAATGGATGCTTCTGGAAGTTTCCAGATGGATGGAGCTCGCATTTGGATGAGGAAGAGGATGAATGAACCTTAATCCATTATCCCTTCCTCCATGGAACCACTTCCCAATTTTGGCAAAGCATTCATGAGGGCCATTAATGACTTAACCTCCTCCATTCAGTTATAAATTGACCATGCATTCAAAGGCTGGTCTAGGTGGGAATTTCTTGAGCTAAGGAAATGATGTTTGAGTGAGATTTGTAAGAGTATTGTGATGATGTCAAATTGTTACTTCACGAGGAGAGAGGGGTTTGAAGCTGGAAGGATGACACTGAATCGAGCATGCATCTACATGGGTTGTAATCTTTCCTTCTATCAATAAAAAAAATTCTAAGCTTTTTCCATTCATGTGTTTATATGATGTATATCGTATTCTTGATTCAGTGATATGTTTAGTTAACAAATCATCATTATTGTATGCTTTGATGGGTTTCTGTCTCATCTTGTATGCAGGTACTATTGGGCCTTAGTTTTGGTCTTATTTTTGCTCAAAGAAACTTACTTATCCATCTATTTTCCATCCATTTTCCCTTCATTTATCCCATTTTGATGTATATTTGATATCCATTCAGGTATTTAATTTTAATTTTTCAATTTCTAAAGTTTTTATGAAAATTTGGTTTTTAGTGCAAAATTGGAAGATTCAGAAATTCCCGTAATAGCTCTATGGTTGATATGGTTGCAGGACACTTGGGCACGAATGGAATGCATGGATGAACAGCTTGGGAACTAGGACTAAGCCAGCAATGCTTAGTTTGAATAGAACAATCTTTATTAGGCCCATTTGGTGCTAGTCAACCATGACTAGTCATTCAGGAATCCCATAGAAATAGGGCAGTTTTGAGATTTCATAGGAATGGTCATCTTTCTTGGGATGGGAGTAATGAATTCAACTTAGATAGGTGGATGAGAGTAGATGGGTTTGTTTGAGTGAATATAGATCAGTTTTTTCATGAGACTTCTTATTTAAAGCCAAAACCTTGATGGCTTATGTATTGATTTTGTGATATACTTTTATGCTGTGACATCTTTAGATTGAGGAGTTAATTTGAAGACTTGTGTTATTATTATTTTGCTGTTCAATGCTATGGATGTGTGACTGAATTTAAGCTTCTGATATCACCTCTCAAAGTGTGCAAGGCAAGGGTGGAGGGCCCCCATTCCAAGCTAAGTACACTTCCTTGTTAACTAGTTTCATTTCCTTGTAATCTGGTTGATTGTAGCACTAGTTTTTCAAAGCTTTATTTCAGTTTTCTTTATGGTTTATGCATAGCGATTGATTTCATTAGTTAATAGCTTATTCATCACTTTATTGAGTTGGAAAAACAGGTGTTCAAGTTGGGCATCCCTTCTGCTAAAATGATGAATCAAAACTAGTTTCTTTTGTTTGCATGCAAATAGTTTCTCATTGAGATTTTGATATTGAGATGAATGAATTATGATGGAATACCTTATGTGTCTCTTAAGTTAAGAGCTTCTTTCATTAATAATTTATCCATCTTAAGCTTTTGGTTTTAATCTCTGATTCATTAAGTGATAATTGAGGTGAAGGTGGACTTCTTGAGGTCAAGAACCCTTTCAATGTTTTTCCTCTTTTTAAGCTGATTGAATTAGAGTTATAGAATGTATTACTTTTAGCTTTTGAATAACTTATCTTTCAAGGTTTGATTACATCTGATCTTCACATATAGTGAACTTGCCTCAAAGCATAAACAACCCGGATTGATAAGAAATAATTGTGTTAATTTAGGTCCACAAATTAGCTCAACATTTTGGTGTCGTTGCCGGGGAGGCAAATATCGGCATAGTCAATAGAAAGATAAATTTCAAAAACAACAAAAACATTAGTTACATTCATTTTTAGTTATGTTTCTTTATGCCTAGATATAGAGATCCTAAAGGTAGATTTATCAAAACCCCCCACAAGTAGAAATCCAATAATTGAGGAATTGGCAGAAAAACAAATAACTGGACAAAGATTAACCTTGATTGAAAGGAAAACTTTGTTAGCTTGGGAAGCAAAACAAAAAAAATTCTCCACTTCCGGAAAACAAAAAGAAATTATTAAAGGAAAACAACCTGTCTTTCCATCCATAAATCCTCCTATCTTCCAACAACCTGAAATTCCACTTGAAATTGAAACAAATCAATCAATGGCAGAAGAGGGACATGGATCCGTTATTTTCACTCCTGAAAAAAAAAGGCTAAATATGAAAGACAACAAAGAGAATGGAGAAGAAAAAGAGAAGAGGAGGCAAAACAAGAAAATGATAGGAAGCTAGAAAACGATCGGAAAAGACAAGAAGATGGAAATGATTAAGAAACTACTTTTGGTTTTCCAATAGTAGACACAAGTGCAATATTAGGAGAAGAAGTAAAAATGAAAAATATTCCACCTTCTGTATTGCCAAACTTTTATGGAATGTCCACAAATGATCATGATGCATTTATGTTTGAATTTGATATTCTATGTAGAACATATGGATATACTGATGACGTTCATAAACTTCGTCTTTTCCCTGCAACATTAAAAGCAGCAGCTTTGAAATGGTTTATGGGTTTAGGAGAACAAACAATAGCTTCTTGGGATGATATGAGATCCGTCTTCCTTAAGAAATATCAAGCTTATTGTAGATCTAGATATTCAAAGGAAGATGTTTTCAGAATGACACAACAAGAAGATGAAAGTTTAGAAGAATATTTGGAAAGATTTGCATATAATCTATAGAAATCTGAACAACACTCTCTAAATCAAGAAACCATTCACACGATCTTTCTCAAAGGTGTAAGGGATGAATACCTTGACATTTTGAATGTGATGGGTAAAGGAGACATTTCAAACCTACCATTCGATGAAATTGTTGAGTTACGTCAAAAATATTCTAGAGGAAGATCAAAAACCAGAAGAAGGGAAGTAAATTCAAAAGTAGCAAAGTCAGTTGCAGGAGGGATAACAAGAGCTGAAATAGGAAGCTTATTGGAAAATTTCAAAACAGATCTCTTGAGTACATTAGGGACACAAGTAGATGTGCTAAAGGCAAACAAGAAGAAAGAAGAACAAGAACAAGCTCTAGCAATCTTTTGTTCCAAATGTAAAAAGAAACATCCCTTGAGAGAATGTCCTTTGGATAGTATTCAGGTTTGTGGTCTTTGTACAGAAAATAATTCCACAGAGAATTGTTTAAGATTGAAAGAATTACAAATGAACTCAATGGAAGAAGTGCTAGGATAGAAGGTTTCTATTATGTAGCACCACGAAGACCATGGCAACCTAGGATGCCTCAACAAAATCAGCAGCAATTCCCTCAACAAAATTATCCCTATCCACCTCACAATCCTTGGACCCCTCCAATGCCATGGCAAGCTTGGCCTCCACAACAATATTCACAACAACCTGCACAAGGTTGGAGAGGATATGGTTATGGAAACCAGCCACCTCAACAGTATCAACAACAATACCAACAACCATTTGCATATCCACAATATCCACAATCCATACCCTTTCAACAACAACATTCTGCATATCCGCAATCCATCCCATTTCCACAGCAGAATCCACCATCGTTGTTGACCCAACCACAACAGTTACAGCTACCCACAAATCAACCCAGACCAACTCAACTACCAGCCCAACCAATGGCCAATCCAAATAATAAGGTGGACAAATCTGCATACACTGTAGAGGAAGCAGCATGTTTCCCTACATATTCGATTCTTCCTCTTAATGATGTCCATCTAAGGTCTGGAAAAGTGCTTAAAAAGGATTCTCCTCCAATCATAGAAGAACCAACTGAACAAGGAGAATCACCTGAAACATCACAAACTGAGATACAAAATCAGAAAGGAACAAATATTACAACACGAACACCACCTTATCCTGAGAGGTTAGTGGAACAACAAAACAAAACAATCCTTCCTGAATTTGATATCTTAGATGAGTTAAAAAATGCTTATGTAAAAATTCCTTTGTTGAAGGCAATTAAAGAAATACCAATATATGCTAAAACAATAAAGGAATTGTGCATTCGGAAATCAGAGAAAAAGAAAAAGGATCCTACTACAATCCAAGTCATTGGTAAATTAGCAAGCCTCATGTCTACACAAACTATAGTAGAGAAATATATTGACCCTGGTATCCCTATGGTTACTATATCAATAAATAATTTCTCAGTACCAAACACATTAATAGACTTGGGAGTAGCTATAAACGTAATGACAATGGAGACAATGAAAACTTTGCATTTAAACAACATTAGATCAACTTCTACAATCTTGGAACTGGCAGACAGATCTAAAGTTGTTCCTGAAGGAATATCGGAAGATATCATAGTCTCTTTGGATTCATGGGAGTATCCTGTTGGCTTCCTGATCTTGCAACCCAAGACAAATTTGGGAGGACATCCTCTAATCTTAGGCAAACCATGGTTAGCTACCGATGATGCCTTCATAGGATGCAGATCTGGAAGCATGATTATTTCACATGGAGATGAAAGGAAACACATAACTCTTTATTCACCTGCACAATCAACTTCTTTAGAATCAGTACCTGAAACTCAAGAAAAACAGCAAACAAAATCAGTTTTAAGTATAAATCAATTCTTTGATTTTAGAGAAGAAGAAGAGAATGAAGACTTAATGCATCTTTTCATTTCAGAACCAAGTATTTCAGAGCAGCGTAGAAAAGTTCAATATGAAGCTGCAAGTAACCTTTTGAATCAATGCTTTCAGGAAACTTGTACAATTCAAACTTTGCAGAAATCTTTTATAGACATCTTTCATGTAAACACAATCTCCAAGCCAACAATCAAAACAATTGAGGTTCATCCTGGAAAACATCTAAACATTGGAAACAAGTTGCAATCAGCACAAGAGCAAGATGTAATTGCATTATTACAGAAATATTCAAAATATTTTTCCTGGGATTATACTGATATGCAAGGAATACATCCTAGCACATGTATCCACCACATCTATACAGATAATCAACTTAAACCTGTAAGACAACCTCAAAGACGAATGAATCCCATGATGAAGGAAATAGTGAAAGAAGAACTGCAAAAATTGTTAAAAGTTGGATTCATCTATCCTATTTCAGATAGTCAATGGGTTTCTCCACTGGTTATTATACCAAAGAAAAATGGAAAGTGGAGGGTATGTGTGGACTATCGGGAACTAAACAAAGCTACACTAAAAGATCATTTTCCTCTACCATTCATTGGTCAAGTGTTAGACTCATTAGCTGGGAAGAAATTTTTCTCCTTCTTAGATGGGTTTAGCGGATACAACCATATAAGAATAGCAACAGAAGGCCAAGACAAGACAACATTTACTTGCCCATGGGGAACATATTCATATAAAGTTTTGCCATTTGGTCTATGCAATGCACCTGCAACTTTCCAACGAGCAGTACTTGCAATATTTGCTGATCTAATTCATGAATGTGTAGAAGTCTATATGGATGACTTCACAGTTTACGGAAACACATACAATGATTGCTTAAACAACCTTGAGAAAGTTTTGAAACGATGCATTGAAACAAATTTGTCATTAAGCAATGAGAAATGCTATATGATGTTGACAGAAGGAATAGTTCTGGGACACCATATTTCTACTTCAGGAATAAAGGTGGATCCAGAAAAAATCCAAGTCCTAGTAAACTTAATGCCTCCTACAACACAGAAAGGGGTAAGAAGTTTCTTAGGCTATGCAGGCTATTATAGACGATTCATTGAAAACTTTAGTAAAATAGCCCAACCTCTATTCAAACTATTAGCAAAAGGTATCGAATTTCAATGGACAAATGATTGTCAAAATGCATTTCAAATTCTGAAAGAGAAATTGTCAGTTGCCCCCATTCTTCGTGGGCCCAACTGGTCTTTACCATTTCATATATCAACTGCTGCATCTGATATTGCGATAGGTGCCTCTCTTGGACAGAAAGAGAACTTGTTCACTTATGCAATATACTTTATAAGCAAGAATCTAACACCTGCAGAAATGAACTACACAGTCACAGAAAAAGAAATGTTAGCCGTTATACATGCAGTAAATAAATTCCGGAACTATATAACAGGATATCAAGTTTTCATTCATACTGATCATTTAGAAATCAAATACTTGATGAATAAACCCATCACAAATGGATGAATAACAAGATGGTTACTGTTATTGCAAGAATTTAATATCACAATACAAGATCGGCCAGGCAAAGAAAATCAAGTGGCTGACTTTCTGTCCCGCATACACTCACCCAACGATCCAAATCCAGTTGCAAATAAATTTCCAGATGAACATTTGTTTGCCATCACAGTCAAAACACCATGGTTTGTAGACATTTCAAACTATTTATCTTCTGGAAAGTTTCCAGCTCAATTCACTAAAAAGCAAAAATATAAAATTGTTAGAGCAAGCTCTAGATATAGTTGGGTAAATGGTGATTTATTTTATACTGGTTCAGACTTGATAATTAGAAAATGTATGGGAAGACGAGATATTAGATATTCTAAGAGCATGTCACGATGAACCATGTGGTGGCCATTTTGCAGATAAACGAACAGCATATAAGGTGCTGCAACTGGGCTATTACTGGCCATCCATCTTCAGAGATTCTAAGAAATATGTCAAGCAATGTGACAGCTGCCAGAGAATAGGGCGACCAATAACATCGGATGAAATTTCGTTGAAGCCACAGGTTCTCATAGAACCATTTGAGCAGTGGGCACTTGACTTTGTTGGACCTATCAATCTACCATCAAATGGGAAGAGGTACATCTTAGTATGTACAGACTATGTAACCAAATGGGCAGAAGCAAAAGCAGTAAACAGAGCAACAGAAGATACAGTGGTCACCTTTCTTTTTGAAGAAATCTTTGTCAGATATGGAGTACCTAGACAAATTGTAACAGATCAAGGCACACAGTTTACATCAAAGCTGGTACGAGATCTAACGGAGAAATACAAGATCAAACACAGGAAATCTACACCATATCATCCACAAGCAAATGGGCAGGTTGAATCAACGAATAAAGTCCTAGAAAATATCATGACAAAAACAGTACAAATGAACAGAAAAGACTGGTCTGAAAAATTAAAAGATGCACTATGGGCCTACAGGATCACATGGAAAACTACAACTGGTTTCAGTCCATACCAGTTAGTATATGGGAAAGAGGCCCTACTGCCTATAGAGTTTCAGATACATACATACAGACTAGCAGCTGAACTAGGACTCGACTTGACAGAAGCACAACAGCAGCGGATCATGGAACTGAATCAGTTAGATGAGCATCGTCAACAAGCCATGGAACATACTACATTGGTGCAACAACAAAGAATGAAGTGGCATGACAGATATATCAAAACAAAGACATTTCACAAGGGAGACTGGGCATTGCTTTTCGACTCCAAATTCAAAGACTTCAAAGCGAAGTTCACAACACACTGGCTAGGCCCATATGAAATTGATGAAATATTTGACAATGGAGCAGTCAGGATCAAGACAATCGACCAGGATTCCACCTCATTTATATTGAATGGACATAGGCTCAAAGTTTACAATAGGCCTATCAGTAAAGAAGCATTTATGAAACAACTGATCGAAGATACAGAACTGGAACTCATGGCACAGGATCAGCCATCTTCCAGTCTAGTAGTTGAATAAAAGGAACATAGAAAAAAATTAAAAAATATATTTAGAAAAAAAAACATAACAAAAACATAAAAAAAAACAAATAAATTGTTTGCAAGTGAAAACCAAGCAACTGGCACTTTGCAAGCACGAATTCATAGGGGAAAACCAGGGCAACTTGGACTCTATGAATTCCTTATACTTGTTCTATTGTTCTCAGATACATTTAATGCAGGCACTCTCCACCACCAAATGACTTGAGGACAAGTCATATCTTCAACAAGGGGGAGACTTGCATTCGCTCTTTAATTGGACAGCTGAAGTTGCAAACATCAGCTCTTTAGCTGGAAAGTTGAAGTATAGACAGAACTTGTATTGTCAACAAAGGGACCTGACATAACAAATCATTGCCAAGGGACTTGAAAGACCTTCCAATGTCAAAACAACATGTGCATATTTTGTAAGCAGTGAAAGGGACCTGAAACAAAGAATCATTACAGAGGGACCTAATTAACAATTCAAGAACCAGAACATGAAGAACAAGGAGCAGCAATAAAGTTTACATTTTGATCCATCTACAACATCTGATCAATTGATTTCATCTCACTTGTACAGCCATCATCCAGGGGAGTATATGTATAGTCATTTTGTGCTTTAAAAATTCAAATTTTTCTTAGATATTTTTAGTTTTTGTTAAGTTGAAATTAGTACCTGAGGATATTCATTATCATTTATATCCTATATTCCTATAACTCTTATACATCATAACCCTATTCCCTTTCATTTCCATACTCTTATACATCATAACCCTGTTCCCTTTCATTTCCATACATATTCCCTATTACTCCTAAGTATTTTTCTTTAAGAGCTTAGAAAGACCAAACTGGGACAACCTTCAACCTGCACATACAACTCAAAGCATTAGTGATGGTGATAATTTTAAATATGACCCAAATGGTCATTTTAAAATTATAAAGCTATGTTATACAAGTCAAATAAACCCCATGCGCTATATGGAAATCAAAAGTTATATCATACAACATATACCATAGTTTAAAACAAAATGTGTGAATGCGCTAAAATCATTTATATCACCCAACGCGCATATGATACGTGGTGCACAACATATGGTATATGATATAGTGATAAGTGAAGGCTCAAAACACAATGGTATGATATATATGGTGGACGGCCGCATGCAAACCAACAATTGAAACATTACGGCGGGGAGGTTGAAATATCATTACATGCGAATCATTGTAAAACAAGCAATGGTTTTATATCATTGCAAGTGCATGACGGTGGGCATGATGGTAAAACAACTGCAATAAACAAAACGTTAACCCCAAAACAACTACCGGCCAGCACACAGGTACGAGCTTAACACGGTGGCATGGCAACTCATGGTCATTGGACAGTATACTGCGCAGGGGTCATGCATATGAAAACAATGATTCGGCCATCCTCATGACACAGTCGGGCGACTGGTCAAACAGGACGGCCATGTAAACCACGCATTGTAAACACCAATGGACACAAAGCGTAGTACAGCCCTGAAACGGTCATGAACTGACTGAGCTCTTGCGCTGTTTAAACCATAATCTTCATTGCCAAATAGCTCAGAGCAATGGTGTTTGAGGCCGCAGCATAGTAAAAAGAAGAGTGAATTGAGTTGGGGTGAATTTAAAAAAGGAAATCATCCCGGGTTTCACGTTCAAGGATAGCAGATTTTCGGGATTTAATCAGGTAAGGCGCTAGTTGTTTAAAGCTCGGCATACAGTGAGTCAAGGTCATGAACTATCTGAATTAATGGTTACGATTGCTCTATCCCTGCCACCAGTCAATTGCACAAGTTGAAACAAGGATTTGGAGCGCCGGATATCCCTCAAAGCGCTCGTTGATAACAGGTAAGCCGAAACCATAGCCTCAAATCCGTTGATTCGCTGCGTGAATCTTGGTATGCACTGCTAGTGGATCACGCTTCCCTTAAATGACAATGCATGCATGGTTAACACGTTTAGGATTTGACATTGTTATAAGGAATTTTTATGGTATGCCGTGTTAACAATGGAAACAATACACAGAGGAGGCACGAAACTTAGTTTTTATGGCATGTTATATTGAATGGCAGTGAGTGGGTATTAAAATGTGAATGTTATAAACTGCGCACTGCGCTTGTTTATTGCCATACATTGTTTTGATTGCGCGCCAGTTCAAACGTCAAAACAAACAGTCAACTGTTATGAAACGACATGCATCCATAACCCTTGCTGCGCACTGTTGTTTTGTTTGCACCGAAAACAGGGGATTGAAATGCCTAAGGATTGAATAGATAATGCATGTGAAATTTTGACTTGCCAAACGAAGATTTGATTGCTGAGCTAAATGCGCCGTGTTTTCTTATTTTATCACTTGTGTTTGTGAGGCCGAGGATATGTGTATAGTCCTCAATCTGCCATGCTGGGGCCGAGAGCCTTCTTGCCCATATTTTTGATGCAACCAAGTGCATTCTTGGTAATTGTTTTTATGATGAGGCTGTAGGCATATTTTCCAAATTTTGTGATCAGTCAAAAGCGTTTTTGCAAATATTTTTGGTTAGGCCGAGAGCATCTTGAATGTTTTTTTTTATGAGGCCGAGAGCTATATGCATGCGCACTACTCAGTTTTCCTGGTTGAATATACACAGTAAAACAATGGTTTGAATTTTGGCAACGAAATAAGGCAAGGAGCATATATGGATATTGTTTATATATGTATTTTTGTTTAAAAAAAAAAAAAAAAACAGAGAGCAGCATATTAATAGGGGTATACAAGTGTATGTTTGCATTAAACAGGGAACTAAAACAGTGTTGTTATAAAGAACAGAGTCAAGCAGAGATCAGAATTAAGTTGATTGAGAGGAGGAAGGTAAGCTTCTTCGCTTTCAAAATTTCATTTTGAAAACAAACAAATAATTATATCTTTGTTGTGTCAAAATGAAATTAGTAACAGCAGAGGAATTCATTCATTGGTTTATAGAAGCAATGTCAGTCAGAGTAGAGCCAAAATTTCAGATATAGAGCTGGGGGAAGGAAACTATCGAAAAACTTTACCAGGCGGGGATGATAAGTTTCCTACAAAAATTTGATGGCCACTCTGAACAAATAACTAGGGATTTTATAAACAATTTCAGTCAAGACCAGACATAGGTGGGAGATTTCATTATTCTTGTAACCCAGGAATATCTTTCCCAAGCTTTAGATCTACCCATGATAGGTGAGAAGTATTACAAAGGCCTGCACTTCAAGGAGGAAGCTTGGACTTTCTTTATTGAGAAGAACCGGAAAGGGACATTTGATAGAACAAAAGGGATACCCAGGGAATGATTTAATGAACCATGGGGTGAGTTGGTTTTGGTTATCCAAAATTTTTTGACCTGTGATAGAGGATATAGCATGGCCCACTTGTATCATGTCAGACTTCTGCAGCATATAAAAGGGGAGGATAGGATTAATTTTCCTTATTTCCTATATAGGAGCCTTTTGAGAATGATTGAAACAGTCAAACATGAACACAGGCCTAAAGCAGGACATATTTACCACCAAGGATTAATCAAATTCCTAGTCGAGTATCAGGTGAGATCACAGGGCATAGTGTGGCGAGAATTCATGTCTAAAAATCAATTCATTGAATAGGTTAATGAGGTATAGGATAAAATAGAGGATTGATGAACTCACCCTTGTATCCTAGAACAAGAGCCAAACAACAGAATAACATGGCCATGCAAGGAAATGAAACATCTGTTATGTCTATTCCTAGAAGATTTAGGAATAAAAGTCCCATTGATTTAGACAAGGAAGTAGAAACATATTCCCCAAGACAACAAGAAGAAAATGATATTGCACAAGAGGTATTTGAGAAGGATTCTTCATATGATGATGCAGCAGCAGCATCACTAATGAAAACAACACAAGATTTTGAGAGAGAAATCAATTTGGGAAGAATCAGGGATTTAACTGACCAATTGGAAATTAGCAAAATCTTGGAGAAATAATTAAAAGAAGAAAACAAGGCAAATAAGAAAGATAATGCTAAATTGGTTAAGGCAAATGAAAAATTAAATGAAGAATTGGGGAGGCTGAAAAGGAAAAATGATCTACTTTCTAAGCAAGCATTTAAATGGCTAAAGGAAAAGAACATGTGGCAGGCAAAGTATGAAAAACAAAAGGTCAAAGCAGCCTTATTTAGGGAGAGACATGACACAGGTCTAGATTGTTTGGCCAGGGCAGCACAACAGGAAGCATCTACAGGTACAGCATCTACTACAGAGAGACGGAGGTCAAAGAGGAGAAAGCAAGCATGGGGACATGCTTGATGATAAGCAAGGGAGAGATGTTGGGCCTTAGTTTTGGTCTTATTTTTTCTCAAAGAAACTTACTTATCCATCTATTTTCCATCCATTTTCCCTTCATTTATCCCATTTTGATGTTATTTGATATCCATTCAGGTATTTAATTTTAATTTTTCAATTTCTAAAGTTTTTATGAAAATTTGGTTTTTAGTGCAAAATTGGCAGATTCAGAAATTCCCGTAATAGCTCTATGGTTGATATGGTTGTAGGAAACTTGGGCACGAATGGAATGCATGGATGAATATCTTGGGAACTAGCACTAAGCCAGCAATTCTTAGTTCGAACAGAACAAGCTTTATTAGGCCCATTTGGTGCTAGTCAACCATGACTAGTCATTCAGGAATCCCATAGAAATAGGGCAGTTTTGAGATTTCATAGGAATGGTCATCTTTCTTGGGATGGGAGTAATGAATTCAACTTAGATAGGTGGATGAGAGTAGATGGGTTTGTTTGAGTGAATATAGATCAGTTTGTTCATGAGACTTCTTATTTAAAGCCAAAACTTTGATGGCTTATGTATTGATTTTGTGATATACTTTTATGCTGTGACATCTTTGGATTGAGGAGTTAATTTGAAGACTTGTGTTATTATTATTTTTCTGTTCAATGCTATGGATGTGTTACTAAATTTAATCTTCTTATATCACCTCTCAAAGTGTGCAAGGCAAGGGTGGAGGGCCCCCATTCCAAGCTAAGTACACTTCCTTGTTAACTAGTTTCATTTCCTTGTAATCTGGTTGATTGTAGCACTAGTTTTTCAAAGCTTTATTTCAGTTTGCTTTATGGTTTATGCATAGTGATTGATTTCATTAGTTAATAGCTTATTCATCACTTTATTGAGTTGGAAAAATAGGTGTTCAAGTTGGGCATCCCTTCTGCTAAAATGATGAATCAAAACTAGTTTCTTTTGTTTGCATGCAAATAGTTTCTCATTGAGATTTTGATATTGAGATGAATGAATTATGATGGAATACCTTATGTGTCTCTTAAGTTAAGAGCTTCTTTCATTAATAATTTATCCATCTTAAGCTTTTGGTTTTAATCTCTGATTCATTAAGTGATAATTGAGGTGAAGGTGGACTTCTTGAGGTCAAGAACCCTTTCAATGTTTTTCCTCTTTTTAAGCTGATTGAATTAGAGTTATAGAATGTATTACTTTTAGCTTTTGAATAAATTATCTTTCAAGGTTTGATTACATCTGATCTTCACATATAGTGAACTTGCCTCAAAGCATAAACAACCCGGATTGATAAGAAATAATTGTGTTAATTTAGGTCCACAAATTAGCTCAACAGGTACTTTCCAAGCGAGTTAAGTACGGAAAGGAGTGGAAAAATCAGTCAAAGGAGAGAGGGATCGAGCAAAAGTTACAGGTTGGTACCTTTGTTCTTCTTTCTCTTATCTGTTAACTATAGGAAAAGTGATGAATTACTTTGTCTGTTGTTTCTAGACTAGCTACTAGGTCTAGAGGGTTAGGCATTTGAAGAAACACTAAATTTGCCCAAAACAAAATGGCGACTCTGATGGGGAGCGATCCTATTCCTTATAGTAGCTTATCAATCTCTTATAACACTTTGACATACTGTACCTTCTGTTATTCATCGAATTCAAATCCAATTCACTGAAAATTGAATTAAATTTAAGCATAAAATTTCCTTCAGTACTCATCGCACTTCTATGACTGACACAGTGTGATGCAGTGCACTTCCCGCATAGATCCAGTGCAATGCATTGCACTGTCTCTAACTGCTACCTGTGATGATCCCTTTAGGGTCAGTTTTCCCATCTAGGAACTGAAAATTTTTGTCAATTTTCATTAGTTTGAATTACTTGTTGAATGTAAATGATGTCTTATCTCTATAAACAGTGTTTTCATCTCCTTAACCCAACCCTATTTTGATTGGATTGATTAATGTTTCTTTAATGTTTTCTTTGTCATTATCAGTCTATAGGCAAAGTAAGTTTTTGATCGATTATTTTTGTTGATAGAAAAGTGTCGTAAAGTCATCATTTTCTTCGAGTAATGAAGTGTCGTATAGTATTCCTTCATAGATAGTCGATTGATTCACTTGTGCATTTGATTTGTATTTTCATTAAAGTGTCGAAAATCTTCATTTCTTTAAAATCGAAAGTGTCGTATAATTTTCCTTTCCCTTTAAAAGAAATTGTTGCAAATCGTCATTTTTTATGAAAAGAGTTATGAATTATTTGTGCATTAGTTTTTCTTATTGCATCATTCACATTAAGAGAAACTGAAAATAAAAACATGCATTGTGCATATTTAAGTTTATGAATGCTTGAAAGGAATGGTTTAGGGAATTGCATTAGTTTTTTCTCTTTGTTGATTGATCAAAAAGTACTTGTATGCTCTATCCCTTATAACTAGGATTTTCATTGTTGAAAACAAATGGAAAGAGTGCTTCTCATTATAGTTGCATTCTTAGGAATTTTGGGAAACATCTTGTGGTGAACCCTCAAAGGAAAATTTTAAGGAAGATCAACCTAAAATTTACATCAATTAACCAAATAACGCATTGGAACTTAACGCAAACGTCTAGAGGTGTCTAGGCTAGAGACGTGTTCCGGCGTCTTAAAACCTAGTGGCTATCGTTTTCATTGAGGTTGGGTGATTCCTCCTCTCTAATTCAATAAGTACTAGTATGGACTTGTGCTCCCTGTACCATCGAGTATATAGTGGGAGACCCCAATAGGTTGAAATCCTTTATCCCTAGTAAGCCGAGTCTGCCACCTTACCGATCACAATGCACCAAACACAACATTCGAGAAGATTGATTGCGGTACGGTAAATCCTTGGTAATTTCTCTTTCATTTACCACCAAGGTGTATATTGCAGTTTTGTGATTAGTTTGGTAAAACCTCTTGTCTAGTATCTCCAGAGCAGTCACTTTCGTTCCTTTTTGACTCCTTAAAAGAAAAGATTCATCTAATCACTTGTCCTTTCAGGCTCATTAAACATCGAAGGCGATTACATTCATATTTTGTTTTTTCTCGACTCTTTAAAAATGAAAAAGCAAAGTTGTGTTCCAGTGTCGTAAAAATTAATTGACCGCGAATAACATCCTCCACGCTCGCTCCTTATTTGATCTTAGGTTGAAACATCTGGCGACAAATCCGGTGTCCACCAATCAAGGAATTCCTTTTGATGGGAATCCTAGTCCTTTTCCTCCATTTGGAAATATTGGTGCTCCATATATGGCTACATTGTTCCTTCTAGGATTTACCATTGGCTTGCCAGTATGGTTGTTTTCAACCTCCTTGGTTCAAAATGTTGTGATTTCTCTGCAATCGAGTACTCCTCCAACTGGAAAAAATCAACCTCAAGTTGATCCTAAAGTTGACCCTTTGCCTTCTTCCTTGGTTGTTTCTTCCTCCCCTTCTTCCTCTTCACCTGGTGAAAGTATTGGTACTAGTAACCAAGTGGCTAAGAAGAAGAAGAAAGGGAAGAAGAAGAAGAAGCAAATTCAGCAGAGGGACAACAAAGCAACCATTTCTTTGAATGCAACATCTGATGAGAAACCATCCATAAAGCCTCACAAAGTTCGATATCCATGCAAACTTTATACGAGAGACCATCTTTTTCGAAATTATCCTGATATTCCTTAGATCTTAGAAGAATGGTCTTCTCGTTCACATCATCTTGTGTCATCAACTTCTGGAGATCATGTTGGTGACACACCATCAACTAGTGGCAATAAAGATCATGGAAAGAATGGAAAAGTCAAGTTTCCTTGTAGGTTATGTGAAGGGAATCACCCCATTCACCTTTTCCCCTATCTGGATGAAGCCAAAAAAGTGTTGGATAACCGTCTTGCTTCATCGCAGTGACTTCCATCTGGTTACAGGAAACTCTTCCTAAATCCTTCACTAGTTGATGAATTAACTGTCCAAAATCAACCGTTGGTCAAAACCACTCTCTTTGAAAGTGAATCCTTTGTCTATACCCAACCCAAATCAACAGGTCGAGGTAACAGTTGACCCAATTTCACCTTTAGTAAATCATACCTTTCCTGAAGAGAGTGAACATGATACCACTCAAGTTCTTTTTGTTTCTTCATATTCAATGGAGCTTGGGGGCAGTCCTCCTATTCCATCAAGACAAGAGGAAACTCCTCCCACTCTCATAACTCAAGGGGTTAATCCTCCCATTTCTACTGTACCCCCTCCAAGTAGTCTAGTCACTTCCTTTGATTGCAATCGACTGGCAGGATTCTGCCTTCCTTCTTATGTGCCTTTCCAGATCATAGTACAGGTTTATAATATGATTGTATTTGGAACTATTATAGATGAAGGAGCATCCGTGAGTATCCTTTCCTCAACTACTTGGCAAGCGCTTGGTTCACCACCACTTGTGCCTGTTACCTAGAACTTGTTGGGCTTTAACAGAGGAACTAGTTGACCATTAGGGATCCTTCCTCAGTTACCTATTACTTTGGGAGGAAAAATCGTTTAACTGAACGTGATGGTAGTCCCAGGCCCTTTAGATTATAACTTACTACTTGGGCGTGACTATGTTTATGGCATGTGAGCTATTGTTTCCACACTCTTTCGAGTGATTTGTTTCCCCCATGAAGGCAGAATTGTCACCGTTGACCAGCTTTCATTTCCCGGTCCAAATATAGCTCCTAGTCAACCATCTTCCCTAATTAGTCCTTTAGTACCATTGGTATCATCCCCGCCACAGGTTAATTATGTGGCAACCTGTTCCATACCTACATCAACTAACGATCAATTTAGTGATGTTGTACAACATGTACTGGGGGCATTGGAACCAGATCTCTCCTTCATGACCTCTTATGAGTTATGATCAAAGAGTCCGAGGATAGTTCGTTGTCTTGTGTCGACCTCCTTAAAAAATGAAACAAGGAATACGAGGATAGTTCGTTGTCTTGTGTCAACCTCATTAAAAAATGAAACAAAGGACCATGAAGACAGTTCTTTTACTGTGTCAACCTCATTAAAAAAATGGAACAGGCATATGACATAGTTCCTTGTCTTGTGTCAAGCTCAATAAAAAATGAAATAAGGTCCCCTAGAGAAAAGTTCCAAGTCAAGTCTTTGATTAGATCTCGTAAAATCCCAATCAAGTCTTTCACTTGATCTCGTAAAAGAACCTTCATTCCATCCACCTGATAGCCATGAGTAGCCTACTTAGGTGAATGTAATGAAGCTTGGGGGGCATGCACCTAGTGGAAAAGTTAAGTTTTCTTGTAGTTTATGTGAAGGGAATCACCCCATTCACCTTTGTCTATCTAGACGAAGCCAAAGATATGTTGGATAACCGTCCTGCTTCACCGCAACGACTTCCATCTGGTTACAGGAGACTCTCCCTTTCATTATGTTGGGGGCATGTAAACTCAATCTCAAGCATAGTTTTTCATTTTAAGCTTGTGTAAAAATAAAACTGAATCCAAGCATAGTTTTTTCGTTTCAAGCTTGTGTAAACATGAAACTGAATCCAAGCATAGTTCCCTATGGTTCAATCTTGTGTAAAAATGAACCCATTTCCATTTTAACCCTTGTGATTCCCATTCTATCAACCTTTTCATACAGATAAGCCTTGGTTGTTTCATTCCATCACCAGCACCTCTTTGGCCAATCATACGCTTTCACTTGGTTGTTTTACCTTTTTTGAGGAATAGTTGCAATGACTGGTCTTATTAGCCAGCCTCTTCACGTAAATCAATATGTTTTGAGAAGTTCCAATATCACTAGAACTAGTTGCTATCCTAGACACCACTCATTCCTCAAAGTGGAGTCCTCTTTAAGCTCTTTTTAGACTCTCTAACATGAAAAGATTTTCGAGCGCTTGTCCTTTCTAGCTCATTAACGGATTGGAAACGACATCTCTCTTGTATTATTTTACGCTTTTTCGGGTTTGAGAGATTATTTTACGAAAAAGAACTTGTGGAGTTTCCTTTTCGTCCCTTTTCAAACTCTCTAAACATGAAAAGGACCGAATTTTCTTTGTCGTTAAACTCGTTAAAAACATTAAATAGTGACAAACTTGTCCATCTAGACAAGACCGAGTTTCACCTTTGCTAGACTCGTTAAAACATCAAATAGCGATGTATTCACCCGAAGGGTAGAATTATACAACAAGCATATGTTATCCTCCTCAAGCTTGATAAAAAATAAAGAAGTACTGGTCAAAAATGACTGGGGAAAATGGGAAAAAGCCAAGAAAACTTTATGGTAGCAGGTTACTCTTGAACATGACACTTTCACCTCATCACCATGACTATGTAGGTTGGGTCATTTAGCTTGATGGTTATCACACCGTTGGTCTATCATACCATCCATCACTTTGTTTTTGGTCAATGCTACCAATTCACTTCAGTGTCACCGATATGTTCAAGAGAAGTCATTCAATTTAAATCTTCGTCCTTTACAATACAGTGAACCTTCATTTTCATGCCCCCCATTCCTGAACCTTGTGACGTCAGTCGATGTTTCATCTCCAAAATCATTTATCTCGTTTTGCTTCATTGATGTGGGATACATTAAGGCCCTCCTGCGATGAGTCACTTCTTGTCGACATCAGCACATCATCCAAGAAGTTGACCTAGAAACACCACTCCAGTACCTTGAGGCTTGCATACATCAATGGCAGGTTTCTCGCTTTCGGCGATAGGTTGACATCACTGGCCTTCAATAGAAAGACTTCGTATGGTATTCAATATCAAATCATTTATTCACACCATGCGGAATGTACTGCAGTACCTTGAGGGTCATTATCATCATCGGTGATTCCTCTCGCGTCTATTAATGACTTACATCATTGGCTGGTAATCAGAGGATGTCTCTCCATGTTCGACTTTAAATCATCTATTCACATGGTTAGACTTGTACTTGAGTGAAAGATTGGACGAGATTGAAGACCCCGGATCTAGTTTCATCCATCTGGGCTGCCATATATATTTTCAGGAGTACAATATCAATTGTACAATGGCTTTACATTCATGGGTCTACATCTGTAGACGACTATATTTGTACATGTAATGAAATTTTATTAAGCTGAGCATGGGTATGCCTTCCCTCAGCTAGATTGCGAGAAAAAATCAAAGTATCATGATATATTTATTGTAACTGATGCAGGTCTCCTTCTGTTTCAAAACCTTCTCTCCAAGTGGTAAAGCATCTCACTCGACGTGTTTATTTTCGACTTCATGCTTTAGGGGGCAACTGTTACAGGTCAATTTGGGCACATCAGCCCCAACTTCTAGATCCATATTATTACGGTCCATCAATCCCTAATTCAGTTGTTTTCATTCCCTAATGAGGTCAACCTACTTCATGCTTGCTTCCCAAGAGTTTCCATGACACCATTCATCCAAAAAGTGTCCCTAAGGAGATCAGCGCAGGGAGCCTTTTATCAGGCTACAATGCACTGCAGGAACTACACTGTCTGGGTGACATGCATCGCACCTAGCCTTTATTTCACCTGCGATGAGCCAGATTCATCGAATTTTTTGAAATGAATCCATTGGATTCCTCATCCAATGGATGCTTCTGGAAGTTTCCAGATGGATGGAGCTTTCATTTGGATGAGGAAGAGGATGAATGAACCTTAATCCATTATCCCTTCCTCCATGGAACCACTTCCCAATTTTGGAAAAGCATTCATGAGGGCCATTAATGACTTAACCCCCTCCATTCAGTTATAAATTGACAATGCATTCAAAGGCTGGTCTAGGTGGGAATTTCTTGAGCTAAGGAAATGTTGTTTGAGTGAGATTTGTAAGAGTATTGTGATGATTTCAAATTGTTACTTCATGAGGAGAGAAGGGTTTGAAGCTGGATGGATGACACTGAATCGAGCATGCATCTACATGGGTTGTAATCTTTCCTTCTATTAATAAAGAATTCTAAGATTTTTCCATTCATTTGTTTATATGATGTATATCATATTCTTGATTCAATGATATGTTTAGTTAACAGATCATCATTATTGTATGCTTTGATGGGTTTCTGTCTCGGCTTGTGTGCAGGTACTTTCCAAGCGAGTTATGTACGGAAAGGAGTGGCGAAATCGGTCAAAGGAGAGATGGATCGAGTGAAAGTTACTAGTTGGTACCTTTGTTCTTCTTTCTCTTATCTATTAACTATAGGAAAAGTGATGAATTACTTTGTCTGTTGTTTCTAGACTAGTTACTAGGTCTAGAGGGTTAGGCATTTGAAGAAACACTAAAGTTGCCCAAAACACTTGGCTACAACACCTATGAGGGTTCGCTAAAAAAGTCAAAGACAAATAGAATCATCAACATACAAATTAGAGGAACACCAAAGGTGATATGTCATCACGTGGGCTTGGGGATCCTCTTTCACTTTTCACTCGAACTTTGGATAATCTCTCGGGATCTTGGAAGGAACTAAAGGCCAGTATGGCGAATGAAGAATGGGATCATTCATGAGTCTTGAAACATCTGGCAGCTCCAATGTGGCCATGAAAGGCAATTGTGTGTTAAATGCGTTTGAGAGCTTTGAGCAAGCCCGAATTGCAGAACCCATCCTTGTTGGTAAGGATTTTGTCCCCATAGTGGAGGATTTTGTGCATATGGCACTTGATTTTTCCCCCACTGTAGGTTACCTTGCCCATAGGGATGATTCTAACCTAGGTAGCCTTGATACTATCTAGCCATAGGCTGCTGATAAGCAACATACGAGTTAAAAGGTTATTGAGCCTGTTGGCCTTGGACAAACATATTTTGCACTTGCTGCCCCTGGACAGAAGGGTTTCGAACCTGTTGCCCTTGGACATAAGGATTTTTCACGTGCTGCCCTTGGACATAAGGATTATGCACCTTTTTCCCTTGGACATAGGGATTTTGAGCCCGCTGGATCAGCACTTGACCCTAGCCTTGCAAAGGTTGACCCTTTTGATATGAGTACAAGGGTTGTTGCTGTCCGGGTTGACCTTGTTGCTGCAAGGGTTGGCCTTGCTACTGTAAAGTTTGCCCCTATGGCTATAGAGGTTGACCTTGCGAAGGCATAGGTTGGGAAGCTTGGTGAAAAAACTACACCTACAAATGCAAAGTTTACTATGGCTATTGCAAGGGTTTCCCTTACGATTGCTACAGTTGTCCTTGCTGTTGTGGTGTCTGCCCTTGCTACTGCAAAGGTGGACCTTATAGTTGCAAAGGTTTCCCTTTCTGCTGCAAAGGTGGCCCTTATAGCTGCAAAGGTTACACTTGCTGCTGCAAGGGTTTCCCTTGCTATGGCAAGGGTACTTGAACAATTCCTGGAGAAATACCTTCAAAATTCCCAAATTAGATCTGGCCATATCCACCAGGTACGGCGGATGGACCAGGGTGAACATAGGGTCCAACTTGAGAGACATAAGGCATATTTACCGTCGCGTGTGAACCATATGGAACATAAGGAGGTTGGAATGGACCCTGAGCCACATATGGTTGTTGGTACTGGACGTTACTTGACCCAGAGGGACCAGCAGGGTTCAGCTACTGGTACTGGACATTACTCGATCCAGCTGGACCAGCAGGGTTCTAAATAAAACCATAAGAGGGCTAGTTCATTCCAACCACGTGAGTTTGTGAGCCACTCCCGTTGGTTATTTCAAACATCATAGAAATATTTGAGCTCTGCCCCCCGGGCGGTGGCACAACCTGTCCACTTACTAGAGGGGTCGAAGAACTGACCGATACTTGACTTGAGATCGTTGGTTGACCCGAAAGAGTCAGTTGAAATGATGAAACAAGTGGATTCAGAATGGTGAGTTGCACCAGAATTGACGTAACTGCAGAATGCACAATTGGTTGAGAGGTCGGGTTTTGAAAAAACAAACCTGAGGTAGGCATAGTGCCAAATGACCAGATAGGGTTGTGATATAACGACGAAGCACTAGGAGTGTCTGAAACCAACTGAGCTAAAGAAATGTAATCACGAGGTAACTCAGGGTGGACACTGGTTTGAATTCTTCCCGTGTAAGGGAAACCTTGAGGAGGGAATGAATATCCCTTCTCATCAACAAAGTGAGGAGTGTGTGTAGCAGAAACCTCCGAGTGACCCAAATAAGAGACTAGGATATCGCCTTCTGATTCCATGGGTGGAAACAAACGCTGATGAACAACCGAAGATGTTCGAGGGGATAATTCCAAAGGAATACTTGGTTGATCACACAGACTGTACAAATACTACAATGATATCACAATAGGATCAAACAAAGGATTCAGAGGGAAAACAACCAATCCTTGTTGACCTTCAGGATTCGATAGACTCTCGGGAGTCTGGATAGGATTATTTGAAGATTACGCGCTAGATTCGTAAGGTGACCCAGTATCTAATGTAGGAGGATGAGATGACAAAGATTGAATACTTAGAACAATTCCAAGTTCAACACCTTGATCCTCAAGTGACTGCGGGAGTTCGGGAAGAGGTTCCTCATATGATATTTCAAATGGAGGAGTGGAAGAGGAACTAGGTGAACCTGATGGTTCAGCCACGATGATTTTGTCTCAAATAACAAGAGGAGAGAGATTAATTTTAGGGCTTTTACAAAATGTATTTTAAAGGTACTCACGATGTGGTCAAAAATAATACTATAAGGAATTTTATGTGATCGTGGGCAACAATTTTTTAAGACGCTAAAACAAACTAGTGCTTTTTCATGTTTTAAGAGTTGAGAAAAATCAAAGATGACTCTATCTCTTCTAGTTTGAAACAAGCTCAAAAGGACAAGCACTCGGTAATCTTTTAAATTTATGGAGTCAAAAGGAATAAATTTGACTACTAAGGATAATTTAGGAAAAAAAGGATTACCAAGTAACTGTGAACTGCAGAATACCTCCCAGCGAACTGAGATGTATAGGCAGGAAATCTCCCTGAATGCTATGTTTAGTGTATCACGTTTACAAGGCGGTAGACTTGGCTTTCTATGGATAAAGGATTGCAAACCTAGTGGGGTCTCACTTTATATACGCAACGGTGCAGGAGCACAAGTCTGTACTAGCGATGTCTAGTGCCGAAGCAAATGGCAGCTGCTAGGTTTAAAGACGTCGGAATGCATCTCTAGCCTAGACCTCTAAAATGTGAGCATTAGGTTACAAATGTGCCTTAGGTTAATTGAATACATTTTAAAGTTTATCTTGAAATTATGTCTTAGTTTTCAGGCCCTATCGATGTGACTCAAAAAAACTCTTATATGCAACTAAATGAGACAAAACCCCCTCAATTCGATGAATGTTTAGACTGATGAGAGTAGAGAAAAACAATCAATGCAACAAACAAGAAATTGAAAGCAAGATGACCTTTTCACTACTTCGCTTTTGAAAACAAAATAATGAAAGTTCCTTTCTCTTCCTATCTTCCCTATTGAATGCACTTCAAATAGTCCTTTCAACAGTAAAGAGAATTCATTTCTTTTCGAATGCAAATGATGATGCAACTCTAGTTTTCAATGATGCTAGATAATGTAACATATTGATTCAGCGAACTAGAATGATAAAATGAATTTTCACACAAACATCTCAATGAAAAATTTTCAAAATAATCAACATTGATCAAATTCCAAGCATAAAGAGAGAATGCTTTCTAAACCAATGATGCAAAGACTCAACCACAACAAGACGATCAACATAATATATGCCCGAAAAGAGACGCTTAATCAAGAGAAGAACAAACGACGTTTTTCAAACTTTTTCAATTGAAATCAAAGTAATAAAGGGACTAAAAATGAAATGCATGGAGTAGCTAACCAATAGCTTGATTTGCTAAGCACACAAATAGCTAAATGGACAATGACCTAGATGCCCTAGGGTCACAAACCATCCAAAGACTCAAAAGTCAAGTAGGGAAATCTCAAACCAAGACAAGCACACAAACCAAGCTAATGAAACTTTCCAGTCAGGGAGAACATAGGAAAAACAAGCTAAGAGGCATAAATTAAGAGGGCGAGACACACTGGTTATGATTCAAGAGAAACCATGATCTTCACCTACAAGAATCGGCGTGATTGCCTAATTGAAAATAAGCACCACAAGGGGGGACGACGTGACTATTTGAGAGGAGTTCGTACTGATCGGCATGACTGTCAGAAAATTAAACACGCTGATCGAGGATTTCAAGAAAAAAATAAAAAATTTCAAAGGCCAAAACCAGACTTGCCATTGTAAATTTTAGACTCAAAGCAGTAAACCAAGCAAAGTACAGAAAAACAAAGGGAAAATGTGATACAACAAAAAATCACACAAACCATGAAATGAAAATCAATCAAAAGAGAGGGATGGCTCCCCAATGGAGTCGCCAATTTGTGGAGTACGTAAATCTCCTCTGTGGAAAGTGGTGATCCCTATAGCCCTAGAGTGGGTCTAGCCGCAAACATAACAACCTAATGAAAACTTACTAAAAATAAAATCGAATAAGAGGACCTGCCTCTTAGAATTCTACTCTATTTGATGATGACCTCGCTCCTTTGCTCCAGCTTCCTTTGAGTTCTTCTCCTTCAAATACCTTAAAAAAATACATAAGAGAAAACAACAAACGTAATAGCATACAATTGCATTCAATTTACTTAAAAAGTCAAGGAATCTTAAGCCATTAAATGTAATATGACACTCAATGTAGGAAATAAATCATTAGTTGTATTGATATAAAGCTCATAAACAGATACAAGAAAAGCCTTGACTTTGCAGGTCTCCTCCAACGTATCTGGGTTCCAACACCACTTCTAACATCTCATGGTTAGCCTCAACAATGGGAGTTTAAGGCTTCTTTCCTTTAGTTCCAAACCAAACCAAATACACTATTCTCCCTTTACACACATGAACTAGAAAGAAAAAAGCTATAGATATCTTGTTGGCTATTCAATCTCTAAAAGACTACTTCAGCTTGGAAAAGGAGTTTATATAGCTTTGATGGAGTGGATATGGTTCCTCTTACTATGGGAGAGGCCTTATCTCTTGGTTTTGTTCCATCTCAATAGGGGAAATAAGCCCAAACTAAATTCGTCAGCTCTATCCAACCCAACCATTTACTAGACTTCCATTACGAAGCTTCTAGACCTGGAATCTTTGACTTCATATTTAAAAAACTTGCCAAAAGAGGATCGGTGCGGGTGATGAAGGGCTCACTTGCACCATACGACACTAGGCCTAGTTTTAAACCCTGCAAATTGGCATTAGGAAGGAATTAAGCACTAGTGTCATCTTGTAAACTGGGATAAAAGGAAGATTCTTGGGAAATGATGCAAAAGGGAAATGTTCTGCCCATGAAGAGGGACATAAGGGAAGTCTCTTCATGATGGGAAAGCATGTAAGGTTCACTGTAGAGGTCCTCCAGGATCGAGGAACGGGGAGTACAAGGACAATGACAAAATGTTGTGTAACACGTAGGAAAGGGGTCATGCACGCATGCATCATTTAACTTCCGCAGATCTACATAGATCCTTATATCACCCTTTGTTTTCTTTTCCTGGACCACCATCAAACTGACCCATTCTAACTCTTCCACTGGCTCAATTATACCTGCCGTGAGCATCTTATCCAACTCTTCTTGTACCTTTTCCTTGTAGTTGGGGTTCAACCAATATGGGTGCTGCTTAACCGGCTTCGCATCTAGAATTAGATTGATCTTTATCACACCCAAATCACCTACTGTGCCCTTAAATTCAAAGAACTTTGTTGGAAATAAGTCTTGATATTCATGTCGTAACTCAACAACCTTGCCTATCGTGTCGTCATCCCAATAGTCACCAATATGCGCGAACTTTGGTTCTACTTCTGAGCCAATATTTACTAGTTTGGTCTTTACCGACTGTGATATATCAAGGATCTTTGCATTAGGTTTTGCAACTTCACACAATCCTTCTAACTATGAAATGTTGATATTTCGTGGATCCTCATCGCCTTCTTCCGTAGTAACATTGTAGCATTCCATCTTATGTTGTAGCTATGCACTCCAGTCAGGCTGCATCCAAGTTATAGGTTCTATTGGTGTTCAAAAGATCGTTGCCTTAATCGCCTGAATCACCCCATCAATGGATTTGAACATGTCTTGAAAGATGAATGTAAGAAGAAATATCTCCTTCATTTCATCCCAATCAGTAGGCCCGTGTCACAACTCTATCTCTAAATACCAATTCGTTGGTATAACATCTAAGGTATGAATAATGATATGTACCATTCCGATTTAGGTACCTCACCCCAAGCCTTAGTCCATCGAGCTAGATGTTGGCACGGGTCATCCTTACCTCTGTACTTTTCACTTAGCCATGTTGTTGCAAAGCCAAATATTAATCTCATCGGTCTATGATATTCCTTCCAATCAACAATACTATCCTTATGGGTTCCCCACCATCTTGCAAGTGTAGCTCTTAAAGCCAAATCTAGAACCTGAAACCTGTGCTCCTCTGTACGTCTCTTTCAAAATGGTAAAAAAAAGTATTGACATCGTCTAGCCCATCATAATAAGGTAATTTATGTACCTCAGTTGATATACAACACAAAGACTTTGTAAGCCTATTGCATCATAGTGTAGAGACCTCATGCAACTGATTCTGCCAATTTTCTAATTCTTCATCTGAGTCTGATTGGAACGAACTATCCTTCTCCCAACTGATATGGACATCTACAGTCATATTAATCTAGTCTTCGTCTCATGCAGTGAGCTTATATATGTGATCAATGTCTTCGTCATCATAGTCATCACGAACTAGCTCTGTGTATCACGCACCTTCAGCTGGATCCAATGGAACAACCACTCTAAGGCCATTCTTTTCAAACACCATGCTTCACTTCTTCAAATTAATAATAGCATTCATGTCAAAAGCCCAATCAATCCTGAGCAATGTTGGGTATGGATTACTGTCATCTACTATTTCAATAACTTCAAAATTTGCGAGCACGCTAGCTCCTTCAATATCTACAGCCACTCCATGTAGGTGACCCATCGGAATTATCTTTTGTTGGTTTTCCATTTGCAGCTAGATTGGTGACCACTACAACTTAGGTTTCCCCATACGTTCCCATGTCTTTTTTGGCAGTAAATTAGCGTCAAATCTGAAGTCTAGAATTATCTGGTATGTATTAAAATCACCAATTTTTGTTGTCAACCGCATTTCCCTACCTTTCCTCTTCTTCCTTTGGTTCACCTTATTTACTGCGCGTTGATCTGGTAGCAGCTTGTCCTTGCTAGCACAATTATCTATAAGTTCTTGGAGTCCTTCAACTACCTTCTGATCCCTCAACAACTTCATGCATGTCTGTAGAAATGATTTCAGCACTGTGGGATCAAAGTTCTCTGTCGTAGTAATTTCTTCAGATTTATCTCTTCGTGGAACTACTGGTATATGAGTTTTAGACGTAGAATCACCTGGATCCATAAAAAAAAAAAAAATCTTGCCTCCATAAACGCCTCCTTTTCTTTGTGTAAGTTAAATCCAACATTCTTCTCACCAACCCTGCAAACCCATGTATTTGATTTTCCTTCTACATTGTCTTCACAAGTGATTATACCACTTCGTGTCACTATATTGACACCAGGATTGTCTTCGCACAGTTTAGATTGCATTATATGAATGTTCTGTGTTGGTTGTTAGTTCTTCTTTTCCTACATATTTTCTATTAATACAGGACATTATTCTATAACATGACAATTTCTTACAGTACTAACAAGAAGGATGAGTTGGATTCTCCGAATGGGTTTCAGCCTACATACTATACATTGGGGTTCTATCTATCATCATATCATAGCTTCGAAAATCTCTTTCATCATGGCCAACCAATTTACAAAATTTTCAAAATAGTTGCATTGGTGATTGCACTAACTTTTGTAACAGATAATAATTACTTGTCATATGCATTCCTGATACTTGGAAAATACTACACCAGATGCTTGAACCGGCAATTGATCCAACTGGAGACTGGTTTCAGCGGGTTGGGACCTCCTACATCTATATAATCCAAGTACACAAGGAACTGATCCTTATAGTGGCCTACAGCCTTGCACTTCGTGCACCAAACTTCAGGGCGTAGTCTCGACTGAACCTCTTTTCCCTTCTTCAGATCCTACAACACCATATACAGGCTTTCTAATTGTGACTGGATCTTTTGGACTCCTATATTCATATTCTAGATCCGTGAAGCCTCCAGATTCATCACAATCTCTAATTATTCTATTTGATATCTGATATTCTATTGAGACAAAGGCAATCTTAAGTGTGGAAATACTGAAGCTATGTACCACTCCTTATGTTGTTCATCTGAAATATGAATATTAGTTTATCTTAGTAAGAACTTCAACATATAATCCATATCCCATGCAGACTCGTTAGATGTCTGCTTGATATAATTTATTTCAGTAACACCCTGAGCTTCTGATTTTAGCTTTCTAAATTTTGCGTTCAGCACAATCTTTGTCTCAGCCAATGTAGAATTTGGATTGGTTGTACTATATTTGATATATCATGCAAGTGCTCTATCGTGTAGTGATGTAACAAATTGTGATTTCTTCATGTCATTGTCATTTATTTGCTACACCTTCCACATAGCTTCGGCTACGAACAAAAACTCATCAGGATCCTCTGATCCCTGACCCTTTAATACAAGCATTTTCATTGTATTCTCCATACTAAAAAAAGAAGGTGGAGGTGGAAGTGGAGGTGGAGGCATAGGTGTATGAGGTGGTGATGAAGGTGGAGATGGGGTGGATGGATGTAGAATCCCATAAGTGCCTTGAACTTTTTTCTATGACGCACCTTGAGGCATCTTAGGGCTGGTTCTTTCCTCTTCATTATCTGATTCACCCAACAATGGACTATAAGTGCCTTCAGTGTATTTGTCCCAATCAGCTCTAAATCTTTTTCCACTTCGCGTAGATCCGGTTTGACCTATTTTAAACATCAATTCAAAGGCATAACACCCTTTTTGCACAAAAACATTTTAATCCAAGTTTTTAGCGATCTCAGGTACTTACCTCTCAGACCCTTAAAGAATCGGCATTCAACTTTGTTATAAGATACAGACATGTCAATTGCAAATTCAGTGATGAAACTGCCCAAAATACTATCGATCCAATAATCGACAACCCTTGCAACCTTATAATTAGACTATTCAAGATGCTTGATCAGTTCAGGAGTCCATGCAATAGGATCATCGTGTTTCCAAGTAGGTTCTTTGTCCGCTAACTTAAACAACCACTCGTGTAATTTGCAAGGGAACGATGAAAACAAAACTTCATGCCCTTCGATGTAGAGATATTTGTGTAACCACCTTTCTTTTGACCAGCATGGATTTCAATTTTCCTAAGCTGCAAACTCATGAAACTTCTGATCTATCCACTTCTCAAATTATTTCTTAGTTGGTATCCATGGATGCCACATCACACATCCCTCAGATAGATCACAGTCCCTGAAATAGAACTGTTAATCTAGGTTGTCATTGATGTCAATATGGTAGTGGTTTTGATGGAAAATTATTAATACATGTGGTTGCCCATTGATGCCCATTTATCATAATACTTCTCATGGAGGATCCAAGGATTGAATACAGACATAATAACAACAGTGGAATTGAGGAGGAAAGATATCAGAAGCCATTAGAAGAGAAAGAGAAAGAGTAAAGAGGAGAAGCCATCATGAAGCCAAAAAGTGAGAGGAAGAGTTCATTGAAAGCCATCAGGGAAGCCATCAGAAGTCAAGAACGGGAGCTATCAAAGAAGAGCTATCGGAAGTCAAAGGAAGACTTATCAGAGCATATCCCACATGCCCAAAGGTAAGTGCTAAAGGAGGAAAACAATGAAATCAGAGGAGCATTGCGGACCTAACGGTTTTGTTACAATATGCCTCTATTGAAATATCGCATCCACCACATCACGAGTCTTGAAGCCTTATTGTTACACTGAAATCCCCGATTTCAATGTAATACACAGACCCAAACAGTTTATGGTAACATCCCTAATGCAATATCACATCCGCCTATTGGAACTTTCATATCGCAATTCATAAATGGATTTCACATTAAAAATTGCTATTGCGATATTATTGTGGACCCACTACACCATTATAACATGATTTAATATTATATCACATTTGCATTGGAAGTTATGTATCACAAAGGAATGCCACTTGAAAACTGCGATCGCGATAGAATTGTGGACCCACTACACCATTATAGCATGACTTAACTAAATATCGCATCTGCAGTAATCGTAAAGTTCAAAGGAATGTCAAACTGCTGATTGTGATAGAGTTGTGGACCTGACGGACTTATTAAAACAGTTTAATATAATATCGCATCCAGTAGGGGAAATTTCCATCGGCTATGTTATGGGCACGACTTGTAAAATACCTTCGAAAGTTGCGATTGCGATTGAGGTAGTGACGTGGCATGTGGGCCCTCCCTATGGGTATAGCCTCTCCTATGTGATTTCCGTAAATAATAAGTCTATTGAATGAATATTAAAAAAGGGTCTCTCTGATATAATTTTAATGTGCAACATCATAAGTTAGCCTCTCCTCCAATGAACTTGTCTTTTGAGTATTGGTGAACTCGAAGAGACAGAGGAAGCTGAAGATCGAGAAGTCAAAGTTCGAGAAGCCAAAAGGTCAAGTGAGTGAAAGTGGAAGCCGAAGGTCAAGCGAGCGAAGAAGGAAGCCGAAAGGTCCAGTAGAAGAGGAAAGGAAGCCAAAGGTCGAGCGAACGATAAAAAGAAGTTGAAGATCAAGGAAGCTGCAGGTCCAGTAGGACAACAGGAAGCCGAAGGTCCAATAGGACAGGAAGAAGCTAAAGGTCCAGTAGGACAGAAGGAAGTCGAATGTCCAGCAAGACAGAAGGAAGATGAAGGACGAAGAAATTATGTTGATCAGGTTAACCTTTGAAAGGCTCAGACTAGTGATGAATTAATCAAGTACATAATGGAACCTGAAGAACAATTCTGTGAAGGGAAAAATAAAGTTTCATCTGACATCATTTGAATGGAGCAGTAGCCAGCACCAGCATTGAAGCGTATGTGAATTTGTTTCTGGGAAGAAAGAGATCGTGATAGCAAGAACAGTGAGAAGTAGCCATGCCTAAAATAGTTACAATAATAGTAAATAACAGAGGGTTGAAAACAAAGAATTGCCTTTGTGCAGATATTGAGGGCTTAGCGCAACTTATCAAAGATATCTTGTTGAAAAGCATCAGCAAATCTTGGAAATATTGTCGGAGATCATGATGGCTATTTGAAATCATCATGAGGTAACTTTGCAGACTCTGTGTGGGCAATATGAAGAGTTGTGAATTTTCCTTCATATGAAGATGGGTTGTCATTGATGTAGCAGTGAAGCTGCAGATTGAAAGAACACAATGAAGAACATTTTGAGAGCAGTGTAATACAACAAAAACATGCCTTGACAAGATAGGTTCAGAGCCCTTTGGGTTTGTGCCTCAGAATTGGAAGGATTGGTGTCCTTGGATTTTGTGCTCCTAAATCCAAGGTTGGTGCCTTGACCAGATAGGGTAGGAGCCCTTAGGGTTGGTGCCTAAGAATTGGAAGGATTGGTGTCCTTGGAGTTGGTGCTCCTAAATCCAAGGTTGGTGCCTTGATAAGAGAGGGTTTGTGCCCTGGAGGTTGGAGCCTCACAAAAAGTCCAATTTGGTGCTTGGCAACTGGTTGGAGCCCTATATACATTGTACTTGATTTATTGTAAAGATTATATTAATAAAATCATTTATTCTTGTTGTTCATTTTGTGTTCTAAATATAAATTATTTAACTAGTAAAAATAAAAATTGAAAAGGAATACTAATTCACCCCCCCTCTCAGTATTTCCAACAAGAACCATTTGTTGGATTGAGGGGGCTTGTATTGAGGTTCAAATTTAGTTGTGTTAACCAACAATACCCTACACTACCGCCCCTTTTGGCAACAATCCACTTAGCGCAATCTGCAGTCTCACCCAAGGCAGTATTGGAGGATGCTAAAACTAGGTTTTTTCATCCAGAAGGCTATGAGATATAGCAGCAAGGCATTTCCTTAAATTAGGGCCTGATCTAACCTTCGTGAACCCTTATCTTCAGAATCACAAACTTAAAGTGATTACTACTTAACTAGATCTATGAACGTTGCCTAACTGTTATAACCTACATAAGTTAATATACCAAAGTAGATATGAACCTTAGCAATGCAATTCAAATAGTATAATAGAGAACTGAGTCATAACTAAGCATAAAAACAAATAAACATATAAATATACACAGAACCCACTGATTCGCTTCAAATGTGCTTTATTACTCTAGATCTTCAATACATACACTGTTATGAAACCAGCTCAATAAAAGATATAAAAGATAGATCAACGCCTTAGAATTCAGCCTCTTCGAGGGGGCAACCTCCTTTACAGTACATAAATGAACAATTCTTGGATGATACAAATGAAAAGACCTCCTTTCTATATATAGGAGTCTAAGGGGTTATAACATAATCAGAGCCGACATAACAATAATAATGTAAGGGCACAATAATAATAATAGAGGGCTTCTATGGGGTACATTAGTAACAATATGGGCACTACATGGGTACATCAATATAATAAGTGGGTTTTACTAATAACAATAAGGGGTTACACTAGTAGTATAGGGGCCTAACATGCCCCTCTCCTTCAAAAAGCGTTGTCCTCAACGCTTGAGTAGTTCTTGATGCTTTTGTATAAAATTCTTGTCCTCCTATGTGGAATCTTCAGCGGGTAAGTTCTTCCACTTGATGAGATTCTCTGAAATTGATCGATTTCGTAGCTATCGGGTTCTTGTTTCTGTGACTGCTCCAGGTTCCAATATAATTTTTCCTTCCTTTTCAATATCTGGCAATGTTGTTTGAATTGGGATCTTTTGCAACTTTTGAATAAGTGGCCATACTTCTTTGTCCTTCTTCCATTGATCCCTTGCTTCGTTTATCCAATCTGGTTGGCTAATAGAAATAGCACAAAACAATGCTTCCACATCCTCATCCTTGAAGAGTCTTCCCATTTGGTAAGGTCGCCATTTTTTGAGTGCATGTAGTATTGCCAACATTTCCTTCTCATAAATATCTTGCTTTAGATGTAGCAGTAAAAATACCTGGTCGCCTACATCAAAACATTTTTCACTATGATGTTGATCTACTTGTTGTTTCATTTGATTTTGCACCGAAGTGGCGTTATCTTTTAAAAGTTGGAGAACTTGTTGTTGATGCTCGATGTGATCTTTCACTGCTTGAACCTTTTTCTTCTTGATATTTCCTTCTATCTTTAGAGTTTCAGGAGTGGTAATTTCTTCCAATCCTTTACAAGATATGGTCGGATTCATTTCTTGACTCTCGATGTGATCTTTCAATTCTTGAACATTTTTCTTCTTGATATGTCCTTCTATCTTGATAGTTTGAGGAGTGGTAATTCCAACCAGTGAATTACAAGATATGGCTGGATTCATTTCTTCTTTCTTGATTTGAGGACCTCGATCTTGAAACAACTATAACTCTGTACTTGCAGATATTTAAGTTCTAAAATTGCTACCTGTAGTAGCCCTCTGTGTCCTCTTTCCAATGCCACCAGTCTGATCCAAATTGGATTCTCCAAAAAAGAGTTATGCACAATCTCCCAAGATAACCTGATTATAGACCTTTCCAGAAGAGCGAAGTTTTACTACGTTCCACGAGTCACTGTTTCGACCTCTGGATCTAAAAAACACCCACAAGAAACTACAGTCCGTCCTCTTTCTGTACCTTCTTACGAAATTTCAATCCGATTCTCAGAAAGAAAGTTATGACGATTTTCCCCAGGTCACCTGTTTTGAGTGTAATTCAGGAGTCTGCAAAAAGACCAACTTCCTCAGATCATATATCCGAAAATATCGCGCAAAAAGCTCTGAAATTCGGACCCAAGGTTCAGCGCGATTTTTTCTCAAATGGGTTTTTTTTACGACTTCTGAAACATCACAGAAAAAAAGTTATAGCGCAAATTCCACGATGACCTGTTTGGAGCAGCGAAACCCTAGAATCCAAAGCTCTGATACCAAATGTTATGAAACCAGCTCAATAAAAGATATAAAAGATAGATCAACGCCTTAGAATTCAGCCTCTTCGAGGGGGAAACCTCATTTACATTACATAAATGAACAATTCTTGGATGATACAAATGAAAAGACCTCATTTCTATATATAGGAGTCTAAGGGGTTATAACATAATCAGAGCCGACATAACAATAATAATGTAAGGGCACAATAATAATAATAGAGGGCTTCTATGGGGTACATTAGTAACAATATGGGCACTACATGGGTACATCAATATAATAAGTGGGTTTTACTAATAACAATAAGGGGTTACACTAGTAGTATAGGGGCCTAACATACACTTCTTCTAACCCTGCACACATAGTTGCAGGGGCTTGCACACTCAACAACAGACTTACCAAGGTCTCTGAGCACTCAGCTGCAGGATTCTTCCCATTTCACTAGAATACAGACTCAAAATCTTACTTATCAACTATCCATAAGCTTAGACTTAACTGAACTACCTAATGGCTCCTAGATGACTTCCTTTTATATCTTTTACATTGCATTACCATGGCTCGTGAACCATGGGTGAAGTTCATTATATAATCAAAACAACCCATCCCTTCACAAAATAAGGGGCTTTGACCTTCCTAAAAGCCCCTTTGACTCTTAACGTTCTCTGCACTCCGCTCCTCAAACTGCAGAGACTTTACAATATTAGAAAATTTGATTCATAGCTTAGGCAAAACTTAGGCTTGGGGGTCCCCATCCCAACAACGTTCTTTCGTTTCATTTAAGTACTTGGTGTTCAAGAAATTATATCAAGAATTAGAACCATTTGTCTTTTAGATTAAACCTTCATTGAGTGCTTGAACACTTACCTTGGGAACAGTGAAACATAGTACTCCAAAGTCAAGTGAGGGAGTCTATGGAAAAGGCTAGATAGATTGACCCAAATTTCATGTGTTTTTCATTTCACCTTTGAAAGTTTTTGTATATTCTCAATTAGATTAGATTAGATCTCTCATGTTGCATATATTTTTCTAGCACCTCTAAGTTCACAAACCCAAGTCTAGTAAGTTAATGTTGCATATATAAAACATATATTGTGACAAACACATAGATGGAAAACGTTGACCATGATTGATATTGTTTTAAAATGGTTGAATAATGTTGTCTATGGATGAACTTGGTGACCATGGTTCACCCTTGGGATATTAGAGAAAACCTTAATCTCACTAGATATTGATAAAAGCCTTAGAAAATCCTTCTGTTGAACCACCTCCAAATACAACTTCAAAAAATAAAATAACCCATACTTTTAATAGATATGTTGTATTTTTACTGAATAGATAATTTTATACCTCCCCAATAACTATAATTTCCGCCTTCCCCACATCACCCCATAATACCTACAATGCATTGACTCTATTTTTCACAATCTAAACACTCGTTTTATGAATGAATGTGGTAAGGTATTGGTTAACAAGGTAAATCTCACATGTTTTGACCATGGTTGAGCTTGATTGACCATGTTTGGCCACAGTTGAACTTATTCAACCATGGTTAACTTGGTCAACATACGATTGACCATGGCCAAACATCACAAACTAGTGTTGTTGGCACTAACTTATAGATGACTATGGTTGACCATTGTTGACCATAATGCACATGTTCATCATGGTGGCCATCTTAACCATGTTCACCATGGTTGACCATGATTAACCATTGTTAACCATGTTGACCATTTTCAAGTGTGGTTTGGCCACGTTTGACCTTGGTTGGCCATCTTGACCATGGTTGAACTTTTTTTCAATGATTGAATATGATCGACCATATATGATGATGGTTGCTTGTGTTTCACCTTAGTCAATGAAAGGAAAGTCGTGGTTGATGATGGGCCTCCAAATTAGAAAAAAATTAGGCCCATATGACCATCCTTTAGCACATTAAACCTCTCTTTTTGTATTGGATGACATCTTTTTAGATTTAATATTTTCATTAGGAAGGTTTAGAGATGATTGCATATTGTGTGCCTAATATTATTTATTTTTGTAGAATATTATGAGAATATTGGGTAGATTATGAAGATTTGGAGGCTGAGATAATATAGGGACTTGCTCCCTGCTATAGGATGGAATAAAATTGGATAATAAATTAACAATATATTATGAAATTATTTCACAAATTCTAGAGTTTTAGTGATTGAGAAAATCTAGGAATGTGCTCCTTGTCATTTAATGAAGATTCCTAGTGTTGAGAACCAGATCCATGATTTCACGGATTTTCATGGGGAAAGTTTCGTACTTTCAAGGAGGATGCTTCCCCATCTATTTGTATAATTAACAATTTGAATTTTCCTCTAGAGACATGTATTTCTTAGCCTTCTTAAGGATAAAACTTGTTATTTAGCAGCTCTACTTTCATTTCTAGTAGGGTTGTACTTAGATTGATTCAAATAATGAAGTTTGGTTCCATTTTTAGCTTCTAAAACTTGATTTCCTTCTTAGGAATCTGAGTATCCTTGGGCTTGGCCATCCTAGGAGCCTTAGAGCCCTGTTGTACAATTTATTTATCTTCTTTGAATGTTTTCACTTGCATCTTTCATTCTTGCTTTTCGTATTTTTACATTTAGTATCCATGTTTAATTTGTTGTAGGTTATATTGGTTTATGATTGAAGTGAGTTTTTTTTTCATGTTATTTATTGTCCAAATTCATGATGCATCTTTAGAAAAACCTTTAAAAGTCATATACATGATTGATCTACTTGGATTGGTTTACTAATTTACAATTTTGGAATTTATGGAAGTATCATGTAGCAAAATAATAGAAATTTTATGCTAATTTTTAGCGTGTGTTAATTATATTCTTTCAAGTTGAATCCAATTTTATTTTGGTGTAAAAGCATCCAACTTAATAACAAAATTTATCCCACAAAAGTTTCACTAAATTAGCCTAGGAATTTGGGCACTTAGATTAGCTTACTAGTTAATTGCTATGAAATATCCGATTTCTAGTAGTAATTTTCTGTTCTTTTTGAGAACATGTTAACGAGGCTATTTTGAGTTGATTCCACTTGGATTGAGTCATAAAAAAACTAAAGTAAATAAAAAAAATTACCCCATAGGATTTTTACTTGATCAGGTTATGCATTTTATAGGTTAAATAGCTCACTAATTTTGGAATTTTGATTTTTTTAGTAGTAATTTTATGCTATTTTTTAGCACATGTTAACAGGGGTATTTTTGAGTGATTCTACTTGTATTGGAGTCCTAGGACATCCTAACTAAAAAAAAATTGTCCCATCTCGTTTTCAGTTGATTTTCTTCTGAATTCTACAAGTTGTCTCAAGAAGTAGCAATCTTGTAGAAAATTATTTTCAATATTTTCCTTGCCTAGATCCACTCCAAATTGATGGTAGAATTAGATTTATAGCCTATGAAGTATTTGAGGCCAATTTAGTTTATATGAGGCCTTTTTAGGCTATCATTTAGCTCTAATATTTCTTGCTTCTTGAATGTTTATTTCTGCAATTAGTCTAGATTCCCTTTCCACAATTTACTTAATGCAAAGTGTGATTTCCTTTTTGCAAGAGTAATCTAAGGCTTTCCTTTACTGCCAAATATAATAGATTTCCTTTAATCTAATTTCCTTTCCATTAATATAGATTATATTTCCTTCCTACCATTTACTTTCCAAGTAGAATAGATTTTCTTATTTCTATTTACCTTTTGCAACTTAGGATTGGAAGCTTACCTAGATATTTGTTCATTTGAAGTTGTTTCATTTCCCTTTCTCACTTGCATCAAAGGGAGTTCGACTAGGAAGAGGCAGGTGTTTTCTGCACATACAGTGTCGACCCCTCTTAATTTTGTATGAACCTCAATATGATAATTTAAGTCGATAGCCTCAAGAGTTGCAACATTCTTATTGCAATAATAGGGATCGTCACTTTTTGGCACCGTTTCTAGGGAGGGTAACAAAAAAAGAGCTCTCTTGTTCTTGGAATGATTCCTTCTTTTATTTCTGCATTCATATTTTCTGCAAAAACAAAAAAAAAATTGCATTATGCATCTTTCATTGCATTGCATGATCATTTTCATTCAAAAACTTAATAAAACAAAAAAAAAAAAACATTTCTTCAAAACCACAAACCCCCCACCCCACTTGATCATATGCAGGTAGAAGAAGAAGATGTGAGAGAGAAGTTAGAAGGAGGCATGGAGAAACTCTACTTGTCAACCCATATTGAATCCTCCCCAACCTTTTCAACCACATAAGGGGTCTTATGCCACTCATTCTTTTCACCCATATCATCGTCCATCAAGTGATCCATATTTTCCTCCATATACATGGTCTTATCCTCCCCAATATTTCATTCCTCCTTTTCATTCGTATCAACACCAACCTCCTCAATGGGGTGATCGATGTTTCCCTAAATATCATCAATATCCTCCTTACCAAACTCAATGTTATCCATCCCATACACCTCCACCATATCCACATGCACAGACTAATCCATTTCAAAGACCCACTCACACTCATCTACATGCACAACCATTTCCAAACCCGAGCAATAACGTAATTCAACCCACTTACAATGCTAAGATACAAAATCTCCAAACAAATCCTCTTGATCCAAGTGATATTTATCTTGGATCGGGAAGAGTATTGAAAATAATATATTCTCTTTCTCCTATTGAAGAAGAACATTGACTACAAGAAAAAAAGGACATTGGTGAGGGGAAAAAAATGTCATCATAAGCTCATTGGTGACAGTTGAAAGAGCCTTCGTCACAAAATATTGAGCGTCACCAAAGGTGGCATCGCCAAAAGTATAAGTGTTGTAGTGACATTCAAATTCTGTCACCAATAATGATTTATAATGAAGGATAGAGACAGTCACCATTTCATATGAGAAATGGTGACAAACCATAGCCTCGGTCACCAAAAAATGAACATCACCAAAGGTAGCATTGCCAAAATTATAGGTGTTATGGTGACATTCAAGGTTCGTCGCGAATATTGATTATAATGATGGATAGTGATCGTCACCATTTCATATGAACAAAAATGATTTATTGTGATGGATCTTTCATTGTCGTCACTATTGGTACATATATATGGTGACATTTGATGACCATCACCAGAAGCCGCATTGCCAAAAGTATAGGTGTTGTGGTGACATTCAAGTTCCATCACGAATAATGAATATAATGATGGACAATGACCGTCACCATTTCATATCAACAACAATTATTTATGGTTACGGACCTTTCATGTTCATCACTATTGATGTGTATATATGGTAGCATTCATTGACTGTCATTATTTCATATTTTGGTGAGGGTTGAAAAATGCCACCATAAGCTCATTGGTGATGTGCAAGAGAGTCTTCATCACCAAAAACTAATCATCGTCATTCCATATGGATATTAAGGCACGATGGAATAGAACCACCAACCTCCTGCTTATAAAGCAGTTTCTCTTCCATTGAGCTAGCACCCTTTAAAGAATTGGACTTTTAAAAAGTGACCTTAAAACTTCATAAATTTTAAATTCTACAACTTTTAATAAATTAGAATCTCGGCAATATTTTACTAAACAAGAAAAGCAACATCGAAGTTGTAGGTCCCTACCTAATGGTTATGGAAGTTATGAAATGTGGGTGGAGGGAAAAATAGTTACGTATAAGAGAATCAATATGTTCAATTGAATACTCAATTAAAAGTGAAACTTTGAAGACATTTATAACCTATAAATGACCTATAACTAGCAAATGCAGCAAATATTGCAAAGGAAATGTCATAAGTGGAGAGAATATGGAATAAGAGCATTGATGAAGACATATGCACTATGTTATAGGTTGAGTGAAGGAAAAATCTCAATGTTGTTGTTGTTGGGTGTTTAGATCTCTAGAAACCATGAATGATATATATATATATATATATATATATATATATATATATATATATATATATATATATATATATATATATATATATATAGATATATATATATATATATATATATATATATATATATATATATATATATATATATATATATATATATATATATATATATATATATATCCCCTTCACATAAACCAACATGCAATTTGGAATTTTACAAGTCCGCACTCAAAACATGACAGCGACAAACAAATAAAAAAAATTGACTTGAACAGAAAGCAATAGCTTCACCTTCATTCTTGAGCTAATTCTGTTTATTTGAATTTGACGTGTGACATTCTTTATCTGACAAGGAATCAAAATCATCACTAGTATTAAATTCATCCAACACATAATTTGGAGATCCCACTGACATCTGCATTTTTGTTGCCATGCATGAAAACTATGGAGATCCATGTCGATACTAGAATAAGATGTGTGCTTGTTTCTCAAGAACACATTCCTTATTAACATTGTTACCAGCTAACATAAACCAAAGATATGACACAATATCAGCATACAAAAAATCACCTATTGAAATATAATCATAACTTAGTTAATCTAAAAGATGTTCTTAAGTAATAAACTTTGTATTTGGAAATTTTGTTTCTTTAGATTTAAAAAAACTATGTTGTACAACACTTCTGTCTATTTATCCAGACAATTATATCATAGCATATGTCACACAATAGCAATCTACAGTACCTAAAGTAAAACAAAAAATTCTCAAGAAAATAGATTTGAAAAGAGCTTTGAAAACTATATGTTTGCCATAAAAGCTTTTATTAGTTTAACAATAAACTAGTTGGAGTTTGAAAATCAAAATCATTCATAGGAAACAAATAAGACAATGGCCAAAGTCGCTATTCATACAAATAAATCTAGAGTCACTATTGCCATTGCAGATAACTGAAATTTGGGCAGTGGTCTAACAATTAGAGCTTATTTGCAGCGAAGACTCATCAATACCATCATTTTTTTTCCACGGTGTGTTATGTCTCTAGATCTAGATCAGATAGTGTGCTATTCTCAAGTTCTACCTTTCAAGTACTGATTTCTGGCTCACCCTTTAAAGCAAAATTCTACCACTCCATTTGATTTTTTTTGTCAAGAGAATTGAGAGGACCTTCCCACCCTCTATTAACAGAAAGAAATGTTTTTAACAAGCTTTTTTGTACCATAGTGACAAACCCATTGTCCCTAGGTAATATAAACCAATATCCAAACTTGAACATATGAACCATAAGAATTGTCTAGACAGGCCTTGGCCTTGTGCTTAAGATAAAATATATATTCTCTAGAAATATATACAAGGCATTTACATTAATTACATCACAGCATCATCATAGGTGAGCCCACATGGCTTGAAACACCTCAAAATACCTAGGTTATTAGAATATAGGTATAATATGATTTATTATATTCCAAGGGTCAAAACTACAGGGTTACATCCATGATATTATTTGTCAAGTATCTATGCCAATGAGAGCATGCACAAGTATGAACTCATTAATTCAATGGAAAAATACCCGGTAGGTTGTGGTCCAACTACCTCACAAAGTTCATATAACTAATTTGCGACCATATAATGAACTTTCCAAGACGTAACATGTAAAAGAAAGCATAGTTTTAAAACAAATTGAGATGATTTCTAAATTTTTGCTTAAAAAAAAAATTGTAACCTTTTCCAAACATTATAAATCAAAGTCCATTTGCAAGAACACATACAACATTAAACTCAACTAATGTACAAAAAAAAAAGTCACTAGATGCACTAAGAAAAGAAAAAAACATAAAAAATAAAAAATCTTCAAATATGTAATTAGTTGATACAAATGAAAATGAATATAATGGATCTATCAATGTCATCAAGAATACAAAGTGAAAAACAGAAACATAATTGATTTTCCAAAAATAACAAAAGCCTAACCTATTGGACAATAGAAATGTTCTTCTCATCATTACCCATGCCTTTCAAATCTAAATTTATGACAGGCTTGAAAAAATTTCAACCTATAGGTAATACTTAATTATGCTTAAAGGTTCATTATGCCTACACTATTCAAGCACAAGATTAAGATTATTATGCTTAAAGGTTTACTAAGCCTCCACTATTAAAATATGTGATTAAGATTATTATGATTAAAGTTTCAATAAGCCTCCACTATGCAACCATGACAGTAAGATTGGAAGAATCGCTTTAATTCAGTTAATAGTAAAGTTCATAACATTAGTTTTAGTCAAATCAAGGTCAAAGGTGTATCAAATAAATATGTGAGGATAACTTATGCATATAAGGCATGTCAACACAGTTTGGGGAACTGGAATCACTAAAATAAAGGCCATGTTTTGTGCAGCTTAACTCCAAATACTTTGATGTTTCTTTTGGGTACTTGTAATGACATACAACTATTTGACAGATGAGACTAAAAGCTATAATACTTAGTTGTTTTAAATACTTGAACAACCAATATTAGACCATAGAATACAATGCTAACATTATTGCTTTTAAAATACTTGAACATGTTGAATTGGTGGCTTTACCTGAAATAGATGGGATAGTAGGAATCAAAACCATGCCTTGTCTTCACATGTGATGCTATTATTTTCTCATCTGAAAGAGGAATTCATATAAATTTTCAAGAATCAACATTCAAAATTGTTCCCTGTTAAGTGACAAGTAATTTATATCCTCATATGTCTGCCTAATTCTGAATACATTGGTAATTTCAAAGCATGTACTTATCATTTCACTAGGAATGAAAAACACTAGATGGTCAAACATGCTTCAACTTTAACCCAAGGATATATAAGAACACTGCAAAACATGTATTATTTACTGACATCCATGTTCAGATTTCATTGAATTCATGCATTCAAATTTTCAAATTTTGATAGTTATACTTCCTTGCATGGACTAAGCATCAAACAAGAGTGTTTTGGTTCAATAAAAAATTTGATCTTATTTTTGTTATTCAACTATAGCAACAATAAATTTAGGTTATGCATACGTATACACAATTCTATTCAATAGCGCAAGGAGTATTTTTATCGTGCAATGAAAATATTTTGATCTATTAAGGAGGAATAGTCATCAAAGATCAACCTTTCTTCAAAATTAAATTAGAAAGTACAAGAAATTCTTGAAAAGGACATTTATAAAATCTCAATATACATTCGTTTCATGAGCCCTGAAGGGATTGTCTACTATAAATATTTGAGCAAAATTTAAAATCGAAGGATATCCACTTCAAGGATTGAACTTTTACCTTGACACTACCTGCAAAATGAGATACATACTTCCTCCAAATTAATACCAATTACAATCCCCATAGATCCCTCTTTAATAAAATCACAATCTCAAATTTTTGGTCTATGTTTGGGTTCCAAATGCTCTGAATGCCCATAATATGACCAATGCTTTAAAAATCGGAATCAGATTTTGGGTCAAACTGTACTTAGATCAGATTCAGTTGATGATTGTGCTTATAAACCATTTCACTAAAAAAATCATTGAAATATGAAAATTTTAATCAATAAAGAAACACACACACACATAAATCATTCAATGTAAATGCAAATCATTAGAGACCAAATATGAAAATTTTGTTCATGTATATACCATTTAAGGGTGAATATAACAAAATGGCACTAAGAACAATGCATATCCAAAAAAAATACATAAGCAGTGAGGCTCTAGATGGCCTATAGAGTCCAAGAAAAAACATGCCACTCATCTATATGCCATGTAAGGGTGAATATGGAAAAATGGCACCAAGTGCAATACAAATATGAAACAATATACATAAACAGTGATGCTCTAAGTGTCCTCTAGAGTCCAAAACACAACATGCTACAAACTACTACATAACAATGTTTTAGGGTTTTAGGGGGCTTAGGGGTTCAAGGTTTTTTTAAATTGCTTCATCCTCTATATGTTGTAGCCACACCTAGACTGGTTTGGTGCAGAACCAGAACTAGTCAATATGACAAGATTGGTTTCCAAACTAGTCGTTTAAGTACAGGAAAGGTCATCAAATCAGTCCAAGGGCTAGTTTAACGGGTTATACTATAAAACTAATACCATATTACATGATATCAAAATCATTTTCTATGGTTTACCAAATTGGAAACCAAATCAACAACAAAACTTAATGTTTTTTGTCCCAAATGTCTATATACTAACTAGATACACACAAAATGGTCTACTAACCAAGACTTACTTATGCAAGATATTATACCACAGTACTGGTAAATTCCAAGTGAAATAGAAAAACCATAAGTTAACTAAAAGTTCGTGAGCTTTCCAATGGTGCCACAGTGTACCTTAATCAGGACTCCCATGATGGATGCAAAGGGGAAGGTATGGAAGCACTCAAAAACACAAGCAAGCGAGTGGGAGAAAGTTACTTAATGTGATCAAAAAAGGGGATCTACAAATCAAGAGTTGAAAAAATTCAATGAGGCAACACCTCTGTAAATAAATCTTCCACACATACCACAGGCTATGCACTGGAATTCTAAGTAATCTATTTTTACAGTAAGAAAAACGAGCAAGAGGAAGTGTTTTCCTAAGTATGAAGACATGTATGAGTTAGTTTTATGTGTTTGCATCTAAAAGGCCTCTGGGTTCAATAACTCTTTAACAAGAATAAAAGGCAATAGATTTGGGTTATGGGATTCAATCGGTAGTAGAGTGCCCCTTCATCGGGAGAATAAGGAAAGTCTAAGTTCATGGATTGCAGGAAGAAACCATTGTCTTCTTCCTAGAGAACATTATATGGATTGAGGTCACTATTTTGATGTAAAGAGGAAACATGATGTACTTTGTATCTTTATGAATGGATCGATTTGTTAATTGAAGTGAACCCAGAGATGTAGCCCATATGAGTGAACTTTGTTATCAATTGGCTAAGTATTACCTATGTCATTTTAGTTCTTTTAAATTTTAGTCTTTAAATGTTGATTTTAAAAATGAACCTTTAGAACTAATCTCAAATCAATGAATAAGAGGTTGACAAGTCCCAACATGGTCAAAGTCCTCCGTGTAAAATTCCCAGCATGTTCAAAGTTTATACCCTAGTTGTTTTGATCACGGTTGAGTAAGTGAAATCTAAAGTTTGAAACCAAAAGAGAAGGAACTTGATTTATCAGGTTAACAAATTGAAATCAAAGTCAGATTTAAAAGTGGGAAAAGGGCCTTTAGGATGTCCATACACAAAATTAGAGGGCCTAAAGAAAATTATTGTTGCTCAATTTGGAACAAGGAAAAGCACTAGGCTAGAAAAATATTGTTTTTGTATCATTGCTTGTTGAAGATAGAATTGGACTTCACCTTCTTTTATTTTCTCCAAGGCTCATTGGATGAATAAAACACTGGGTAATGTCATCTCCTGCTATTTTATTTTGTTGACCTTTAGATTTCAAATTATTCCGAAGAGTATTCACTGATGGATTAGAAATGGTAGTCATAAAACAATGATATATTCAGGTAGTCAGTACAAGTATTATTTCCAAGAAAAACTTATAGATATCCTCCTTATCTAAGGAAAGTTCAAGATGGTTTTCCATGGCTGTTAATCTGGAAAATATTGGTCATTATTTTATATTATTAATCAAAATTAAAGGAGGCAAATTCAAGCAACAGACAGTTGAACAAATGGTTGGAGTTATTCCCGTGTAGTGGGAAAATAATTGTTAACATGACAACAGTTGCACATAAATACTATTGTAGGGGGGTCTTATGTAGGTAGTTTCAACACTATATGTCATCAAGAAACATCATTTCAACCAGTAAAATGGTATTGTGTACAACTACTTCAACCTCGAAAAGGTTTCAGAACTGCCACCATGGCCATGCTCTAATAAGGTGAATGTTACAGTAGTATATTGTTGCTAAAATTTTAAGGGTTATATCATTGTCATAGAGGGGTAATATAGATATTGCGTGATTTTTTCCAACATTGTTTGAAATAAAAATAGAGAATGTTTGGAAACAGACTTTATTCCAATCCTCCACTCTTAATTATGGTCTGATAATAGGAGGTTATGAAAACATGGAAGTTGTAAATTTATGCATTGTTGATTTTTTCAAAAACATATGACCAGAGTTCCTTTGGTCAATGTCCTGTTGTCTTCTATAGGGTGTTTGATGGAAATGGAGGAAAACATGCTACCCATTTTGTTAATGACAATCTATCCAGGTTCATCGTAGAGAATATTAATTTTCCTTTAGCACTGGAGAAAGCAATTAGAATTTTCTTTACAGAGATAAACAAACAAACAAACAAACAAAAGCATTTTTTAAGGCTTGTTTACTTCACATTGTTCTCTCATCAAGTACAAAAACCCTAACTGCAATGGTTTTTTGGAGAAATCTACTGGTTGTAACTGATGGAGATTGTCAATTTGTGTTTCCTAGGCATGGATAGGTTGTCGAAATGTCAAGGGATCACAGGTCTTGTCACACAAGAGATAGAAAAGATATTCAAGGATTAGGAGTACATGTGGATGATGTTTATTTGAATTTTCAGTTAAATGTCGCGAGGGTTTTGGGTTATTGGCATGCAAGGTATGAAAGATCTTCTTGTTGGTGGTAGGAATTTGAGTGTAGGGATCACCTTCTTTCGTGTGGGAATGAAAAGTTTACAGTGTCAAGTTGAAGTTGAAGGAATGGTAAAAGACACATTATGTTCCCCCCTCCAAAGAAAGAGAAGACCTTCAACTCAAGTTGAGCACCCTTCAAACCAAACAGGATAGTCAAGAAGTCACAAGAGAAATGCAACAAGAAGAACAATAGATCACAAAAGCTATTACGGGCAAGAAGGAAGGAATAGGAGCATTAGTAGTTCAAATCAAAAAGTTTATGGCTAGAGGTAGAGAAATCTCTCAGGAAAAACTCAAACAACAAGGAACCATAGGCAAGGTGTGCCAGGGTTCAAATTTACACATTCACAACTGGGTGCAATGATCTATGGATAATCTCTATTGGTGGAATTCCCCCTTTCCATTTCGGAGTTCCATGTTTCGCTATCCCTCACAACACTTCCTTTATCTCCCCTCAACCTATTCCAACTAAAAAATATGGTCTTCCATACTTGAAGGGTGTTGGGCAGAGATCGAGAGCTAGTATTGACAGACATAGTTGCAGCAAAAGGATTCTCCATTCTCACAACTTTTGTCACCTCCATTTTTCCATTCCTACGCTTGTAGTTTGTTGATGCATGTTTTCCTAAAATTGTTGGTCAAATTGAGCTGCAAAGGAAGGATCTATCTTGTTTTCTTTAAATACACGGGGAATAGGTTATTTTGTATGGTTTTGAGGGGCTTAAATCTGTATATGACATTGACAATATGTATATGTCAATTTATGAATAAATTTTGTATCACATCGCTAGTTTTGAGGGACTCATGCATTGAGTGAAGCATGGACATGTTGAGCTTTCATTGTTTGCAGAAAATTCAATAGTGCCCAACTCTCTACTAGTTGCTACAGTTTATAAGGAAATGTTGGCTAACTTGTGAGCTCTAATAGCATCTAGTTTTGTACTAGTAGAATTAAGACAAATAAGGAAATGGTAAGATTGTGTAACAGGTTTCAGAAAAGTACAGTATAACTAGAAGTTATCAAAGCTTTAATGTTCTATTGGTTCCCTTGGTTCAATCTACATAAGGAAGCTATTGTAATCTATAGTAATGGAAATGACAGGCTTGTACTTTCCCTAATTTACACATATCATATTTAATAATATGACGTTTAAATAAGCTCTTAGATGGATGGAGAAGTCAAGCTCATAGTTACTCTTACTCAGGGTATTATGTAGCATATGTAATATTAAACATTAAATCACTCTAAGAACCATTTAGTGAGAACCTAAAATAATGGTTCCTATGTAAATGTTAGCAGCGAATCCTATTATGCCTAAAGTGTAATCTTTCAACTCCAAAAGAGTTAGATTTTGATAATTCTCACAATACAAGGAAGAGAGAAACAGTCCCCAAGGTTTGAAGGAGTGAAGTAATTTGAGTAGGGATAATGTTCGGTCTGTGCAGGTTTCAAGATTGGTGAAGAAAAGAGATGAAAAGGGAGAAAATAGAGAAAAAGAGGTGAATTTAGAAGCAGAGTAGTGATTAAGGGGAAAAACAGAAATAAAAGGAAATCTAAGTGTGTTAAAGCTACGGCAGGGAGATATGAATGCTTGTTAGGGTTTTAACTTTCAGTGGATTATGCAATGGGGCTATCCAAAGTTGGTGTAATAGATAATTTCCTTGACAGGAAATTCAATTATTTATTGTTGGGAGAATGGATTTCTGGCATGTGGGAACACAAATTAGGATACTTGCAAATGTTTCTGTTGTGGCCAGCAACAACCCCCCCTAATTCAACTTAATATCAGTCATGATGATAGATAGAATAGGGGACCCCTAATTAATTTTCAAAAAAAAACACAATAACTTCTTCTTCTTTTTTTGAAACTACAAGCATTAAACATAGAAAAAGGTCCTTGGACGATTTAAACCTAAACCTATGTTCATAAAGTAAGTCCTTAAGAGTGCATCATGAAAAACATAAAATCACCAATATGCGCACCGTCTCAGCATTGATGAGCAACATCGCATCGCAATACCCCAGCCTCCATAAGGAAAAACTTGTAAAACCGCCGACCTGCGACCGTGCGATCGCGCGATCGCACATCGCAAAGAAACGAGGCGAAGTACTTTGGCGAACATCGAATTATTGCGATCTGCGATATGACGACCTGCGATGTTGCGATCACTGCCGTTTGCGATCGCGCAATATGCGAAGATGCGCTGGCAAGTCATAAAAGCACCTCAATACGACTCCTTCGGGCACGCTACCCAAAGAAAATCCACTTACCATTACCTGATTTGGAAATTATGCGCATTCAATGTTAGTAATGAATTAGTTGTCAGTTATTAAGTGGCATGAAGACGCGTGCCTTAATGCAGATTTTACTTCACGTAAGGTGGCATGTCTAATCTATCTCTTGCATTTAACACCTTCCCATCACCTTTTTGATCGATCTTTCCATTTCGCTCTTAACTTGCAGGAGCAAAGCTCGAAGGCAAAACTGAATAGAAACGTTAAGCGAGATGGGGAAGAAGAGCAAAGCTCAGAGCTCAGAGGCAAGGGAAAAGACCAGAGAGATGGCACCCCTCTACACAGATACTGCATGCAATAAGGATGCGGGCATTTCAACCTGGGAGGGCATGTATAGGATACTGGAGGAAGAAAATCCGAGAATAATCAAAGTAACTCCTGCTGTCCCGGATGCATTACGTTCTTCAGAAGCGACTCTGGAGGACCTAGCTTGTTCTTTCCTACACAGAATTGCAGCGAGGCCGAAGATCCTGCCATACACAGACAAGATCAAATGGGTACTAGATGATGCGGAGTTGCACCAGAGACAGTTCAGAACTCAGGGACATGGGATTATAGTAGCGTTTGCAACTCAAGACCTAAGGCTCATGTATCATTTACCTGAGCCACAAGTTATCTACAACGCAGAATTCGTTGCGAAATTCGCAGCAGAAAATCCCGACTTATCCGATACTACTAAGGAGTGGTCAAAAAGGGATGAACCATTGAAGAAAGACAAGAACGGTATGTATAGTACTGGTTCTCTTACTTCTCCATATTGTTTCGCTGCAGCTATGCTCTGTAGGATTTTCGGTAAGCCAGATATCAATAAATTTTCAGCAGAATGGCTACCCCTAATCGATGCTGCAACTAATTCTGAAATAGTGGATTGGGCCAAATTCCTCTCTGACACTTTGCTTACTATGGTCCTCCACTACCGTTCTAAAAGATCCCACTCCCAAAGAGTCTATCCACCTTTCTATTTGTCTGCATATATAATGGATTCTATCTATCTCGTATCCAGATTTCCTACCATGGGTTGGCAGTGGACTACCCAGGATCCATTGCCTATTCACGTCTATCATAAAATTCTGTGAGATTCCCAGTTCACCCCCCATTTTTACCAGATTTTCCATGGACTTATATTACCCCTACATAGGATAATATACAATAAAGATCCCCCAAGATGCTCTCCCGAGGCACAGAACGATATCACCTCCATCGCGAGATGGTTCGGGGAGGAATGGTTTACCTATATCCGAGTTTTTGGAAGCACAGTACCCCCGCATGTCCTACCCTTGTATATCCCAGATAAATTGTTGGCCCGAGAGATCGCTTATCAGACTTGTTCTGAAGGTGGTTTAACTAAGGACCTAAAGAACAAAAAGAAGGCCATTTGGCCTCAATTCCCAGTCACGTGTGGGGTTTTCTCTTTATTCGATGTAGGTCACGCTTTTGGTGAGGTGGAGAATGTGACGTGTCTTCAACTATTTAAACTCCCACCAAGGCCATTCGACCCAAATAAAGTTGCCCAAGAATTCACAATTAGCGTCAGGATAAGTGTGTTCTCTGGCCAGAAAGATCTGTTTGACGATCTTTTCCAGGGAAAGAACTCGCTCCAAGAAATTTTGCAGGAAGCACAATCAAGGCTGTCCCCGGAAGACTTCCGGAGATTCACATTGTATAGAGAAAGGAGGCTGGCTAGCATTCCCTTGGAAGGACTGCGGATAGCTGCCAGAGAACCAACTCCAAGCGTCAGCCTCAGTGAACACTCCAGTGCCTCTAAATCTGATTCCAGCGCCGTGCAAGAAATATCTCCAGATCTTGAGCAATCTGTCCGTAAAGAAGAAAGAAACGAAGAAGCAATCAAGGACACAGCTCAGTCAAGTTCGATGGCTCAGCAGCAAGTTGCCGCCTCGTCATCAAGGAAAGTTCCTCCCCCCGTCACCGAAGCACCTCTTGTTACAGTAGAATTAGATAAAGAATGGGAGACCTTCAATCAACTGATTAATCTTGAAGATCAGGTCCCGAAAACACCTGTGGACAACACGCAGGTGGTGCAAGAGGTCCTTTCAACCATAGTCAGTAGCACCACAGAGGTGGAGCATCTCCCTATCGCACCATCCTCAGAACTTCTACTTAGCGTAGAAGAGATCCCTCCACTGGACGTATTCTACAGCCCACAGCACAAGGCAGTTGTAAGGAGACAAAGGAAGAAAAGAAAGCTTGCGGATGCACTAGCTCAAGATGCCGAACAGCTGGATGTCTTGTGGAAAGATCCGAATAGCAACCCAACTGAAAACCTCACCAAGTTGTCTCAAATTGCAGGAGCATATGCTTCTGCGACTATCGACAAGGCTTCTGAAGTCCAACAACTTCTAAAAGAACGTGAGAGTCAGATACAACTGCTGCAACAACAGTTGCAACAAGCCAATATAAACGCTGAAGCTTCCAAGCAGCTTGAAAAACTACAAGAAGACTTTCGCCAGATGCAGCTGAGCCACCAAAGAAACATTGAAGAAAAGGAGAAACAACTGCAAACGGTGCAAGACATGCACAAGGATGAACCCAAGCTGCCAGAATTTATTACAGAGACCACTGGCTTGAATTACCAGCTGTCACAACAATAGGAGGACATGGTACGTAGAATATCACAGTGGAGGCATTTTTGTGAGCTGAGCGACAAAATCACCAGCCAGGTAGTGGAACTAAGGAATGACTATGACCAGGCCAACAAAAGAGTAACAGAATATCCGGCTTGGCAAAAGGACGAGGAAGGGAAGAAGGCATGGGCGCCTAAGATTAATGAAAATCACAAAGACCTGCTCTTCAACAAATGGGACGAGCAAATAACACAGGCGGAGCAGGCGGCAGAATCAGCGGCAACACAGGCGACCATACTTATCGATTGTGTAAATGAAAATTTGCACAGAGCTAATTTAGTTTCAGAGTCCACCCCGGGATATTTACCAAACGCGTTACAGTTGGGAGCAGAATGGAAACAGAAAGCACAGGCAAACGGAGAGACAATTCAGGCATTGGCTAAGTTAAACTGGGAAAGTTACTGGGCTTACTTAGTTAAGCCTCACAACCAATGCATGACCATAAGGTGCATCATGAACGCGGCCGAGAAAGTAGCGCCAGCTCTCATAGACGTTGTTTTCGCAGCCCAGCTAAGCACAGAAGTCGGCCAACCGACTCTTCTTAAGCCCATGCTTGATAAATGCAACTTCAAGGACCAAATTAAGAAGTAATTTCAATTTAGAAAGTTGTTTTCTTTTTGTTTTACTGAATTAGAAAAAGGACGGCCATTTGAGAGCCGTATCCTAAATTTTGTAATAATACTATTATTAGGATTAGATAGTAGTATTTCGACCCTTCTCATCGCATTGGAGAAGGGTCTAGAAAATTGTCAAGAACTTTTCCTCAGAACATGCACTTCTACACCTCAGAGGAGGGTTTGATGAATGGAAGGATCGGATTTATATTTATTTGCATCTTTAATGTCTTCTACTGATGTTGCATTTCTGTACTCTTAGTAGGCATTTTGAGTAAGTAGAAGTAGATCAATATTGCTTGAAGCTATGAGTAGAAGTGAATCATAAATGGTACTTTTATCTCTTGTTGAGTTTCTGCTGGTTTGCTTAAAGTAATATACAGCTGATATTATTTGCATGTTATGATATAGATTTATGGTTACCATTTGGCACTTTTGTACGGTGGAATCATCTGTTTATGTCTGATATATAAATGATTCATCATGTGATATGCAGTCCACTACAGTCCTGCGTAACTTCTTATGCAGGATAGTTTATTTCAAATGATTTATATTCATATGGTTGCTGAATAATCTTCATTACCAGTTGTCATATGAAATCTTTTTAGATCACATGATGGGAAGGATTCATCCCGGGCTAGCGTAGGTTATATATGTTATCTTTATTTTGATTCTAATAGCTTGCAGTTAAAGAATAAGTTAGATTTAAAGTTAGTTTTAGGATGCTTCAAGAATCAACATAATCAAAATCTACACACACTCACGCACACCCTTTACATCGGGAAGCTGGTCCCGTCATCCCCAGAGGACCCGCTACACCAAACGGATACGGAACCGCCAACCAGGTTCCTGACTAGGCGGGTATCCCCCTTGTTGTCGACCTGATTTTGGGGCCCCCAACATATTTGGCGCTAGAAGGAGGGCCTGAGCACATTGTCTGATTGGAACGTTTTTAATCATAAATCTCGAAACAGGATGGCTACTTATAAAATTCCTATTTGGAGTTGCATCCATGTTCCTGCCTCTTCCAACACTCCACCAGATGTGGTAAGGCTATTGTCTCAGGTAAAATTCAATGGTAAGGATAATTCTTCTGCATTTCATCACGCCCTGCAATTCATTCAAAGAGTTTTGAGTTCTGATATTCAAAAAATTGACGAAGGCGTTTTGTGCAGGATTTTTACTCTTACATTCACAGCGGAAGCCAGAAGATGGTGCAGAACCCTCCCAGTTGCATCAGTTCACAGCTGGGACCAATTCGTCAGAATTTTTATCTTGGAATTTGATTGCTATGAATATGACCAGGTATATGATGAAATCGACTATTTGCGTAATGAAGACGAACCCGTAAGGGATTTCAATATACGATTCCATCTTAAGTGCCTACAATATGATCTTGAGGATGAGCTCACGGATGAAGACTCTTCGGGTTATGATGAGGTTTCTCTACCTCCTGTACCTGAACAAACAGAATTTAGCCTGGGAGTTTTGCATGCTCTGACATCAAAGGAAGAAGACGGAAGTGCTAAAGAAGAAAGCACCTTGACACCAGAAGACGACTTTGAAACAAAGTCAAACAGTATTTTTTCAAATCAAATACTGATGCCAAGGTTAGATCTATCCACCGTTTCTCTTCCGAAAAGTATCGACAAAAAAAGGTATGATCTAAAGCCCGATACTTATTGTGGACCTGATGAACGAGATTTATTTAATGTTTTTAAAAGCATTTTTTCAGATCCACACTTTTCTCTTTACCCTGATGTTTTTAGTAGTAACGATCTTCTCCCCCATAATATCAAGTCTATTCCATCAGAAGATTATTCAAACAAGGCATCGTTGAGCTCCCAAAATAAAGAGACCAATATATTACAGCCTACGATTCATACTGAAAAAGAGCTGCCTCACCCCCCTTCCCTAAAAACACATAGCGAAAAAGAGGAACATAGGGAAAATGGTAAAATCTTTCAAAATAATTGCTGCGATAACTGTGATCATGTTGAATTATCACAAGTAACTCAGTTAGGGTTAGATTATAAGGAACATTTCAGAACAGAAGCTATCCCATCTAACCCTCATCTCGAAGCGAAATTCCATTTGAATCATTTTACTATCCCCGATGATGCTCCTATCTATGATTCATATCCAGAGGAAGTCTCCATCCCTGATCACAATCATGATTTAATTCCTAATTCGCAGAACCCGGCCAGTTCTTGCGATAAGCAGAAAGTTACAAGTGACTCCCAGACGTGGCACGACACTGTATATACAGTTACCCAATCTTTCCTTTTTCGTTTACATTCCTTTTGTACAAAATCGGACTTCTTTTTAAGATTCCAAAATTTTGATGAATTAGATTTTGGCGATTTATGTAAAAAATTCTTCATTTCGAACGAGATCGCTGAAAATCCAGAATTAATAATTAATAGGTTACAAGCCATTGAAATTGACGAACCTATTTCACGGTTCGGCTTGTTATCCTTACTGTTGAAAGATCACTCATTTACAAAAGAAAACCATCCCAATTTTTGTGATCCGATAGGTATTCAGTTGGAAGAAACCTATCATAAAAAGTTAAAATCAAACAAGATTCTAACTAGATCCGCGGTTCCTTATCCCCTAAACAACAAGTTTTATCCAAGGGGAATTCAATTAATTTTTTTTATGCTCTGGCGATTTATGCATCCAGGAATAAAAATGAATCGTTGGTTCCATTGGAAATACCATTTTTCTTAAGATATTTCCTATACATAATTAGAGTAGGAGCAGTGGTAGTTTAGATAGGATATTAGTTTGCTTCTAATAAAGATAGGCAAAGTCAGTTGTATTCTTTACATAATCTTAGATAACAATTGCCTATCCAAAATAAAGTTTGTTCGGGCTAAGTAATATTTGACGATTACTAAAGAAACCTTGTCTCTGTTAAAAGATTTTGGAATTTCGGCTCTTATGAACAGATAATTCTCTGGGAATCTGGTCTTTATTATCAATAGATCTTTAACCCAGAGATGATGTTAAATTTCAAACCCAGAAAATTTTTAAAGAAAGTTATCTCAGTGAGGAATTCGTTTTGGCTCAGTATAATGAAAGGTATCAGTATTAGAATAAAGATTCTCTGTAAAAAACAGCCATTATCAAAAGTAGCCCTATCATTGTCGTCCAGAACTTTCTTAAGGAAAGAGAATTTGATTTCCTCCCTGCTAAAGGATAATGCAACATTCAGAGAAATGACCCAGAAAGATGCTATATCTCAAAGAATAAGAGGTCTCATCACGAGCCGACTTATCATAATCACAGATGTTATAACTTGCTGACTTTGCCAAAACTGTCTACCAAAACAGGGCAACGACTCAAGATTGTTGCGATCAAAAGACAAGGGGTCTCATCATGAGCCAGCTTGTTCAGCAAGAGTATAAAATCAAGTGAATGACTGTGTCATAATTTGGTCACCAAACCAAGACATGGTTCTTTAGAGAATAAAAAAGGAAAAAGCATCAGCAAAGGTTTATTTCTTTTGAAAAGCTGTTAAAAAACCCCGAAGCTAGACAAAGGATCATTCCTGGATAATAGGTAAACCTGTTGAGGCTATGGACGCCTGCTGGAAGCAGTGGCTCTACCTGCGACAAAAGGGCATTCTTAAAAGAGTGGTTGATACATAAGAGAACTCTTTATTCCTATATCTTAACAAGACCAAGTAGTAATTGATCTAAACTCGAAAAGCAACCTAGGAATGCAAGTATTTGAAATAAGATGGGGATAAAACAAAACATCATCTATGCCTTGAAGTATTGTTCGATTTTATCTTTTTATAATAAAGTTCGAATTCCCTAAGGAAAATTTTTAAGAAAAGCCCGAAAACGTCAATAGAAAAAGAGCAGAGATAACTGGTTCTCCCAAGTGAGTCGCCAATTGTTGTGGCCAGCAACAACCCCCCCTAATTCAACTTAATACCAGTCATGATGATAGATAGAATAGGGGACCCCTAATTAATTTTCAAAAAAAACACAAAAACTTATTTTCTTTTTTTTTGAAACCACAAGCATTAAACATAGAAAAAGGTCCTTGGACGATTTAAACCTAAACCTATGTTCATAAAGTAAGTCCTTAAGAGTGCATCATGAAAAACATAAAATCACCAATATGCGCCCCGTCTCAGCATTGATGAGAAACATCGCATCGCAATACCCCAGCCTCCATAAGGAAAAACTTGTAAAACCGCCGACCTGAGATCGTGCGATCGCACATCGCAAAGAAACGAGGCGAAGTACTTTGGCGAACATCGAATTATTGCGATCTGCGATATGACGACCTGCGATGTTGCGATCACTGCCGTTTGCGATCGCGCAATATGCGAAGGTGTGCTGGCAAGTCATAAAAGCACCTCAATACGACTCCTCCGGGCACGCTACCCAAAGAAAATCCACTTATCATTACCTGATTTGGAAATTATGCGCATTCAATGTTAGTAATGAATTAGTTGTCAGTTATTAAGTGGCATGAAGACGCGTGCCTTAATGCAGATTTTACTTCACGTAAGGTGGCATGTCTAATCTATCTCTTGCATTTAACACCTTCCCATCACCTTTTTGATCGATCTTTCCATTTCGCTCTTAACTTGCACGAGCAAAGCTCGAAGGCAAAACTGAATAGAAACATTAAGCGATATGGGGAAGAAGAGCAAAGCTCAGAGCTCAGAGGCAAGGGAAAAGACCAGAGAGATGGCACCCCTCTACACAGATACTGCATGCAATAAGGATGCGGGCATTTCAACCTGGGAGGGCATGTATAGGATACTGGAGGAAGAAAATCCGAGAATAATCAAAGTAACTCCTGCTGTCCCAGATGCATTACGTTCTTCAGAAGCAACCCTGGAGGACCTAGCTTGTTCTTTCCTACACAGAATTGCAGCGAGACCGAAGATCCTGCCATACACAGACATGATCAAATGGGTACTAGATGATGCGGAGTTGCACCAGAGACAGTTCAGAACTCAGGGACATGGGATTATAGCAGCGTTTGCAACTCAAGACCTAAGGCTCATGTATCATTTACCTGAGCCACAAGTTATCTACAACGCAGAATTCGTTGCGAAATTCACAACAGAAAATCCCGACTTATCCGATACTACTAAGGAGTGGTCAAAAAGGGATGAACCATTGAAGAAAGACAAGAACGGTATGTATAGTACTGGTTCTCTTACTTCTCCATATTGTTTCGCTGCAGCTATGCTCTGTAGGATTTTCGGTAAGCCAGATATCAATAAATTTTCAGCAGAATGGCTACCCCTAATCGATGCTGCAACTAATTCTGAAATAGTGGATTGGGCCAAAATCCTTTCTGACACTTTGTTTACTATGGTCCTCCACTACCGTTCTAAAAGATCCCACTCCCAAAGAGTCTATCCGCCTTTCTATTTGTCTGCATATATAATGGATTCTATCTGTCTCGTATCCAAATTTCCTACCATGGGTTGGCAGTGGACTACCCAGGATCCATTGCCTATTCACGTCTATCATAAAATTCTGTGAGATTCCCAGTTCGCCCCCCATTTTTCCCAGATTTGCCATGGACTTATATTACCCCTACATAGGATAATATACAATAAATATCCCCCAAGATGCTCTCCCGAGGCACAGAACGATATCACCTCCATCGCGAGATGGTTCGGGGAGGAATGGTTTACCTATGTCCGAGTTTTTGGAAGCACAGTACCCCCGCATGTCCTACCCTTGTATATCCCAGATAAATTATTGGCCCGAGAGATCGCTTATCAGACTTGTTCTGAAGGTGGTTTAACTAAGGACCTAAAGAACAAAAAGAAGGCCATTTGGCCTCAATTCCCAGTCACGTGTGGGGTTTTCTCTTTATTCGATGTAGGTCACGCTTTTGGTGAGGTGGAGAATGTGACGTGTCTTCAACTATTTAAACTCCCACCAAGGCCATTCGACCCAAATAAAGTTGCCCAAGAATTCACAATTAGCATCAGGATAAGTGTGTTCTCTGGCCAAAAAGATTTGTTTGACGATCTTTTCCAGGGAAAGAACTCACTCCAAGAAATTTTGCAGGAAGCACAATCAAGGTTGTCCCCGGAAGACTTCCGGAGATTCACATTGTATAGAGAAAGGAGGCTGGCTAGCATTCCCTTGGAAGGACTGCGGATAGCTGCCAGAGAACCAACTCCAAGCGTCAGCCTCAGTGAACACTCCAGTGCCTCTAAATCTGATTCCAGCGCCGTGCAAGAAATATCTCCAGATCTTGAGCAATCTGTCTGTAAAGAAGAAAGAAACGAAGAAGCAATCAAGGACACAGCTCAATCAAGTTCGATGGCTCCGCAGCAAGTTGTCGCCTCGTCATCAAGGAAAGTTCCTCCCCCCGTCACCGAAGCACCTCTTGTTACAGTAGAATTAGATAAAGAATGGGAGACCTTCAATCAACTGATTAATCTTGAAGATCAGGTCCTGAAAACACCTGTGGACAACACGCAGGTGGTGCAAGAGGTCCTTTCAACCATAGTCAGTAGCACCACAGAGGTGGAGCATCTCCCTATCGCACCATCCTCAGAACTTCTACTTAGCGTAGAAGAGATCCCTCCACTGGACGTATTCTACAGCCCACAGCACAAGGCAGTCGTAAGGAGACAAAGGAAGAAAAGAAAGCTTGCGGATGCACTAGCTCAAGATGCCGAACAGCTGGATGTCTTGTGGAAAGATCCGAATAGCAACCCAACCGAAAACCTCACCAAGTTGTCTCAAATTGCAGGAGCATATGCTTCTGCGACTATCGACAAGGCTTCTGAAGTCCAACAACTTCTAAAAGAACGTGAGAGTCAGATACAACTGCTGCAACAACAGTTGCAACAAGCCAATATAAACGCTGAAGCTTCCAAGCAGCTTGAAAAACTACAAGAAGACTTTCGCCAGATGCAGCTGAGCCACCAAAGAAACATTGAAGAAAAGGAGAAACAACTGCAGACGGTGCAAGACATGCACAAGGATGAACCCAAGCTGCCAGAATTTATTACAGAGACCACTGGCTTGAATGACCAGCTGTCACAACAACAGGAGGACATGGTACGTAGAATATCACAGTGGAGGCATTTTTGTGAGCTGAGTGACAAAATCACCAGCCAGGTAGTGGAACTACGGAATGACTATGACCAGGCCAACAAAAGAGTAACAGAATATCTGGCTTGGCAAAAGGACGAGGAAGGGAAGAAAGCAGGGGCGCCTAAGATTAATGAAAATCACAAAGACCTGCTCTTCAACAAATGGGATGAGCAAATAACACATGCGGAGCAGGCGGCAGAATCAGCGGCAACACAAGTGACCATACTTATCGATTGTGTAAATGAAAATTTGCACAGAGCTAATTTAGTTTTAGAGTCCACCCCGGGATATTTACCAAACGCGTTACAGTTGGGAGCAGAATGGAAACAGAAAGCACAGGCAAACAGAGAGACAATTCAGGCATTGGCTAAGTTAAACTGGGAAAGTTACTGGGCTTACTTAGTTAAGCCTCACAGCCAATGCATGACCATAAGGTGCATCATGAACGCGGCCGAGAAAGTAGCGCCAGCTCTCACAGACGCTGTTTTCGCAGCCCAGCTAAGCACAGAAGTCGGCCAACCGACTCTTCTTAAGCCCATGCTTGATAAATGCAACTTCAAGGACCAAATTAAGAAGTAATTTCAATTTAGAAAGTTGTTTTCTTTTTGTTTTACTGAATTAGAAAAAGGACGGCCATTTGAGAGCCGTATCCTAAATTTTGTAATAATACTATTATTAGGATTAGATGGTAGTATTTCAACCCTTCTCATCGCATTGGAGAAGGGTCCAGAAATTTGTCAAGAACTTTTCCTCAGAACATGCACTTCTGCACCTCAGAGGAGGGTTTGATGAATGGAAGGATCGGATTTATATTTATTTGCATCTTTAATGTCTTCTACTGATGTTGCATTTCTGTACTCTTAGTAGGCATTTTGAGTAAGTAGAAGCAGATCAATATTGCTTGAAGCTATGAGTAGAAGTGAATCATAAATGGTACTTTTATCTCTTGATGAGTTTCTGCTGGTTTGCTTAAAGTAATATATAGCTGATATTATTTGCATGTTATGATATAGATTTATGGTTACCATTTGGCACTTTTGTACGGTGGAATCATCTGTTTATGTCTGATATATAAATGATTCATCATGTGATATGTAGTTCACTACAGTCCTGCGTAACTTCTTATGCGGGATAGTTTATTTCAAATGATTTATATTCATATGGTTGCTGAATAATCTTCATTACCAGTTGTCATATGAAATCTTTTTAGATCACATGATGGGAAGGATTCATCCCGGGCTAGCGTAGGTTATATATGTTATCTTTATTTTGACTCTAATAGCTTGCAGTTAAAGAATAAGTTAGATTTAAAGTTAGTTTTAGGATGCTTCAAGAATCAACATAATCAAAATCTACACACACTCACGCACACCCTTTACATCGGGAAGCTGGTCCCGTCATCCCTAGAGGACCAGCTACACCAAACGGATACGGAACCGCCAACCAGGTTCCTGACTGGGCGGGTATCCCCCTTGTTGTCGACCCGATTTCGGGGCCCCCAATAGTTTCATATGTTGTTGACAAGATGGATTTTATTCCAGTTTAGATTGAGGCACGATACTGCAGTTATAATGCAGGGAATTGGTATCCCAATTTCAATCCCAGGCACTAGGCATTTCTTATCAGGCATGTGTGGTTGCTTCTGCCTGGACTTCCCCCAATTTTGGACAAAGAGAGACATTGGAGCTATAAGCAATGTAGTTGGAAAAAATCTCCTGGTGCATGAAGGCTAATGTAGAAACAAGGATTGGAGAGTGGCTAGAGTGTTGATTGAAGTAGACATTTCCAAAGGGATTATAATAGAAATCACCTTAAAATGAGGCAAGTTCTCTTTTGTCCAGCCCCTAGATTATTGGGGAGTTCCCTTCAAGTAAAACTCAGGCATGGTCATGGCAGACTTTCTCTACCATTATATAACTCATGATCTATTACATTGGGATCAAAGATGTCCACAACGTAGTTATAATGAGGCTTTCTCATAAACTTGCAGAAATCCACAATAGTGGAAGTTGAACTAGGATTTGATTTAGGGCTCTGGGGTGTCTCTATTCTTGATTGTCTGGCAACTGATTCAACTACATTCATTGACTCCGCTCCTAGTGATATAGGATCTGAACACAAAGGTCTAGAACTCAGAGTATGTAGAGCGAAATCTATAGCTTCTACCATGTTCACAATCATCTGATCTTCAATAATATAATTATTGAAAAATCACTAATCTCTTGAAACCAACTTGGAAATGTTGATCTGATTCAAAATTACCTAATTCTTGACAAATTTGGCAATCAAATAAACTAGTAGTTTTTCATTTCTCTTTGAAGCAAAATCTGCACTTTTAGGCCATCACTGCAAGGTTGCAGAAATCCCAGCAGTCACGACCAAAATCCAAGCACCCACTTCTCACCGTGGCTTGGGAGCTGCAACCATTTCATTCCTCAATGCAATCTGACTTCTCATTTGAATATTTGAAAATTTATAACATCAGTCCAACAGAAGTCTAATAAGGGAGCTTAAAATTTACAAAATTGAATATGTGATTACATTATCATCTACAAGAATGATGAAGAGAAAATTAAATAACTCTTCCATGATAGGGCCAGTGCCCACTAACACAGATCACAAAGATCAACAGTAAAAATACAAAGCTAAGAATTCAAAGGCTACCTATGTATTAGTGATACCCACCATATTGCTGCTTCTGGTCCTTTCGGAAAGAGTGAAAACCAAGTCGCTAACCAGTTGGGAGATGAAAAGAAATAGGATGGTTGAATAAAGAAATGATGCCAAACCATGTAATAGAAATTTGAATCGTTCCAAAAAGATGTGTCCTTACCTACCTTGCCTGCTAGGGATCATACCTCCACTAACTCTATTAGACCTTCTCTACTCTAGCTAGGTTGGTACTATCTCCTAAGCTAACTAACCCATGGATTAGCCAACTCACTAACCTGTAAGATTAACCTATTCACCTAAGGCTGGGATCACCAACCTGAAAGAAAATATATTTTACTAGTTGGATGTTATTGATCTAACCGCATTCATTCATGGTAAGCACCCATAAGTGTAAAGTCAGGACCCATTGTGCTTACCCACCCTTTTGGAAAAAGCCTTGAAACCCAGGAAGGTGCCTTCATCAACAGAATAAATTGGGTCAGGTTTAGTACCACACACTCCACTTGTTGGGTTGGGTAAGCATCTAATCCTCATGGATTGAGTTTCATATGCAATTCAGGGGGATTGTGGAACTCGAAAATCAGATGCTACACTCGAGTAAAGGACAACAAAAATGGGAATAACCCCACATCCTAGATCCAAGTGAGTGGTTAGGATTTTGTTGTAACTGGAATTAGTTGAAAGAGAAGTGAAAAGTTCATAGGAATTCTGTCACACGGAATCAGTCAATAGTGCGGACACAACTGACCTTCCTAGAAGTCTAAGACATTCTAATGACAAACAAGACAAACAAGAGCAATCCTTCTCTAAACATGCATTAGAATATGAAAAATCAAGTGTTTAGTTCTTACCTTTAACCAAACGCTGTTGTAGAAGTCCAGCTTCGTTGATCCGGATGAGCTCCTCCTTCTCTTCGAAACCTGCAATCACCAACAGTCAAACCATTAAATAGCACCTGATTATAACATAAAACAAAGCATATTCAACATATAGACCAAGGAGTATATGAAACAACTCATAAACAACAAGTTATTGAGAAGAATGGACTAATTTGTATTAAAGGTAACAAAAGGAACCATTACAACCTGAGCCTTGGTGTTGTGCAAGCTCCTTCCAGGGTCCACAAGAGTTCTCCTTTACTTTGACAAAGCTCACCCACTTCCAAATAGAACAAGAAAAGATGGTAATCTCTCCACACAAGCTTCTAAATGGGAGTCCTAATTCCAGCAGCATCTACCCTTAGAAATGTTTAGCTTCCAACCTCTCCTCCTTCTGGCCCAATGCCTGTATTTATAGTGCTGTAGAGGAAGTTATTCAGGTCCCCCATTAATGGGATAATCCCCTCTTTGGATGGGATAGCTCCCTTATTGATGGGATAAGTTCCTCTTTGGTAGGGATACATGAACCATCTGGAGGCGCTTCATACACGTCGAACAACCTTCTAGAATGCTCTAGAAATGACCACAGGTAACTTTTTAAAGATGAAACTTGCGCATTTTTACCTTTACAGGGGGACGCACCTGCCCCTTTACATACAGAGCGTCTTTGGACGCAGGCATTGTGAACATTGGGTGTGTACCCGCAGGTAAGGTTGAGAGAACCTGCGTACCCAGAGATAAATACATTTACAAAGACTTTCTCTCTTCTTGGAGTTTGACATGGAGAGCAGAGGCATAAGACTTGCCTAAGAGGATAGCATGACTGTTGATAGAGCCATACTAACTGTAAATAGTCATGGTGACATTTTTTAGTGTAACAGATTGCCCCCTAAAGTGCGAAGCCTGTAGTAGATTAGGGTTTTGTATTATCTAGGAAGGGTGAAGCGCTTTATCATTTCAAGGATTATCCCGTGGAGAGCCTGGTCAAAACCTGCAATTTTCAACACAAAATACATGTATAAGATTATATCATCACTGAGGTAGGCATTCCCATACTCAGATCAAAACTTTAACTAACAGACTAACTACTCTGATACAGGAATGATCTTGCAGTACATCATAATCATAGACTTTTGTAGACACAGTATGGGCGCAGCCATCTGTTTATGATTAGTCTACTTAGATAATGAATACAAAACTCCTCGCAGCCTGGATGGTGGAAACTGGATCCAGGGTCTTCATTTCTACTTCCCGAATTGGTACGATTCTAGCCATGCGAATAAATGAGTTGATGTCGAACATGGTAGAAACCACTTGATTACCAGTCGATGATGTAAACTGTTAACAAGTGTGAGAGAGACCACCAGTAATGTCAATGGTTCTCAAAGTACCCAGTACAATCCATGAGATGTGAATGAATGAGTTGATGTCGAACATTTCACGAAATCCCTTGATCGAAAGTCAATGATGTAAACTGTCGTCAAAGGCGAGAAACCTGCCATTGATGCATGCAGACTTCAAGGTACTGAAAATTTCTAAGTCATCTTTCTAGATAATGTGTTGATGTCGATAGAAAGCGACCCGTTGCAGGCAATCCCACAACACGAAATCATTGATCAAGTTGAAGAAATGTTGCTGTAAGGATTGACTCAGGGATGGTCAAATGGATGACAAGTATTTTGCAGATGAAAGTTTTGTTTGCAGACCTCTTGAACACATAACGACACGACAGATGGCTTGGTGATAAACGACTCAAAGTTAATCCCCGGAACCCGGCTGAAGTCTTTCAAAGTGGTTTGATCAACTGTGAGGTGAAGGATTTCCCAACCCAGGTGAATGAAAAGTGTCGTGTCCAAGAGTGGTAATAAAGTTTCTTCTGAGACAAAAGATAACAAATAGGCTCATTCTTCTCTCTTTTCCCCCACCATTTCTGGCAAGTACCTCTTTATTTTTAACAAGCTTGAGGAGGATAACATATGCTTGATTATAAGCTCATCCCTCGGATGAGTCCAACCTAGTTTTGATTCGAACCCTAGGAAGGAGTGGTTCGTTCCTGTTTGTAATTGAACAGGTCCTTTACTGTGAAATGTTTAACGAGCCCAGTATAGGAGAAACTCGGTGTTTTTCAATTTTTAGAGAGTCTGAAAAACTTAAGAAGACTCCAGGTTGAACTTTTTCGTAGATTTGTGTCCCTCAAGCCCGAAAAAGTATAAAATAATACCTGGGGGAACCGCTTGATCTCGCGACCAAGGAGTACTTTCATAATTAGTGTCACTGACCTGAAAAGTAAAAAGCGATCAAGGACACGTCGTTTTATTTCCAATATCGAGTTTGAAACGATAAAAACCCGGCAATCTTTTCCTGATTTTACGGTCAGAAAAAAGCTATAAGGGGACCGTCTTTTAATTCCGTTTTAACGAGTGTAAAAGAAACGCTCGGCAATCTTTTCATATTTTAGGAGTCAGAAAAGGGCTTAAAAGATGACTCTGATATTTTGGTTCGTGAAAAATGACAATTTTCCCTCTAAATCCCTTTGTCCTGCACAAAAACGACACATTACTCATACCTGTTTAAGATAGGCAAAAATACATTGAAAAATATCCTTCCATGGTGAAAAATAACAAACCTAACATTCATTCATCCAAAAAACCTATAAAAAGACTTTTTACCATGTCATTTTTACCATTTCACTGTTGAGGTTGAGAAAAGGGCTTTTGGCAAGAAACTTCCCGTGGTCATTGCAGAGAATCCGACCGTCCGAATCAAATGCCGTCTCTTCCAGGTATTTCACAACATCCTCCTCTTCAATTTCATCCGATTAAAATTTTGTTTTAGGTTTTAGTTTTGGTTTTTGGGGGGTTTTAGGTTTTAAAAACCGCTCTGCGGGGTACGCAGGTGCCCTAAGGGTGACCTGCGTCCCTCGACTTTTTCCTACACAGGAAAAAGGTCGGGGGACGCAGCCACCTTCAGGCCAGCTGCGTCCCGGCACTCTGTATCCTAAACGCGGGGTGCGTCCCCCGCGAAAGGCGGAATTTGAAAACCCATACCCCAAAAATAACCATTCAAATTTTCCCAAATTAATTCTAATCTCTATTTCTTGGTGTGTAGGGCACTCACCATGTTGGATTGGAGAGAAAGAGAGCACGAGGACGTTGATTTAGCCGCAATTGGTCACCAACCTTCCATTGATGCTCTAAAAGCATGCGGACTATATAAATACTGGGCCATACCTAGCATGAGGGCTCAGGTGAGATTCTTGGAGTGGCTGGTTAAGAGATGGAACATTCATGAGCAATGTTTTTACATCGGAGAGAACCAGCTCGAGATAGAGCCCTCCGACATATACTTTCTCACTGGCTTGCCGAATAGGGGTGAGCAACTCAATCTAGCCGGGACTAGGCCGGGTGGCCAATCCCTTGCTAGTCTCCGGGAAGATTGGTGCATACCCAATCAACACCATGTGAAAGGCATAGAAATCAAATACATCTCTTGGTGTGAACTCATGGTTATAGCTTTCACGGTTACCTGAATTTGTGGCTCAGCCACTTTACATATTGCCACCGGGTCCCAAATGCAGATGGCAATTGACTGTTTCCGAGGCACCATCTTCAACTGGTGCGATGTTGTGTCGGCCAACCTGAACGGCCAACTGACTAGGGCAAAGAACGGACAACTAAAGACCTTTGGATATGGGCCTCTAGTTGTGATCTTTACCTTAGAGAGAGTTCTGATGCTGATCCCTCAGCATCTCACTGTTGATATCTTGGGTCCTCGGGAGCCAAAGCTGATACGATGGGTTACGGTGATGGCCCGGCATCCTGACGAGGGCGCGGCAGTTGTTCGATTCCCTGCTAGTTATTTTCACTGGTTAGAGGACCAGGTCTTTGCGATCCAGGCCTTTACGTATGCCGAAGTAGATTTTCGAGGTGATCCGGACATGGTTCTTCCACAGGGAGAACAATGGGATGACAGAGGTACTTCATTTTCCATGAGTTTTTAAATTTATCTATTTTTATATATATATATATCACCTCAAAACTGACAGCACGAATTTTCCAAAATGCAGATGTAGGTCCACGGCGTCCAGCCAACCTCCGGGCTTTTGAGAGGAGAGTACCAGCTGTACCAGCACCAGCCCCACAGGATGCGGCCGCAGAGACCTTAGCCGAGCTGGAACAGGATCTAGAGCATCTGACGACGGATATACCAGAGACCGCCATAGATGACATTCCCATTCGACTTCAGTGCTATGTGGTCGCAGTCCCAGGACCTTTTAGGAGGTTCTTGTGTAGGGTAGCGCGGGCAGTGGTCTCGTATAGAGAGCACCACCAGTGATTGGCTAGTCACTTTTGTAGACACATATGACATTTTTGGTTTTTTGTACTTATCATTTTGCCGATCATAAGGTGTTTTAAACCTATGATCGAGGACGATGTATATTTTTGACACACTCTTATCTATATATATATCATTATTACCGGCTTATCTTGTTTAACATATGTGATGAAATGTTTTTTAAATTTACTTGTATGATTATCGCAAATGTCTGTCCAACATTCGAGAAGCAATTGCATCTGCTAATGTATTTAAAGACCTTGGAATATGCTGATATTCAATGTAATCAAATTCACGTTCCAAGAGACGCACTCTCAAAAACAACCTTAATAACACAGGATTTATAATGGTATATACTCTATTAAGTTGTAATACAACGAGTTCAGAATCTAACCTCACTATCAAACTCCGAATCCCAAATGAAATAGACTCAGATAATAATTCAATCACTGCATTGTATTCTGCAATGTTGTTTGTTGTTTGACCGAGGCTCACCCCATGCATAGAAACTAACTTGTTAGAGGGCGAATAGATAACCCAAGCTGCGGAAGAGATATTCCGTGTACTACGACAAGCACCATTAGCAAATCCAATGTATGTTTGGAGAGGCGTCGACATCTGCAATATCAAGGGTAAAACCAAGATAAGCCAGAATAACGACGAAAAACACACTTTCTAAGCTAAGCACGCTGACTAAACTAACAAACATACTAGCTAGAAAGAAAACCTAACCTAATTAAAAATTCTCCATACCCACCATTTAAGCATAATACCTCTTTAGGTAGAGTCCATTTCTGGGTTTACCCAAAGAGTCCCCATCAAAATCTACTAGCTCATAAGCCCCTTTTGCTAGCTTTCGCTTTACAATGTAGGGTCCATGCCACATAGGAACGAATTTTCCAGCACCTAGCTTATCGTTATCTTGATCATATAATAGCACTAGGTCTCCTTCCGAAAAACTTCGAGGGGTCACATTTCTATCATACTGAGCTTTCATTCGCTTCGCATGAGTCTCGATTGCCAATGAAGCGTCACGTCGAGTCTCATCTAATTTAGCTAAGTATAATAAACACTTATCCTCTTCGGAAGTAGCTGGGAGTAATTCGACAGCCATTTGAAGTGATGGGATTTCGCATTCAATGGGTAAGACAGCTTCCAAGCCGTAAACTAGCTGGAAAGGAGTGAACCCTGTTGAAGTTTTCACTAAGGTTCGGTATGCCCATAGCGCTGAAAATAACATGTGCCAATTCGACCGATGAATACCAATGATCCGTCGGATCATGATGACTAGAACTTTGTTGATAGACTCAACCAAACCGTTGGCTTGTGGATAATAAGGAGTAGAGATATCGTGGCGCAAACCAAGCTGGCTTGTAAGCTCAGTCATCATGATGTTTCGAAAATGGCTCCCATGGTCAGTAATGATTGCTTGTGGGACACCGAACCTAGTTATAATATGATTGAATATGAAAACTGCAGCTGTTTTGCCGCTTGCGTCGAATGTAGGCATCGCCTCGGCCCATTTAGTAAAATAATCAACCACGAGGATGATATACGCATGCCCCTCGGCCGAGTGAGGGTTACAAGTAATAAAATCGATACCCCATTTGGCGAATGGACCAACGGCAATTATAGGGTGGAGAGGAGCAGGTGGTGCGCGCATCTTGCGATCAAACACTTGACAGTTGTGGCACTTCCGGACTGCGATGATACAATCTTTAAACATGGACGGCCAGAAATAGCCAGCGCGCAACACCTTCTGAGCTGTGGCATACCCAGACATATGACCGCCACATGCTCCAGAGTGACAATCATTCAAAACCTTCTCAGCCTCTTCGTGAATTAAACAACGTCGAAAAACTAAGTCTTCCCCCCGGCGATAAAGTGTATCTCCAATAATCTTGTATTGCTGGGATTGAAACCGAATTTTTCAACGTTCCGACTTTGAAGCTTCAGGCCGAAAGGTTTGGGTTTGGAGATAGATGATTATATCCCCGTACCACGGATCTAAAGTACTGATAAGAAACAAAGATTCATCTGCAATGGACTCCTCTGCCACAGTTTCTGTGTCAGCATGCCGGAAATCACACATCAATTCCGCAAAAACTAAGGATTTCTTAGACTTGGACTTCTCGAACTCCAAATCGAACTCCTGCAGGATAACGATCCATTTAGAGTACTTGCCCCCTAGCAATTGTTTTGTCAAAATATAGGTCATAGGGTTGCAATCCAAAATCACTATAGTTTTACGGAGAAGAATGTAGTGACGAAAACGCTGGACAGCTTGAATGGCTGCCAGGGCCAACTTTTCCACATGTGAATATTTTAGCTCGGTTGGATTTAAGGTCCGACTAAGATAATATATCACATGTTCCGTTCCGAACTCATCTTCCTGAACTAAAACCATTCTGATGGTGGAGTGGGAGGCGGCGAGATACAAAAAGTAATCCGGGTTGTAGTTGGGAGGATGCAGCAACGGTGCATGGGTTAACGCGTGCTTAAGCGCATCAAAAGATTTCTGAGCTATCTCATCCCAAAATAATTGAGCATTTTGTTTCAACAACCGGGTGAAACCCTTTGTAATCTCGGCGTAGTTAGGAATGAATCGACGTAAAAAGTTTGCTTTCCCCTGCAAACTTTGGAGTTGGCGCAAACCAGAAGGAGGAGGCAATTTGACGATAGCTTCTACCTTCGAGGGATCGACGCAGATACCGGCTTTTGAAACAACAAAACCTAGCAATCATCCCACTTCTATGCAGAAGACACATTTGTGTGGATTCAAACGAATTCGATAATGTCGACACCTCATGAAAATAGCTCGTAAGTGAACAGGGTGATCAGCTCGATGTAAAGAGTGAGCAGGAAAATCATCGAGATACGGTTGCACAATGTGTTTGATGTCATGAAACGCGTAAGACATTGCCCGTTGGAAAGTGGCTCCGGCGTTCTTAAGTCCAAAAGGTAATTTGCAGTAAGAAAATGTCCCCCAAGGACAAATGAAAGCCGTTTTTGGTTGATTGGCAGGTAGAATATTGATTTGGTTGTATCCGGAAAAACCGTCCATGAAGGAAAATATTTCACTGCCAGCACAATCATCAATGATTTGATCGATATAGGGCGTAGGATAGTTGTCTTTTGGACAAGCACGATTTATATCCCTATAATCGATACAGATTCTTATTGTTCCTTGTTTCTTGTTAACTGGAACAATATTCGATACCCAATCCGTTAACGAGATTGGATAAATGAAACCTGCTTTCAACAGCTTCTCAACTTCTGCTTTAATCGCAGCCGCTTTCCTAGGGTGTATCTGACGCAGACGTTGCCGAACGGGTTTAGCGTCCGGGTAAGTCTTAATCTCATGAACAACAATGGAGGGATCAATTCCTGGCATTTCCTCATAAGACCAGGCAAACACGTCGCGGAACTCTTGGAATAGGGCCTTGTAGTTTTGAATTTCATCGTCTGTACACGAGGCACCTATATGAATGTTCTCAATAGTTCCAGTTTTGACTGAAATGTCAATGGCAATAGTTTGAGAAATGTTTGCCAAATTCAACTCTGAATCAGGATGTTTCATTGGATTCTGAGCGTCCTTGACATATTCAGCGGTAAAGATGGATGAAAAATCATTTTCAAAGACATCATCCTCAGGTAAAAACGAAGATCTTTGATGGAGATCTTCCCATGGTAGATCGTCTACACTTAGGATTTCGCGAAGTTGTTCGTCAGATGACACAACTTCAGGAAACGTTATCCGTTCCGAGGTTGATGTGAAAAGTGACTCTTCACCGACCACATTCATTTGGTCAATTTGGGTTGAACTCGTGTCGGAAAAAGACTACACCGCTTCATAAGCAATCTCATATGGACTCAAAGGCATAGCATCACCGAATGAATCTATCTCAGATTCAGATGGGATAATCCAAGGATCATCGTAAATAATGGTGTCTGAAGTAATCATATGAATATAAGCAAATGAAGGGTCTGCATTGAGTGGGGGAAAAGGAAAAGTTCCCAGTAAACCGGAATCTTTAACTAAACCTACACCAATATCCTTGTAAGGGATAATCGTTTTACCGACATGCTGAATACTCTCAGAAGAGGCTGGGTCGGATGAAAAGTAAGCCAGCTGCTCTATGGTCACGATCTTACCGTTGTGTGGAAATTTTATAACTCTGAAGACCGATGACACGACCGCTGTCATAGCGTAAGACCAACTTCGACCCAAAAGAAGGTTGTAGTCTAGAGGGGCATCAACCACTTCCACATCCAGACTAACGGTTTTTCCTTCAACCCCTATAGGCAAATCCTGTAGAATGCCAAACAGATGGAACCCACGGCCATCGAAGGCCTTAAGAATGGTCGGGGACTGGTTCAATGTAGGAGAACCGAGCGATCTCCAACATTGAATCGACATAATACACGTAGAAGCTCCTTCATCAATCACAGTCCGATGAATGGGCCTGTTTTTGACTATCACTGGGATCTGGAAGGCCATTTGATGAGGGATACGCGGTGTACTATTTTCTAGATCAAAGATTATCAGGTTCGGATCCTGAATATCAACAGCTCCTATAGCCGACAATAGTAATTTGCATTGTGTTGGCCATGATTGCAGCACTTCCAAAGCCGACATTGCTGAGGGTGAAACAACTAAATCTTCAACAATGTTATAATTTTGAGCTGCTCTCGCATGTGGATTGAAAGCAGACTTTCGAAGTATACCCTTGGCGGGTGGTTTGATTACTAAGTCCGGGTTAGGTTTCTCGATCTGTAGTGGATCGGAACCGGGAGCTGAGGTTGATGGATTAGAATGAGAAGATTCTGCTTCTTTACCATCAACAGGACTCTTACTACCATAATCTTGCGATCGAGTCGCAATCCGTACATGAGACATCATTAATATGGGTTCTTCACTAACACTCGAGGAAGAGCCTATCATCTTACTCTCCTGCTTTGGAAATGGATCTTTCAAAACAGCAGGAGTTGGGAAACCCTTAACGATTTTCACAACCTCTGCCCGATGAGGGCAATCTCTTGTGAAATGATCTTCTTCACAAATTAAACAAGGATATTTAGGTTTGCGCTTCTCGTCATTAGATTCCGACTTCTCTTTTTTCTCCTTTGGAGCCTTATCTGCTTTCTCTTTCTTCTTACCTTTCTTTTTACTACCGTTTTTTGATTTAGCCGTAGATGACTCTACAGCGTGAATGTCGGCGGTAATTTCAGGGGAAGACTCTCCTGTCGAGGAGTCTGGTAAGGTTATAATTGGAGAAGAATTCTTTGAGGATTTCTTCTTACTTTTTTTATTTACCATACCAATCATGCCATCAGCAGCATGAGACCCCGAAGGAGCAGCAGCGATTTGATTCGACTTAGGAAGATCTGGGATCTTCTCGTGAAACGTACCCTACTGAGTGTAAACTAAGTCAAGGTACTGGGCTTGAGCAATGACTTGCTCCTCAGTAACTACTCCGGCCTTAGCTACATCTTCAGTAATCTTCGGTAATAATGATTTTACAAACCATTCAGCTAAGATTTGGTCCGGGATATAAACTTTCACCAAACGTCTTCGACGTCGCCATTCATGAATATGGTCAGAAATATACGTGGATGTTGATTGTTTTAGTGAAGTTAATAACTCCATGCCGTTATCGTATCTAACCGGCAACTGAAAGTGAGTGAGGAACGAGGTAGCTAACTGGCTGAAATTGTAAAAAGAGGCCCGTGGTAACTCAATGTACCACTTGGCCGCGAGACCAATGAGCGTACGCTGGAAAAGACGTAAACGGATCGAATCATCCGAGATAGAATTTGAAGCACACCAGAGGTGGTAAGTCATCACATGATTTGACGGATCCTCTCCAGGCTTACCTTCGAACTTAGGTATAACGCTTGGCAACTTATTTGGCATTGGCGGCCAGAACGGAAGATAATTGATTGGATCGTTCGTTAGGCGCGTCAAGTCGGGTAAATCCAAAGTTGCAATAAACGGCAATTGCCGGTTAGGATCTCTAAAACTCTGGGCCACAATACCAGTTCCAGGAGGAGGATATCCAGGATAACTAGGAATGGGAATCGCATTCGGGATATTATATCCTCCTGGAAAACCAGGATTAACCGGACCGTACTGGGGCTGTTGAGGTTGTTGATAAGTATACCCAGGATACGGTTGATACTGGTAAACCGGTTGTTGGACAGCAGGACCAAGTTGATACTGCCCCTGGTACTGTTGGTATGTAAATTGAGGTTGACTTGTTACAATGGTACTTAAACCAGGCTGCCCTGCAGGCATCTGAACTGCGGTTTGGATCGTAGATCCAGACAACGAAAAAGATGTCTGAGGGGTGGTTGCAGAGGCGGTAGAAACCGGAGCTGTCGATACTCCAGAAGTAAGTGCGGTAGACTGGACAGATGGTGCGGTAGTTGCAGCAGTCGTTTGAGATGGAGTACTAGGTGCAATGGGCGACTGAGTAACTACCGAAGTTACAGGAGTTTGAATAGTTGACTGGACAGGTTGTGGTTGCTGGGGTGTACCAGAAACTGCAGGTTGCCCAGTTTGAGGTAACAACTGTATACTTGGCTGCATCACCTGCTGACCTTGCGATGGATCCCACACTATCATTCCGGGGTATTGACCCGTAACAGGTTGAGAATACTGAGATCCGTAACCAGGTTGAGGGTAGGATTGATAATTGACAGGTACATTTCCTATACTTTGAACATAAGTTTGACCTTGAGGTGGTAGATAACCTTGAGTTGAGTATTGACCCTGGGGTTGATACCCTTGAGGTAAATACTGGTACTGGGGTTGACCTTGACTCGAGTACTGACCTTGGGGTTGATACCCTTGAGGTAAATACTGATACTGGGGTTGACCTTGGGGTACATATTGAGGCTGGGGTTGACCTTGAGGTAAGTATTGTACCACAGGTATATACTGTCCTTGAGGTTGCCCCCCAGACACAATTTGTGTACCCTGAGGTTGCCCCCCAGGCACTACTTGAGGTTGCCCCCCAGGCGGTAACTGCCCACCTTGAGGTTGAGAACTAGGGGTTGAACCTGACATCATATAGATATCCCCTACACCCAACGGCTTATTACCATTGTTTCCAGCTAATAACCCATGTTCAATGGGTTGAGGAGACGCTCCCGCAAAAATACCAGAAAGTGACTGATACCCAGTAGGAACGGAAGGACCGCCATGTAAAAATGATTCAGATGATTGAGAAAACATGGATGACTGACCAGACATATTTACAAGACTATATATACCTCTAGATGGGAAAGGAGTACGAGGTGGAGAAAAACCGGTACTTAAGTTGTCTAGATAATTAGTTAACGAAAGGTACCAAGTAGTACTTCTAGGAGGGCTGTAAAAGATAGATTCACGCTCTCTTAGATCAATGGTAGGTTGATCTTCAAGAACAGGGCCTACTTCTTCTTCTGGAGCAAGTTCTTCAATAGCAATCAATCCAGAAGGAAGATTTTCAGTTATGACTCTTTCAACCCTAGGTGAATCAGGAACACTAGAAGTTGGAGTAACAGGTTCAGATATTTCAGGTTCTTCGCCTATATCACTAGTAGACGAAAAACTACCAGCAAGCTCAGAAACTGTAACAGCTTTCGGATTATAACCTATCTCTAGACTTTGGTAATCTGGATGGACTACCAAGGAAGATTCTCCTTCTTCAGGTGAACCTACTCCACTGCCACTAGGGGGAGTTACAAGGACCTTCAAACCTTCGTACTGACCTGGGACGTTTTCAGGAGATCCACCCTGTGATCTACGGAGTTTCCTCAACAAATCAGTTCCAGTAACAATCTCAGGTGACTTGCCCCGAAGTCTACGGGACTGTCTCGGTAATTCCGCCATAGTTAAAGACTTTTAACTACTGCACACGCAAACAAAATAAAATCTCAAAACAAACCACCTAAAGTCTCTAAAGAACCAAACAAATTTGAAGCACACGCCTAAAGAATCTAGGGCGTCAAACCAAGCACAAACAGTAGCCTTCCGGACCGAAAGCACTAGTTGGTGATGAAGTCCAACATCGCCGGATTCAGTACAGAAGTGGCGGGTGGAACAGTTACCCCGGCAACCTGCTTAATGAATAGACCGGCACAAGTTCCTCCACTTTAACCGTCTCGAGTGAAGTGAACCCCCCGGAAAATCCAAGTGAGTCTAGCCGACGTCTACTCCAGGTACAGTGGGACCTTCCCTCCACCGTCACCTCGGTAGAATCCTAAAGATTATGGTCACTAAGGTTACCAACAGCAACAAGTACACCTGGGGGAACAGTCTAAACTCCGACAGCACGCAAGGGCAGAGTATCAAGCTCAATCCCCTTGCCAGCTCCTTGACAATAATCCAAGGTTTACCGACAAGTGACCCCTGGCTCCTCGACAATGGTTAATCCGAGGTTTACCGTTTGTAATACGTGCGTGTCTGGCGTCGTTCCCAACGAGGGAGGATTGATCCCCTCACTGGTTCGGACACGAGCTCGTGCTTCTCCTTTAAGAGGAGCTTTCCCAGAGTGTAAATGAAACAGTTGGATTTATTCTATCACAAGATAAGCTACTTGTTTGGTTTTATTGTCTTGGAGAGTTTATTACTCTCCTACTCCAAGACACTAGCCTGATCTATATTGGTGTTTCAGAGCCCTAGTAAATAAAAAATTACTATGTCAATTTTACTTTAAGCGTTAATTTTATGGCTTCCTTAAGACAAAAGGTAGTGGAGATGAAACTGGTGGTGTGTAGACTCGACTCGCAACCACTACAAAAATGCACCTAAGATGATTTACGCTACTTTTCTCTTTCAATGAAATTCCTAACTAAGAGAGTTGAGAAATGCAAATTTTATAGAAAACAACTTTCTTAGTAAAGACAATCAAAGACACAATTCTCTCTTATCTTTTCCAAAACATGCACTCATAACCACTAATTACTCACGAAAATTCCTTTTCTTCAAAAGACTACAAACGCTACTAAAGCAAATTCGATTCCAAAAGAATTTTGTATTTTTCCTATATTAATCAAGCATATAAGACTATTTATCAAAAATCAATCTTTAATAAATCTAAGGAAATCCACTCAAAATCATTCAAAAACAAACTAAAGGGAAATTTACCTACAAGAAAAACTAAAAAGGCCAAAAGCTTACAAAGATGATTCTAGGGTTGTTTTACTTGACCACAATCAAGCCAAGGACCAGCTAATGCAGAATCAAAAGACCAGTCAAAACAAAACTCAAATCTTTTTGTTCTTTTTGTAAAATGGAATTCAATACTTAATCAACAAGCACTTCGAAATTTTCCAAAGAGACCACTCAAAGGTAAGTTGCTCTCACAGGTAGACTTTATGACAGGTCTGACTTCTAAGAATGTTGACAAAACCAGAGAGATCTAAGGCTTGACAACTTCTACCGCCAAAGTCACTACAAGACCTACTCAAAAATCAAACCCTAGGGCTTAAACTTCTATGAAATCCACTAAAACACTCAATGCTATCGAAACAAGTTCAGGTGAAGATCTTTGACAAGAGACTCTTGGATCTGGGCAGTAAAAACTAAGAAAAAGCAAAATCTAAGAGAAAAAATGCAAAAAATGGAATTTTCTTAAATTTTAGCAGGGGACGCAGGCAACCTGTTAAGACAGGTGCGGGCCCGCTCTGTGCACACAGCGACAGGGCGTACAGGGACGCACTGTGCAATACTCAGAGGGTGCGTCCTACTGGAAAATTCAAGAAAAACTAAATCTAATTTAATCCTAAGCTAATCCACCCAAATACAAGTTCACACAGTCAAAAACCAGAAAAATAAACCAATTTTCTCAGAGCAAAGTTCATTCAAAGGAAAAGACTTTCACATCAATGGATTCCCCAGCGGAGTCGCCAATTTGTCACACGGAATCAGTCAATAGTGCGGACACAACCGACCTTCCTAGAAGTCTAAGACATTCTAATGACAAACAAGATAAACAAGAGCAATCCTTCTCTAAACATGCATTAGAATATGAAAAATCAAGTGTTTAGTTCTTACCTTTAACCAAACGCTGTTGTAGAAGTCCAGCTTCGTTGATCCGGATGAGCTCCTCCTTCTCTTCGAAACCTGCAATCACCGACAGTCAAACCATTAAATAGCACCTGATTATAACATAAAACAAAGCATATTCAACATATAGACCAAGGAGTATATGAAACAACTCATAAACAACAAGTTACTGAGAAGAATGGACTAATTTGTATTAAAGGTAACAAAAGGAACCATTACAACCTGAGCCTTGGTGTTGTGCAAGCTCCTTCCAGGGTCCACAAGAGTTCTCCTTTACTTTGACAAAGCTCACCCACTTCCAAATAGAACAAGCAAAGATGGTAATCTCTCCTCACAAGCTTCTAAACGGGAGTCCTAATTCCAGCAGCATCTACCCTTAGAAATGTTTAGCTTCCAACCTCTCCTCCTTCTGGCCCAATGCCTGTATTTATAGTGCTGTAGAGGAAGTTATTCAGGTCCCCCATTAATAGGATAATCCCCTCTTTGGATGGGATAGCTCCCTTATTGATGGGATAAGTTCCTCTTTGGTAGGGATACATGAACCATCTGGAGGCGCTTCATACACGTCGAACAACCTTCTAGAATGCTCTAGAAATGACCACAAGTAACTTTTTAAAGATGAAACTTGCGCATTTTGACCTTTACAGGGGGACGCACCTGCCCCTTTACATACAGAGCGTCTTTGGACGCAGGCATTGTGAACATTGGGTGCGTACCCGCAGTTAAGGTTGAGAGAACCTGCGTACCCAGAGATAAATACATTTACAAAGACTTTCTCTCTTCTTGGAGTTTGACATGGAGAGCAGAGGCATAAGACTTACCTAAGAGGATAGCATGACTGTTGATAGAGCCATACTAACTGTAAATAGTCATGGTGACATTTTTTAGTGTAACAAATTCACCATAGGGCTATGCTATTATCCTATCGAGGGAAATCAACAAAGAGAGCCCTACCGAGTCGAGGTTAATGAAAGATCACTACCATGCAATATATTCTAAATGATTGATATAAATGCTTTTGATGCATTGAAGAACATAAAAAAAAAACATGCAACTAGGGGATCATAAAAACAACCCACAATCCATAATCAATTCAATTTTACAAAGACCAGGAAATCATTGTTGAATCCATGAATCAAAACCCCATAAACTGAAATTTCTCTATACATGAATGAATCTTGTTTCAGTTTTGTTCACTAAATTCATATTCTGATTCGGTTCATGCATCTTTTGTTTGTGTTCCAAGAGTTGAAGGTTTTCCAAGAAATTTACTTCAATCAATTATAAACACAGGAAACTCACTGATAATTATAATGGAATGATTCAAGAAAACAGGGCACTTGAGGTCTGAATGAGAGGGGAAGGCCTAAGATTTGATGATCCTTAGTACTCCCAGCCAAAATTCATCTATGGTTGCACTCTGTAGCAAGAAAAACCCAAAACAAACACAAAAATAATAAATCAATAGAAAGGAGGTCGACATCCAGATTCCATAATACAATATGCCCAAAAATTAATCACTTCCCGCCATACTTCTAACCCTTGCCACCATACCTCTAACCCTTGCGGCCCTATGGACGATGGACACTGATGATGATGATATTGGAAATTGTTTCCTTTGGAAAGGTCAGTGATGGAATCTCCTACCTGTATTTCAATCATTTAATTACTCACATCAATCGTTTAATTACTCACATCTAAACTCTAGTAGCAATAAAATCCCTAACATCGTTTCCTTCATAAAATTGTCTAATTCATCGTGCCTCGAGATGTTGTATGAAAAGAGATATGAAAAAGTGGGCCTGAAAGCGGGTTCTTCTAGCAGGGTAAGGCTCAGAAGTGCAATAGCAATGGGGGGTTAATGCATAAAATTTAGAGAGATGGGGTGAACGAAACTGGATGAGTTAAATAGCGATGGGGGGTTAATGCATAAAATTGTGAGAGACAAGATGAACGAAACTTGATGGGTTGTGGCAACCGGAATTGACATGACATTTCTCGCATGGGAAATGTAGTGAGATTATTTTGATAGGGATTTTCTTCTATTATGGCCCAGAAAGATTGTACTAGCAGGTGCAATGACAATCTTTGTTCAGAGTTCACTTCGCCACCTTGGCGAAATCCATTGAAGCAACAATGATCACCTCATATCGACCTAATTCCGATCTAGCCCAAACATCTCACCTCATATCAACCCAGTCCCAATCTAACCTAGACATGTCAATAGTTTTAGAATGATAAGCTGATAAGATACACCTACAAAACCTACCAATAAGCACTTGAATTTTCCTACCAACACCTACAAATAGAAAAATAATGATGGAGGACAAACTGGAGCATTGGAATTTCAAAACCAAAATTTGGATTTGAACGATACCGCCAAAACCAAAATTAATATTTGAACACGGTTCGATACCGTCATCGATTGATTTATGCTATGTTGGTAGAGATATAATAAATATTAATTAAAATAAATAAGAAATAGAAAAAAGGTTATGTTGAGAATAAATGGTATTTCTTCTTAAATTAATGTCTTAAAATCATCGTGGATGTAATCTAATAAGAAATCTAGGGAACTAACTATGGTGTTTACTAGTGTATTTTTTATTTTTTGTATCATTGTGCATTGTAATCTTGGTGTTGAAATCTTCTCAAAAAATGTCAAATGTTTTCTCCACCACCACCTCGGCAGTGAATATGTTATTCATCCAATATAACTCATACAAGTTAAATATCTTTGTTTCATGAGTTATCAAGTACCTGGGGTCATAAATGTAACCTTTAAACTCTTATTCCTAATATTCTTTGGACAAATTTTCCTTCTTCTATGGATAGCTTTCCCCATGCTTGCCATCTCTTTTCTTTCTAAGAAGTGACTATGAAAGTCCTTAATTTCCCTCATAGAATTTGTTTGGGTTCTTATTGTGCATTGAGGTGTTTGAATGAGTATAGGATGCTTGCCAGTAGTTTGTGGTGCCTTTAGCAAGCCCTCATTTATTACATTAAGGTGTTGAAACATTTCCTTTGTGTTTCATGGTTTTAGGTTTACACCAAAAATGATAAATTGGGGGTCATTTGAAGTAGGAGGGGATTTAAAACTGGGGTTAGAGTTTCCCAAATATCATTATATTTATTTAATTTTATCATCAAATAGGTAAGAACAATTTCAATTTTAAACATTTAAAAGAACAAGGTTTGTTGGCCAAAAGGAGTAAGACACTCTTGTGTTTGACTATTTGGACCCTCAAGCGTGGGAAATAGTTGGATTGCACCACCTAACATCTAAGAGAGGTCCACACATGTGAGGAAGTTAGTTGGGAGTCAGTTATTTACAACTTGTATTGAGCACACCATTTCATGATGGCACATGGTTTTGTAATGATGGCTTAGGAGGACTCTCTTCCTATAATAGGATGGCACTCCTCTCATTTGTACATGGTTGGAAATGGAATAAACTCTCATTTTCTCACTATTGATATGAAATTTTTCCTGTCTCTTTAGCATTTAGTCCCAAGATAGAAATAGAAAGGATTTTGGGCATGCACATTACATTAAAGGAAGGAGCTAGTGCAACATCATCAAATGCAAGATATGGAGTGTTCCTATGTTGTTTCATTGTGAAAATATGTAAGCTAATTTTTTATTATTGAGGTTGACTATTTTCATAATTTAATTCTTTACTTCACATTTGAGCTTATAAATTTTAATTTTTTTTAGTTGCATTACTTACGCTAGATCAAATACTAGTCTAGCCTCTCTTTGATTTATATACAATCTAGCTTCCTAGAGTGATGTTTTCCAAGCATTCACCAGGGAATGTGTAGAAACTTCATAAATAAAATGCAAAAGGGCTTTTGCTTGAGGGTTAAGATAAGACTCCATGCCCATTGGAGGCATTTAGGGCCTTTTCTTTTCTTTTCCAATCGTCTCTTTGATTTTTTCCTCTAACTTTTGTTTACTTGCAGCCTAGGACTTGTGTATCTTTACCTTTAGAACTAAGTTTCCTTTTTCCTATTTCAATGAGCTAATTTCTTCATCTTTTGTTACAAACAGATTTTTTTTCTGCAGGTCAACCATAAGAGATGGCATAATATCTAGATTGATTTCTTGTTTGTATGATATTATCTACAGGTCGTCCATTTAAAAGGGGCCAATTCCAAATTGGCTTACCTTCTTTTTCTTTGATATAAGGATTTATTGTGTTTGCTCAATTTTTTTAACTTAGATCTTGTCATGCTAATAGCTTTCCTCAAAGTTTATCATTTGAATTTAGCATAAATGAAGTTTTGATTTGGTTTCCTTGCACATAGATTTTCATCTAACCATAACCATAAATAAACTCAAGCACTTCAATTTTCAAACATCTAGTGAGTTTTCGTGCTTGGAAATGAATGGCCAACATTGCCACTTTCTCTCTAACCTGAGGTTTTATGCTAACATTGCACCATTGACAAGTGGAAAATCAATTTGTAAGGGGACAACAATCTAACCTTTCAAATGCACCCATACACCTCGGAGTTCTCAAAGGTTTTAATTTTATCTTCATATGCAGACGACATGTTTTATGCTCTGAATTGCAGCGAAATCATCCAAATCCAAATCATGAGAAGAATATCTCAGTTAAATCTTGAAAAAAGAGCGAACTCAAATCTGATATAATAAATACACGTGAAAAATCTAGTCAAATCAATAAGCCAACAAAGAATTGAATACCATAGAAGGGTACGAAATCTACTGCGAAATCATAAATATTATGAGCAGAGAAAGAGCAAACAGGGTCCCAAACTTGGAAAGGGAGAATAGCGGCGGGAAAATAAATTTTAATAGGTCCATTTAGATTTTAGAGTAGCCACCAAATTAGATTTTAATAGGTAGTAAAATATTATAAATCAATTTTTATGGTCACTTAGGTTTTCATTAAGTTCATTTTTATTTGAGCAAAAGGAGGTCATCTCACATAGAAGTTATATTTAATGATGTTGAAGATAAGTAATAATGTTAGTCTAATTAGGGCATCAATAAAAACTATATGACACCTCTCCAATATATGTAAGTATGTTCATATAAGGAGGGAAAATGGATATGAGTTTTACACATAAGGGAAATATCTATCAATATTTAAGGAGGTGAAAAATATGCTTAAATCTGTAAATAATGTTATTAATAAACTTAAATAGTTATAGGTAGCCCATTATTTTTTAGGAAGTTCACTTAGAGCTTAAAAATATCCTATTAGAAGCTAGCCATAGCTTAGAAGGCCTTCACATGTGTTGTTAAGAGAGACATGGGATATATTTCGACTGAAGGAAATAAGGGGTACAATAAGATCAATGTATAGCACCTACTCAAATCGTGAAGAATATACCCAAACCATCAAGATGACATACTTCTATGAGAAAAATTATGAAACGCCATATAACAACTCAAATTAAAACTTATAGCCAAAGAATTAAGAGTTAGAACAGAGTGTGTAAGTGAACACAATAAAAATAGTACACATTGGACATAATATCATATACACATGGATCATACATATCTAGCTAAATGTGGTAGCTAAACGAAGCTCTTCCTACACCTAGTGTCCTAGATGGCTAAGGCAAGGTGTGATCAAACCAATGATACATACATTAATTACATATATATTTGTATACCTTAGATGGAAAATGATCAATGTAACAGGAATCGTAGGAGTTGCGATGATAATATATTAATCTTAGTTAACGATGGTATGTTGTATGCTTAGCACAATTACTTCAATGTTCCTTAAGCAGCCCAATAGCAATTTCAATTTAGATTTCCAGTAGCAAGCACATTAACCATTATAACATTGATAGTAAAAATAAATAGAACATAAAAAAATATGCAAAAGACAATCCAAGACAAGGGGACACCAGATTTGGTGGATGCCAGGGAAAAACACCAATGTTGAGAAAACCATTTGATCAATTATTCTCATTATTATATGAAAAATTCAATAGAGAGAGAGAGAGAGTACAAAAGTCAAATTGACTTTCCCAATTAAAAGTCAAAACAGTCTTGTCAATTTGTGCAGTCAAACTTCAGCCATAACTAGAAAGTCAATGTTGGTCAAACCAGCAATCAATCATCCTCAATCAAAACTCGACCTAATCAGGAGGTCAAATTCAACCTAAAATAGCTTGGTCAATCTTGGTGAAAGGGGAGAGAAAAACTGTTATAATTTTCTATGGTCAAACTGAAGTAAACCATGAAGTCAGCACTGGTCAAACTGCCCATATTCCCTCAATTTTTGTGCCCAAAAATGCACCCTAAAGATACATAAAATATCCTCCAAAAATTGCAGTCAAATCTGGTCAATAACTCTTTGGTCAATGTTGGTCAAACTTGGTCTACGGCTTGAAATTTCAGTCCTGCAATTCAGACCAAAAAACTAGTCCTTCTTCCACACGTGTGAGAGAGACAAGTTGCCCAATAGTTGTATGAACTAATGAGAGAAGGAGAGAGAAGAATGTGTGAGTGATGATGATGCCAAATGAGGTGTGAGGTCACTTGTATTTATACAATTCACTGTGGGTGAAGAGACACATCCATTGGGCTTCTTGAGCCTACATGTTGATGTAACCAACCTGAAGAATTTGTACATGTGTTCAAAAAGCACACTTCCGCTTGTCTAAATGAGATGATCTTTATATCAATTTTGGTCCTCTCGAAAAAAGGAATTTAATGAAATCATCATCTCCATCAAATGATCTATCCCATAGTGGAATTTGGCCCTAGTTGAAAATTTTAACACAATCAAAATTTTAAAATATCCTCTAAAAGCCCAAATAGAAATGGAGTAATAGATCCCATGACATCCAACTTGTTATCTATGGTGGTAAATCCTCAAATTATCTCTGAAGAAATATCTCTCATTGAGGCTGAGGTAAAGAAGAGGTATGATGCCTCACTAATTTGGTAGTTGAAGAATTTTGAATCTTGGTTTGTCAATTTGGCCCTAAGTAGGCAAGGCAACATGGAAGGAGGTGACCCCCTTGGAAGAGTTTTATAGGGGAATGCCACATAAGGCCTTATATAAATATCTAAATCAATGGACCTACCTCATAAAAAATTCTAAACATGTATTTAAATAATGTAGATAACGACCCATCCTAATGTTGATAAAGACAATAGAACATCCCTTGAATCTCATAATAAGTGGGGGCATCTATAGGTGAGGTGATCCTTTAATTCTATCTCGTGTATATGGAAAAGCTAGCAAATGTTATTAATAAGATAGAGGAAGGTCATTATGATTAGTTTCAACTCAACACAAATGTAAACCCACTTTGAATGCACCAAGGGGGGTTTGAAGGGAAGCATTTGGTTCTCTTGTGCGTATGTGGTTAAACAAAAAAGTCCCCTTTCATTTGTATGAAGTGTTCCTCATACAAATCCATGTTAGAGTCGAGTCCCTAAAAATATGAAGTCTAAGTGTTGGGAGCGGGATCCCCCAAGGGAATTTTTGGGGCTAAAAGCCCATGTTTAAGTCAATTTTTGTAATATAATTGTAAAGACTCTGCATTTTTTGGTCACAGAGCGCGAAGGTGTTATGTCTCAAAAAGGGTAGTCCGCCCTTAGTTTTGTAAAGTAAAGTTGGTTGTAAGAGACCTACCCATGGTCTGCGTACCATGGGATTGCATAAAAAGAGATAAGCTCTTAGTAGTTAAAAGAGAGACAATGGCAGACCATGTAATAGAGTGATAGCTCTAAAGAAGAAGTCTAATTCTTGGGTCGTAGCATAGGTATAGGCTCTGCAGCTAAGTGTGCAGAGGTCTAGGGTAGAAATCCGCAGCTGAGTGCACAGACCACTACAGCTGTGTGTGCAGGGTGGACATAGTCTGTAAACACTTGGGAGATATTAATAAAGAGAGATATTATGCAATTTATGTGTCTTTGTTCTGTTGATACATCTGGATATGTATGAATTTCCTTTATTGTTCTTATATGATGCATGAAATACCGCAATTACATTAATTAATTGGATGCAGTTACGAATATGTGGTTATGCGGTGCTAACTATAACTGTTTGATAAGATAATAAAATCACTTAGATTAATTAGGAAATTTGTGCGGCATGCTGCTCTAGCAACATGAAAAAACCTAAGCAGTAGATTAGGGCTACGTGAAGGTCGATTGCACCCTTTCGCAGAGGTATTGAAGGTTGGATTAGAAGGCTAGTCTTGCACGCCCTAGAGCGAAGCGACCTGTGCGAAGGCAGGGATAGAAGGAATCAAATGACATCATAACCATCTCAGGGTGCAGAAACTTGGTTCCAGCATCCCCTCAAACTACTTTGGGTGAGACTTCGGTCCACGCTTTGTGGGCTGATGCCGAAAGGGTCAATAGTGTAGGGATTTGTTTGGCTAATTAACGATGAACCTAGGTCCAGCCCCCTCAAGCCAACAAATGGTTCCGTTGCCAGGACTAGAATCTACATAAGAGATGTGTGATGTCGTATCACTAGAATCCAACTAAGAAGGAGATTGGAGAGTGGTTGGATAGGAAGATCCATGAATTCGTGGCATAGGAGAACAGGAACCCGCGACTGACAAAGGAACAGTGGTTGGATAGATACCTGTATATAGAAATCCACGAAATATTTTTCCACTCCTTCTCTATTGAGCTATACGAGTGGATCGTGAAGCTAGCAGATAGCCAAGGAAGGTGGAAACTTAACGGTCCTATTGTGTGGACCCCGAAGCTAGTGTGAAGGTTGGAAGTGTCAGAGGCTAAGATCGCCTGCACTATTGATCATTGGCTCAATTACATCATAGGAGGATTTGTGACTGAATTCGCAGTTGACACCTCAGTCATCTACAGCGATGCGGAGCGATGCTTTTTCAAAGGACGGCGAGGTAAGTACATAGAATCTTTGAATACCTGGATTAAAATTCTATTGTGCAAAAAATGGGTTATGCAGCTACCATGATGTTCGGGACTATGTGAAGCGGAAAAAATTAGAGGAATGACGGAAAAAAGGGTCCAGAGTATAGTCCCTTGATTTCACCTCTGCGAGGTGATGAAGAAGGGATAGCGAAGGTTTCTCCATGAAGTGCTATTCAATTTATAAGACAAGGATTCCCGCGAATACCACCTCCTCCCACACCACCTCCAACTTCACCCATACCACCTCCACCTCCATCGCAATTCAGTATGGAAAATATAGTGAAGTTACCTTTGTTCAAAGGCCTGGGAAATGAAGACCCAGACCAATTCTGGTTCGTTGTGAGGGTTGTATGGGAAGCTCAACGTGTTACAGATGATCATATAAAGAAGGCGGCGTTGGTTAGTTCTCTGCAAGATCGCGTGCTAACCTAGTATATTAAGTACTCTAATGATAACCCGAATGTTGGAGCGGAAAACATCCAAGAAGCACTGAATAGAGAATTTAGTAGGCCTAAATCTGAGGCTCGGTCAACTGTGGGATTCAAAGAATTGCGATGCAACCAGGTGAGACGACTTGGGAACTAGAACAGAGGTTGAAGTGTACAATCCGCAAGGCCAACATGAATTTGACAGATGGAGAACATCGGGAATGGTTTGTAGCTTCGCTACTACCACAGTTAAGGAGTGTGCTATTGCAGCAGAAGATAACAACTCAGGCAGAGGCCTTGGAGATTTCCATGAGGCTACATGTAACCCCGATGAAAGATCCAAATCTAGGAGTTCAGGAGATCCATGTGCAGCTAAAGAACCTACGCCTTGAGATGCAAAGCCTGAAGCAGGACAGGATGATTCGACCAAAGGTGCGTGAGAAGGCATGGTGCTTGAAATGCAAGAGTCAGGGTCATGACAAAGACCATTGCCTGGTCTTTGCAAACTACATTGCAGGAGGAGGATAGATGCCTTTAAGGGCAGAAGCTCAAACAGGACCTAACATGGGGCCTGCATTATGGTGTGTTATCTGTCAAGTAGCCGAAAAACATGCCACGAATAACTGTCACTTGCTACAGAAGTTTGTACAAGCACCACAACAATTGTTCTGCAACTTTTGTAGGTCGGTATGACATGATGAGCGTACTTGCAGGAGATATGAATTGATGATGGATAGAACTCCCACCTATAGGGTTCAGGCTAAAACGCAACCCCTTGACCAGAGTGCAGGGATGGCGCAGATAGGATTTTAGGGGTGCGGACGAGGCCGAGGAGGAGGAGGACCTGGCAGAGGTTGAGGACAGTTGATTTGCTACAATTGTGGAGGACCAAGACATTATGCACGTGATTGCACTAATCCAACACGTCCGTCATGCAAGTATTGCACGTTGTTTGAACATGAAACAGAACACTGTCCTACGCTAATAGCTAGAATATGTGACGAAGGGGAGCTACCACCTCCACCGACTCAGAACCTACGGATGATGAGGTCTGAGCCACGCGAGGAAGATCCAAACATAAATATAGTGCTCATAAGTGGAATTGCGACAGGAGATGACAAGGGGAAACATCTAGAAGACAGTACATGGGTTTGTAAAGCTCCGGCGAAGGAGGCTCAGCTCGATTTGGAGCATGCACATGAAACCTTCATGGAAGCTAAGAAGAGCTTCGTTGAGGCCTCCACCTTAGGAAGCAAGGATAAGCCTAAGCAAGAGATGGACCCCTCTATGCTCACAACTTTCCTGGAGACCTATATGAAGTTACTGCGTGATAGTAAGGTTGTAAAAGGGTTACAAGAGCTCATCAAGAGATGCGCTAGAACCGCGCCAAGTGAGTCGCGTGTAGCATGAAAGATTGGAAGGCATAAAACAAGGACAAGACGGGAGATGAGACTGGCTGCGCAAATAGGAGAGTATGAAATGGATCATGTTATTTTGGACCTGGGGTTAGACGCGAATGTCCTACTGAAGCAGACTTGGGAACGAATGGGGAGACCTGCACTGCAATGCTCTCTGATTCAGCTAAGGATGGTGAAGCAATAGAAGATCATCCCCATGGAGCTGCTGCAGGGGATGACCGAGGATATTGAGGGAGTGAGCGCGTTGTCTGATTTTGAAGTAATAGAGATAGTGGATGACAACAATCCCTATCCTGCACTCCTGGGAATTGACTAGGTTATGAACAGGGTAATCAATCTAAAGAAGTGAAAGATGATCTTTGGGAAGAAATCGTTGTGCATAATAGTACCCCTCGATCCTACTAAAGGAGTGCACTATACTGAACCAGTCCGCGATTAGGAGAGTGATGACGACCTAGACTATATCTATAAGATAACACCATGAGACCAATATTGGGTGAATTTCACCACGGATGGATAGATTACAAGGGATCGCGAGAGTTCCTGCACTTCGGACTCCAATGAAAAAATGGAACGCTAGCATAATCAGTTACATGAAGTAACTACATTGAATTGCAACATGATGACCCGATCGCTGCGTTGTGTGTTGTCAAAGGTAAGAAATCTGCCTACTTATGATGGTCTAAATGAGGTAGATATATTTTTGGATGCATTTGAAAGGGAGGTACCAGAAAAGCAGCACTTCCAGGCGTTGGACTGGGCACTGCGCGCTACGCCCACAAGATGGTGGGGTACACATAAAGGAAGCTTTGATGATTGGCGTGAATGTAGGAGGATGATGAGAACATGATTTGGGAAGCCTAAGATGTGACTGACAGACAAGTATGATGGACATGATGATCCGCGCACGCATTTGGCCAAATGGACCCAGGCTTATGGAGAAAAGCCCCAACCTGAGTGGGTGCACTTGTTATGTCATACCCTAGATGTGGTCCCGATGAATTAGTATCTAAAAATAGAGCTCCGCCATGGGATAGGCGAATGGGATATCCTACGCGAAGGAATCATGATGACATTTATTTTTGAGGACGGGTTTGACAATATTGATGAAGCATTACAAGAGGTGAAAGCAGCGATCTTTAGGATACCATGGGATCCTTTAGACCCGATTTAGCCTGAATGGGCTACTCACCTGAGTCAGGTGCTAGAATGTTATAATGTAACTACTGAAGAAGAGGACAAGGATCAGCAGAAGATTAACATTCTAGAAACAAAGGATTACCACGCAGTTCAAGGACCGTAGATTGAGAACCCTGATATAACTGCGTTGTTGAAAACAAAACAAGTAAACATTGGTACTGAGGCAGAACCCAAATTTGCGAAGATTAGAGATTATTGGGATGACGTGACGATGGATAAGGTCGCTGAATTGCTCCGCGAATACCAGGATTTGTTCCCTACCAAGTTTACGGGCCTGAAAGGGATAATCAAGGACCTAGGTATGATGAAGATTACATTGAAACCCGATGCGAATCCAGTTAAGCAAAGACCTTACTGTCTCAATCCGAAATATAGGGAAAAGGTTTGCTTAGAGCTAGACAAGATACTTGCAACAGGCATCATTAAGCCTGTGGAAGAATCTAACTGGGTAAGTCCAATGGTAGCGTAGAAAAGAAGCAGAAGGATGAAATAAGGATATGCATGTATCTCAGGAAGTTGAATGATGCCTGTGTACATGATCCTTTCCCGGCTCTATTCACTAATGAAGTGTTGGACAAATTAGGTGGCCAGGAAGCATATTCCTTCACTAATGGGTTCTCTGGGTACCACCAAATCAAAATCGTGCCAGAGGATAGGAGCAAACAACCTTCACGATTGAGTGGGGTTGTTTTCAGTACACTGTAATGCCATTTTTATTGAAGAATGCACCTGCAATCTTCTCGCGCGTAATTGTGGCTGCTTTCAAGGAATTTATTCATAAATTCCTGGAGGTATATTTTGATGAATGGAATGTATTTGGGCTAGTTAAACGCCATGTAGTGAGCTTGCGTTTGATGCTAGATACCTGTCGAAGATACCAGTTCGCACTCAATCTCAAGAAGTGTCTGCTTTATGTTCCTTTTGGGAACCTGTTGGGGCATGTGGTTTGCAGACAGGGACTTATGGTAGACCCCGTGAAGATTGCGGTGATACTAAACTTGGAAGCATCGAGGGGTGCGAAGAAGCTGCCCGCTACCCTAGGACATATGGGATATTACAGAAAGTTTATCAAAGGCTATGCCTAGATCACTGCACCTATGGAGAAACTGTTGAAGAAGGATGTCACATTCTATTGGAATAATGACTGCAAGAAGAGCTTGGATATATTGAAAGAAAAGATGGTCACTGCGCCGATTCTAGTCTTCCCAAACTGGAAGAAAGAGTTTCAAGTGTATGTCGACACGTCATGTATACCACTGGGAGAAATACTAACACAGGCTAGTGGAGAAGGCTTGGACCATCTATTGCATTCGCAAGTCGAAGATTATCCAAAGCGGAGAAGAATTATTCCACCACTGAGCGCGAAGGACTAACTATGGTATATGCGCTCCATAAGTATAGGCACTACTTTCTTGGAGGCCATTTCAAGATGTATATGGATCACTCCACGCTGAAGTACCTAGTCAATAAGCATGTGTTGGGGGGGAGAATCTGCAGGTGGCTCTTATTATTCCATAAGTATGATTTTGAAGTGGTTGTGAAGCCTAGACTCTTGAACGCGGGACCAGACCATCTGTCATGCATCGAAACAGGTGAGGAACCTACTAACTTGGAAGAAGGATTTCCGAACGCACAGCTATTTGCAGTGCATTTCATAGATGGTCACTTCAAGGATATGATACACTTCCTAACAACAGGAACTTCACCGGAAGGATACACTATCCAGCAAAAGAAGGAATTAGTGGTGCGCGATATATTTCTTAGTCATTGCTGGGCATTTGTACAAGATGGGGACTGATGAGATATTGCGACGGTATGTACCTAAGTTCAAAAGAAGTAGCATCCTCGCAGACACTCATGGGGGCGTCGCAGGAGTCCACTATGCAGGGAGAGCAGCTGCGCAGAAGATTCTACGCGTCGGGTTGTGGTGGCCAACCCTTCATCAGGACTCAAAATCATATTGCAAGGCATATGATGAGTGTCAAAGGACTGGCAGGCTGTCATGAAGGGATGAGATGCCTTTGAATCCACAAATGACGTTGCAACCCTTTGAGAAGTGGGCGATAGATATTGTGGGACCTATTCAGCCAAAAGGAAAGACAGGAGCAGGGTATATTACAAAGTGACGGAGTATTTGACTCATTGGGCAGAGGCACAGCCTGTGAAGGATTACACAGGTGTGACCACTGCAAAGTTCCTCTTTGAGCATGTATTGATGTGATTTGGCTGTCCAAAGATCTTGATGAGTGATTGCGATACGCACTTCTTGAATGAGACAATCAGCGTGCTAACAGAGGAATTTCAAGTATATCAGTAGAAGAGTACGCCTTATCACCTGCAGGCTAATGGGATGGTGGAAGCGTTCAAAAAAGTGCTCGAAAATGCGCTGACAAAGGTTTGTAATGCTCAGCGAAGTGATTGGGACCTACGCGTACCTGCAGTACTCTGGGCTTATCGAACGACATGTAAGAAGTTGACTGGACAAACCCCTTTTCGGCTTGTCTATGGTGTTCAAGCAGTAATGCCTATGGAATACCTCATGCCTAGTCTGCACATAGCAGTGCTCACAGGTATGATGGATCATGGAGCCCTAGAGGAGAGGCTCGCACAGCTGGATGAACTAGAGGAAGAAAGACTTTTGGCTAGATTTCACCAGCAGGTCCAAAAGCAGCACAAAAAGGCATGGCATTATCGACACATCAAGTTGCGCACATTTAAGGTAAATGACCTGGTTTTGCTATATGATAGTAAATTTGATAAATTTCCAGGGAAATACAGGATGCACTGGTTAGGGCCCTACGTCATTAAGGAAATTACCAATAGAGGAGCAGTACAACTGATTAAATTAAATGGAGAACCCTTCCCAGGAAAGGTGAATGGTAGTCACTTGAAGCCATACACCAACGGTCCAGGCAGGTGACTAAATGAAGGTGGCACAGTCTTAGTGCTCCAAATAGTTGAAAGGAGGCACAGGACTATAAACTACACTGCCCAGGTTAGGGAGTTGCGCGATTGGAAAATGGTGTGAAGCAAGGATGTGTCACTGGCTTCGCAGCAACGTGGACGGAGCTGCGATACCCAGGGAGAAAATGTACAGGTCGGTTGGAAAGTGACCGTTAAAGTCATTGTTCATGAAAATACGGCAGAAGTGAGGCCAAATGGAGTAGGCAGTTGGCATTTAAGATGAAATTTATGGCTTAGATCCTTGAAAATCAACCACCAATTCGGCATTAATGAACCGATTTTGGGGGGAACGGTCGGATTTGAATGCGAAATTCCCTATAAATTACAAGCAGTTGTCTAGAGAAAAACACTTGGCATTTTGAGAATTGGGTTGTTGCACTCTCAAGTGCACATGAACTGTGAATTCTTTCAAGATCTGGTAGTGAGTCCGGCATTTGAACAATTTTCAAAGGAGACATAAGAACTAGTGAATAGCATCATGTTGACACACGCAAAAGCTATGAACACCGAAGAAGTGGCATCCTAGGAGAATGTGTAGGAAATCGATATAGAGGCAAAAGTAGCTACTCCAGAAGTGGCCGAAGTCTTGGCAAAGGTCCCTAAATCGCCGAGAACACCGAGATCGAAGCCAACCTCAACCAAGGATACCGCGAAGGACAAGAAGGGAAAGTAGCCTGCCATTGTGGTGTGCGCGTTGCTAACGAGAAACCCATCGAAGGCCACTACATAGGAGAAGGGCAAGGCAATAAACCTAGAGGTAGAGGAGGAGGACATTGAAGACATCGCGTTGGATGATGAGGATGTCAAGGTTGAAGTAGAGGAGGTTGAAACCCAGGGTGCAAACCCTATTACACAATTTTCGAAGTATGTCCTTCCACGCAAGCCTAAGTCCAAGGTCCCAAAGGACATTGATGAGAGTAAGACTCCCCTGCAAACCCCTCTACTACCAGATGAAATTACTTTCGAAAGTCCGCGCATGGCTCGTGTGCGATACTAAAGCTTGAAGACTGGGACTTGGAGGACCATGAGAAGTTCTTGCACCTAGCAACCAAGAAGTTGATGCATCGTATCATAGACACAAATACGGGAATGGCTGCGCTGGAGCCACGGAGGTGGCTCAAGGTGGTAGAGAAGGCAAGATTTTTGAACCTGCTCTTTATGTTGCACTATAACCACACCCCAGTGACAGTTTTAGTCATCAAGCAGCTGCTCTGCTTGGTGCATGATGGGTGTCTGTGTCTGGAGGAGCCAATACCCATCACAAATATGTTAATCCACCAAATAATTCACCTACCATATACAAGCAAAAATCCAGCTATGATCTTTGGCGGCAAGGGTGGCGAGTAGGCACTCACAGAATCAATGAAAGAGAAATTCAAGCTGGTAAAGAAGTCACGTGGGTACGCTATCTCCAGCATCTGCAACCCCGTTGTGAAGGTAGAAACGTAGATCCTTGCAAGGAAGGTGATGCGGAAGTGTCGCACCGACGAGGAGCTGGTGCTTGTCATCGCACTTGCATAGCAGTTCGTGGAAGGAGTCCAGTTTAACTGGTCAGACTACCTTCGCAGGGAGTTCCTGGTGAACTGTTGCAAAGCGCAAGAGAAAAGCAAGACCTTCCACTATGTGTGGCTCTTGCTATCGATTTTTCTAGTAGCGTGGGAGCTACCAGAGGAGAGCCAGTTCCCTTCGGTCGTGCTAGACCTTCCTGAAGCAGCAAAGTGCCCTTTGATATGGGAAACCAAGGATGTGGAGCAAGTTCAGGATAGCAAGATCTTCTAGATCTTGATGGAAATGAATATCAAGATGGCCATTAATCACAAGTTGTGATTTTCGCCCACCGAATACACTAACCTGCAAAGCTATGCCGATTTTAAAGATTATTTCCATCGCATATCTATCAGGGCGAAGAAGGACCCGATGCAGAAGTGGTACGAGTTGTCGTACCTGGCCACAGATGATGCCATCGAGGCGGTGCTTGATAAATGGTCGGCAGAGTGGCACACTACCATGGACTTGGTGGTGGGTGGAATAAATTCCACTGCACAAAAGAAGAAGGAGGAGGCCAAGTTGAAGATGGTGCAATTGGTTGAAAAGAGGAAAAAGGAGGCTGCTGAGAAGGCCCAGGCAGAATAAATAGGAAAGGAGGCAGGAAAACAAACAGGTGGCACAAATCAGGGCTCTGACAAAGGCATGTGGTCGCCTTCACCTGAGATTGAAGAGGAGGACACATAGCAGCACGATGCGGAACCTCAGGAGACGTCCACCCGCATTAAGCGCCTGAGAAAGCTGGAGAAGGGAGGGTCCAGAAAGAAAAACAAAGCGACCAAGACCTCATTGGACCCCATCACATTGATGGAGGGTGACTTGTATGCAATCGGTGACATAGTCCGTGATGTCATCGTGGAGATCCTGCAACAATTTGAAAAGTAGCAGTAGATCATACTAAGGGCTATCCAGACTAGGTTGCAAGAGTTTCAGACCCGTGCATCGCAAGCTGGTACGATGTCTACCAGCTCAGCTATTGGAATGTCAAAGGATGTCAATATGCTGCGCATCAAGGCTTCCAATGTGATAGTGCTACCAAATAGAGCACTGACCACGGAAAATGAGGTTGACATGCCCATTGTCAACGCCTTGAAGGGAGTCGGATTGAACCTTCCAGCGCTTCCACACAAATCACTCCACCTCTTGCAGGATGGAGTAATTGCAGAGTTGAGGGCCCGTGAGCACTATGCCCTCTAGGTGATCAACGAACAAAGGATAAACAATGAACATATGGCCCTATAGAGAAATGTTGCCATTGCCACTGAGGCTGAGGCGACCAACCAGAGCAAGAAGATCATGCAGGTCATGGAGGAGGCATGCAGAATGGTCCTAGAGTTGGCCATTCCAGAGGAGGAGCCAGTCGAGGTCCGCATCTAAAAATTGGCCACAAGGGTGTGCAACACTCAAACAGAGATGACACGGGTTCAGTTGGAGCTGAACCTACAAATTACAGAGTTCCAATTGACAGTGCAACCTTCAACATCGCTAGAGCTAAATGAATAGTGGATGAGTGTTGTCACAAAAGCAGTCACGGTGGTGGAGAGTGCAATAGCAGACTACACACAGTTTTTCGAGCAAACATTTGAGGTCCTGTCCAGCTTGCAGGAGGACTCAAACATCCAGAGGCTAGAGATGAAAGCACGTGAACTCCAATAGTGCTATGACAAATTTAAGGTCACAATGTGAACCGTCGCGCTAACATAGAGGTTAGCCAAGTTGTAGGAAGCGAAGCAGCTGAAGGAACAGGTGGATGCAGCACTGCACAAGGAAGCAGTGTTGAAGGTGCAACTAAAGCCCTGGCTGGAGGAAGTTTACGTAGTCACAGGAAACATTGAAGGCAAGCTTGTGACTATGCAAGCAACACAACAAAAGCTTTAGGCTGACAGCACAGGAGCAGTAACCGAGAAGACAATTGAAGATGCGAGGTAGGCAGCAGCTTAGTGCGCGGCCGAAGTTGCGGTCATTCGGGTCGATCTGGACGGGTTCTGCGCAAAGATATTTGCACCTACAGAGTGAATCAAGGGCGAGTCATGATGTTTTTGTTGGGGGCCTATTGGGAGCAAGATCCCCCAAGGGAAGTTTTGGGGCTAAAAGACCATGTTTAAGTCAATTTTTGTAATATAATTGTAAAGACTCTGCATTTTTTGGTTGGGGAGCGTGAAGGTGTTATGTGTCAAAAAGGGTAGTCCACCTATTGGGCATGGGATCCCCCGCAGCATGTTTTTGGGGCTCAAAGACCAAGTTTGGTCAAGTATATTGTAAGACTCCGCAAATTGTGGGCGCGGAGTGCGAGGTCTAGGATGAGTCATAGGGTTGTCCACCCTAAAATATTGTAATTTAATGTAAAGTTGTGCCAACCTACCCATGGTCCACGGACCATGGGATTGTATAAATAGAGCGAGGTTGTAAGTTGTAAAAGAAAGTAGGATGAGAGATAGAATAGCAAAGGCATGGTTCGAGGTGAGAGTTAAATCTGAAGTGTACGGGGTCATAGTAGTAGGAAGAGGCTCTGCAGCCAAGTGTGCAGAGGCCTAGTAGAGTCCGCAGCTGAGTGCGCAAACCCCTGCAGCTGAGTGCACAGGGCGGAGTCAGGTCTGTACTTGGGATTGAAAGTTAATAAAGAGAATTTTATTCTATGCATCTGTACTTGAATCTGTCTTTTGATGCTATGCATTACTTTACTCGGTTTATTTACTGTGCGCAATTGGTAAATACTTATATGAATGCTTATATATGAAAATAATCTAAGTAATTAGCTAACAGAGCCTAATTAAGGAAGACTTGGGTAAATAACGCCGGTCGCACTGCGGCTAGAAATACATGAAAATTGTATCACGGGACGCGGGGTGCCCGGTGATGCGCATAGCATAGTAAGTGCAAAGGTTGGACCACATACCAATCACCTCATATCAAACATACCTAGGGTGCGCAAACCTGGTTCTAGCACCCTCCCATACTACTTTGGGTGAGACCTCAGTCCGCGCTCCGCGGACTATTGCCGAAAGGGCCAGTAGTACCGGGATCTTCTTAGCTAAATCACTTCTAAACCTGGGTCGGGCCCCACTAAGCCAACAAATGGTACCATCGTCGGGACCAAGATCTACATAAGGGATGTCTGATGTCGTGCCACTGGAACCCAACAAAGAAGGAAATTGAAGAGTGGTTGGACAAGAAGATTCACGAGTTCGCGACACAAGAAAACAGAACTTTGCAAGTATCTAAGGAAAAGTAGTTGGAGCGCTACGTGTATATGGAAATCCACAAAATTTTCTTTGCATCCTTTCCTTCTAAAGTGTATGAGTGGATAGCGAAGTTAGCTGACAACCAGGGAAGGTGTAGGCTCAACAAACCAATAGTGTGGACTTCAGAATTAGTGCGCAAACTAGAAGCATCAAAACATAAGGTCACACGAGCTGTGGACCATTGGCTCGACTGGATAATAGGGGGATTTATCACTCAGTTTGTGGTAGACACGACCGTGAGCTACAGCAAGGCAGAACGACGCTTTCTCAAAGGACCGCAAGGTAAGTATATTAAATTTTTGAATACTTGGATTAAGATGTTATTGTGTGAAAAAAGGGTCATGCGAATACATTAATGTTTGGGACTACACGGAGCGGAAATATCTACAAGAGTAGCGAAGAATTAGAAAACAGTCCCTTAATTTCACCCTCGCGAGAGAGTGAGGAAGAGCTTGCTAAGGTCTCTCTGAGAAGAGCGATCAGTTTGATAAGGTAGCGCAGTTTGTGGTTACCACTCCCACCCACACTGCCACCCACTTTGCCTCCCTTACCTCCATATCCACCCACTCCACCTCCACCACCTCCACAGTTCAGTATGGCGAGCGCAATCAAACTACCAGTATTCAGAGGAGTAGGGAATGAAGATCCGAACCAATTCTGGTTCATGGTAAGAGCAGTATGGGAAGCACAAGGTGTCACGGATGACAATATTAAGAAGGCTACATTGGTGAGCGCGCTGCAGGATCGCGCATTAACATGGTATATCAAGCACTCTAACGACCACCCAAACGCAGGGATAGCAGAGATATAGAATGTGCTGAATAGGGAATTTAGCAGGCAAAGTCAGAAACACAATCAATCATCTGGTTTAAAGAAATCGCGATGCTCCCCAGCAAGACTCCCTGGGATCTGGATCAACGACTAAAGAGTACAATCTGCGAAGCCAATATGACTTTGACAGATGTACAGCATCATGCATGGTTTGTAGCATCTCTGACACCACACTTGAGGACAGTGTTATCACAACAGAAACTTTCCACCCAGGCCGAAGCATTGGAAATGGCAATGAGATTACATGAGACCCCGATACAAGACCCTGGGTTGGGAGTTCAACAAATCCATGCGCAACTACAAAATCTATGTTTGGAGATGCAAAGGTTGAAGCAAGATAGGGCACCACGGCTAGAGGCGCACGAGGAAGTATGGTGCATAAAGTGCAAAGGCCAAGGCCATGACAAGGATCACTGTCCATTGTTCGCGAACTACTTGGTAGGAGGAGGGCCAATGCCATTAAGACCAAAGGCAGAGGCAGGGCCGAGCACGGCACCCGCTTTATGGTGCGCGATCTGTCAGATAGGAGGGAAACACAAGACGGATAATTGTCATCTGTTGCAGAAATATACAAAGACACCCCAACAATTGTTTTGTAATTTCTACAGGTCGGTAGGCCACAATGAGCACACTTGCCACAGTTACGAGCTAATGATGGATCGGACCCCTGCCTATAGGATGCAGACTGAAACACGAGCTCCTGACCTAGATGCAGGGATGGCGCACACTGGATTTCAGGGGCGAGGTCAAGGACGAGGTGGAATGGGACCAAGAAGGGGCCACTGACAATTAATTTGTTACAATTGCGGAGGACCAAGGCACTATACCCGTGATTGTACCAACCCGACGAGGATATCCTGTTCGTATTGTGCTCAGTTCAATCATGAAATGATAGACTATCCTACGTTGATCACAAGGATGCACGAAAAGGGGGTATTCCAGCCCCCCCGACTCGAAATATACAAATGATGAGGTCTAAACTGCGCGAAGAGGACCCGAATGTAAACATGATGCTCAGAAGCGATACGACCACGGGAAAGGATACCGGGAAGCAGCCATAGGAAAGTACGTGGTTTTGCAAGGCTCCTGCAAAGGAACCCGAGCTTGACTTAGAACGCGCAAAGGAGACATTCATGGAAGCTAAGAAGAGCTTCACGGAGGCCTCCACCTCAAGTAGTAAGGATCAACCAGAGCTAGAGATGGATCCTTCAATCCTCACTACCTTTCTGGAGACATGCATGAAACTGTTGCACGACAGTAAGGAATTTAAAGGACTACAGGAGCTAATCACTAGGTGCGCGGGTTCAGGAGAACCGCGTGTAGTCTGGAAATTTGGGAAGCATGCATTGCGCGCTAGAAGGGAAATGAGGTTGACTGCCCAGATTGGTGAGTATGAAATGGATCAGGTAATCCTATATCTGGGTTCGGACGCGAATGTATTACCGAAGAAAACATGGGAATGCATGGGCATGTTTGCATTACAATGGTCCCATATTCAATTACGAATGGTGAACCAACAGAAGATTTTTCCCATGCGGAGGTTGCAAGTGGTAACAGTTGATATTAAAGGCGCGAGCGCGCAAGCGGATTTTTAAGTAATAGAGATTGTCGATGACAGAAATCCCTATCCCACACTATTAGGGATAGACTGGGCCACCGATATGAATGGATTCATAAACCTAAAGAAGCGCAAAATGATCTTCAAGAAGAAGTCACTACGGGTAGTAGTCCCACTAGACCCAGCCGAAGGAGAGAGCTACGCTGAACCACTGTGTGACGATGATAGCAATGATGATCTCAATTTCATTTACAAGATAATTATGCAAGACTAGGATTGGGTGAATTCAACAGCAGATGTGAGGATCTCGTGGGGGCGCGAAAGCTCCTACACTTCAGATTCAAACAAAGAAGTAGAGTGATGGCAGAATCAGTTGCACGAAGTAACGACGCTGAATTTCAACATCATGGTTAGATCACAGCATTGCGTAACAAAAAAGGCAAGAGAGCTGCTGACATATGATGGATTGACAGCAGTGGATGAATTCCTGAACAAATTTGAAAGTGCGGTACCGGAACAGTAGCGGTTCGATGCGTTGAAGTGGGCACTGCACGCAACACCCGCACAATGGTGGGGTACATATCATGGAAATTTTTGGGACTGGCACGGATGTAGAAGGATGATGCGCCTATGGTTTGGAAGCCCCCAACTTCGAATAAGGGTTGGTCAACAAGGACGGAGCAACTTGTGTGCCCACCTGTCTCGATGGGTACAGACATGTGCTGTGCAGCCCGCACAAGCACACCCCAAACTTAGGATCGAAAATCGGAACAGGACGTAGCAACAGAAAAGGTGACGCGCACCACAAACGTTCCATGTGGAAGCATTCAATAAGGTGTGTGGAGTCCTAAACAAGGTTCACCAGGCGAGAAGAACTGATTGGGACCTGCGCGTGCTAGCAGTTCGATGGGCCTATAGGGCCATGTGCAAAACCCTGAGCACGGAAACGATTCCAAAGCTGAGGAGCAGAGTCGAGACCATAATTTTGGAAGAAAGGAATCCTCATGCAATAGCTCCCACAATTGGGACAGTACGCAAGGACCAGGACGAAGGAATTATGTGGCTACACGAGGGTGAACATATGTGGATTCAGGAAGCCATTTAGCGAGGGAACCTTAAACTTCACGAACTCGAGGAAGATCGGGTACGATTGAGGAAGAAAATCCTGTTAATGGACGCGGAGATAAAAAACTGGAAAACGAAATCGCGCAAGCATGTCTCATCAATAAACTAAGAATGACAAGACAAGATACGGACAGCCATACTACTGCATTAGAAGATTGTCGCCAAGAATTTGTGACTCTACTACCATGGCTGCAACCGCACCTTACCAAACAAAGTAACCAGGAGAGCACACCGCACAAGGAAGAACGCGCAGTGCTGACTGTCGTGAGGATAGTTGAGGAGTGCCCGCGGACTAGGCTGGAAGGTGAATTGAAGTCTCGCATAGGTGGTGTGATCACCTGACTAGCCGTAGGGAGCATAGTCTTAGTGCTCCAAGCAGTTGAAAGAAAGCGTGGGACTATAAAAGAGTCTGTGAGGGAACTGCATGATAAAAAGATTGCACGCAGGATCGGCATGTCACAAGGGTCGTGCTTGCACAGAGGGGGCTGCGCTGCCACGCGAGTAGGCTGGGAAGTGACCTTTGGTGTCATTGTTCATGACAAGATGACCAATTTAAGGAGCGGGCGACGGGCAATTAAGACACGAATTAAGAGCTAGATTTGGGACGATCTTCTGCCAAGAAGGCATTAATGACTCAGAAGTGGGGGGAATGGTCGAATTCAAATTCAAAATATGTTATAAAACCCCTAGGGCTAACCACGAGACAACACTTGGTTGTTTGAGATTTGAGCAGTTACAGAGCATTGAGCGATGAGCACTCTTACCACCTTTGAGTAACAAAGCATATCCCATGTAAACACAATGATTGCTACTAGACCAGGAGTGCGATTCGCCAAAGATACCGTTGGTGAGGCCACAGAGCCCCATATGGTCCATGAGGAGCCCAGAGATGCAGCGGTTGCGTGAGAAGTTCCAAAATCGTCACAGACTCTATGGCCGAAGAAAGATAAGCAGACTATGGGACCAATTCGCGTATCCCCAAGAAACCCACGGTTCAGCAAATTGTCAATGGAAGAAAAAGGAAAATTCGTCACCATTGAATTAGATGAAGAGGAGGATGAATTATAGGCTCTAATTGATCAAATAGAGGTGCAAGACGATGTGGAGGAGGATGTCCCACCAATGCCTTCCGCAACAAAGTTACCCATGTACGTCCCTCTGTGGAAAGGGAAAGTTAGGGCGCCAAAGACCTGGAGGCCATGAAGAGTGCGCTCCAGACCCCACTCCTCCCCGACGACATTACTTTTGAAGACCACCCCTCAACCGGGTGCCTACCCTGAAGTTCGAAGATTGGGACCTCACAGACAGCGAGAAGTTCCCGCACCTGACAATGGAAAGCTTGATGAGACAGAAGATGGAGGGGCCAATGATCATGTTGGAGCCACGAAATTGGTTGCGCAGTGTGGAGAAGGCCAGGTTACTTCATATACGATGGATACCCCACTTTCACCGTGCGCCCATCACTATTTTCATCATCAGGCAGCTAGTGTGCCTAGTGCATGATGGGTATCTGTGGCTAGAGGAGCCTATTCCCATCACAGCGGAACTTATTCACAGGATTTCTTGACTTCCCTGTAAGGGAAGGGACCCCGGGGAAATAGCTAGTAAAAGCAGCGATTTGGCTCTCGCAGAAGCCATGAAAACCAAGTACAAGCTAGAGAAGAAGAAGCGCGGCTATGCAATTGCGAGTATCAAGGACAAAGGCATGCACGTAGCCACCCAGCTCCTGGCCAACAAATTAATGCAGAAGTGTCGTGCTGATGAAGTACCAGCGCTTGTGGTTGCGTTGGCTGAGCAGTGCACGGAGGGGGTCCAGTTCAACTGGGTTGAGTTCCTCTGTGAGGAATTTTTTATGAACTGCAAGGAGGCCCAAGAGCAGGGTAAGACCTTCCACTACGCATGGTTGCTCTTATCCATCTTGCTGGTAGCAGGCGAACTACTGACAGATAGCCAGTTCCTGCCTATCAACCACGATCTTCCTAAGGCCGCGAACTACGCTTCGCTTTGGGCCACGAAGGACACAAAGCGGATTCACGTGATCAAGGTCTTTTGGGTGTTGATGGAGGCAAGCATTCGGATTTCGATCAATAGAAAACCACGGTTGTCGCCCACAGTGTACACCATGCTACAGAGCTTTGCAGAGTTTAAAGTGGACATTCACAACATTCATGTCTAGACGCGGAAGGATCCAGCAAAGGAATGGAAAAAGCTTCCATTTATTGCTACTGATGATGCCATCTTCACAGCATTGGAAACATGGCCTCCAAAGTGGTGTGCCCCAAACTTGGAAGGAATGGAGAAGGCCGCAGCCCAACAAAGGAAGAAGGACAGCAAGTTGTGCATCATGCAGTTGGCTGAAAAGAGGCACTAGGAACAAGAAGCAGCCGCATAGTAGAAGACGGTCGATGCAACAACAGTGGCGCAGATGGTAGAAACAATAATAGCCTCAATAAAAGAGACTGAGGGGGGCCATGAAATGTCCAAAGGGCATGGGGCTGAGGACATCAACTTGGACGAAGAGTGTGCAGGTCCGGAAACTACCTCGAAACAATTGAAATAGTCACGCGTCCCTGAGAAACCGGTCCCCAGAAAGAAGATGAAAGCATCCAAGACGTCCATTGACCCAATCACACTTACAGAAGGTGACCTTTTTGACATACGCGAAACGGTTCGTGATGTCACTAAGGACGCGCTCCAAGAACTGATGGTGGAGTAGAACACTATGTTGGGGGCGCTATGAATGAAATTACAGGGACTACAAGTGCAACCCTCTCAAATAGGAACGATGACCCCATATGCCACAGCAGGTACATCAGAGACGGAACAGATGTGGCGTGCCCACGTGACCAACACTTTTGTGTTCCCCGAGGGTACCTTAGTGGTAGCAAACAAAGTTGACCACGCTACGGTGGGCAGAATTAAGGGGTTGAGCATAAACTTGGCTGCCCTTCTGCGAGAAACCCTGTACCAGTTACAGGATGGGGTCATAGCCGAGCTCCGCGCCAGAGAAGGTCGTGTGCTACAGGTATTGAGTGAACAAAACATTAATCTGGAACAGCTCAGCCGGTAGCATGATGAACTCATTGCACAAACTCAAGGACTGGCGCAGGCGGTGGATGATGCCTGTAGAACTGTCCTGGAATTGGCTGTCCCAGCAAACCTACCAGTAGGAGTGCGAATTCACAGATTGACCAGTGGATTTCATCCACGCCCCCCGGAAGTTAGGGAACAGCGCATTGGCGCTATCCAGAAAGGGCTAGAGGAAATAGGACAGGCAGTACAGAACTATACAACGACGTTGGAAGAATCCTTTGCAGTCCTCACTTCCTTACAGGAGGAACCCACCATACAACGCCTAGAAGCAGAGGCACGGGAGATTTAAGTGTAGTATGACAGTGTGCGGGGAATGGCACAGACAGTTGTCCTAACCCAACGGCTGGCAAATCTACAACAGGTGAAGGCGTTGAAGGAACAGGTGGATGCCGCGCGACAAAAAGAGGCAGTACTTAAAGCGCCCATCTAGCCTTGGATTGATGAGGCCTTCCTCATCACTGTCGATATCAAAGGGAAGCTCACACAGATGAAGGTGATGCATGACTTAAGACGGGGATTTGCCCTTGACAGCGAGCATTCAGCCGAAAGAGTAGAGCAGATCTAGCAAATGGCAGAACAGCGCGCTGCGAACCTTCGTGCAGCACATGCACAGTTGGAGGGGCTCCGTGCCAAGATCGTCGCACCAGCAGAGTGACTCAAGATGAGTCACGATGATTGTGTTGGGGGCCTGTTGGGCATGGGATCTCCTGCAGAAACTTTTTGAGTCTCAAAGCCCAAGTTTGCTCAAGTATATTGTAAGACTGCGAATTGCGGGCGCGGAGCACAAGGTCTAGGATGAGTCGTAGGGCTGTCCACCGTAAAATATTGTAATTTAATGTAAAGTTGTGTCGGCCTACCCATGGTCTGCGGAACATGGGATTGTATAAATAGAGCGAGGCTCTAAGTTGTAAAAGAAAATAGGATGATAGATAGAATAGCAAAGGCATGGTTTTAGGTGAGAGTTAAATCTGAAGTGTACGGGGTCATAGTAGTAGGAAGAGGCTCTGCAGCTAAGTGCGCAGAGGCCTAGTAGAGTCCGCAGCTGAGTGCGCGGACCCCTGCAACTGAGTGCACAGGGCGGAGTCAAGTTTGTACTTGGGATTGAAAGTTAATAAAGAGAAGTTTATTTTGTGCATCTATTCTTGAATCCGTCTTTTGATGTTATGCATTAATTTACTCTATTTATATACTGCGCGCAATTGGTAAATACTTGTATGAATGCTTATATATGAAAATAATCTAAGTAATCAGCTAACAGAGCCTAATTAAGGAAGACTTGGGTAAATAACGCGGGTCGCACTGTGGCTAGAACTGCACGAAGACTGTATCATGGGGCGCGGGGTGCCCGCTGATGCGAGTAGCGTAATAAGTGCGAAGTTTGTACCACATACCAATCACCTCATATCAGACATCCCCAAGGTGCGGAAACCTGGTTCTAGCACCCTCCCATACTTCTTCGGGTGAGACCTCAGTCCACGCTCCGCGGACTATTACCAAAAGGGCCAGTAGTACCAGGATTTTCTTGGCTAAATCACTTCTAAACCTGGATTAGGCCCCACTAAGCCAACACCGCCCTTAGTTTTGTAATGTAAAGTCAGCTATAAGAGGCCTACCCATGGTCTGTGGACCATGGGATTGTATAAAAAGAGCTAAGCTCTAAGTAGTTAAAAGAGAGACAATGGCAGATCATGTAATAGAGTGATAGCTCTGAAGAAGAAGTCTAAGTCTTAGGTCGTAGCGTAGGTAGAGGTTCTGCAGCTGAGTGCACAGAGGCCTAGGGTATAAGTCTACAGTTGAGTGCGCGGACCTCTGCAGCTATGTGCACAGGGTGGACAGAGTCTGTAAACACTTGGGAGATATTAATAAAGAGAGATATTCTACAATTTTTGTGTCTTTTTTATGCTGATACATCTGGATATTTTATGTATGAATTTCCTTTATTGTGCTTATATGATGCGCAAAAGACCGCCATTACATTAATTAATTGGATGTAGTTACCAATATCTGGTTACGTGGTGTTAACTATAACTATTTCATAAGATAAGAAAATCACTTAGATTAATCAGGGATTTTGTACGGCACGCTAATCTAGCAGCGTGAAAATACCTAAGTAGCATATTAGGGTTGCGCGAAGGTCGATTGTACCCTTTCGCAGAGGTATTGAAGGCTGGAATAGAAGGCTAGTCTTGCAAGCCCTAGAGCGAAGCGACCTGCGTGAAGGCAGGGATAGAAGTAATCAAGCGACATCACAACCATCTAAGGGTGCGGAAACTTGGTTCCAGCATCCCCCCATACTACTTTGGGTGAGACTTCGGTCCGCGCTCCGTAGGCTGATGCCAAAAGGGCCAGTAGTGTAGGGATTTGTTTGGCTAATTAAGCTAAACCTGGGTCAGGCCCCCTCAAGCCAACACTAAGTGCATTGAATGTATTGTCTATAAATAACCTCTCTAACAACCTGACATAAACATAGAATGATGTCAGTTACATTGGAGGTGTAAATCACTTGAATTGTGTTACAACTTTAATCACTCCCCCACAAAAATGTGTCATGCTTCCTTATGATGATGCTTCAACCCTATTGGAGAACAACCTCCCAATGTAAAAGGAATTTAAACATGATGTAACTTTAATAGTGCCCCACATTCAGCCCCTCACTCACCACCCATGGCTAGTTTAAGGATATTTCAAGCATTTATGTGGATAATGTCATTTTATTTTCTCTTATGTATATTATTCTACATTGACACAATTGATTTTAGCGGTTAAGGAATTAAAATTTAGGGGATTTAGGTGTTAGTGGTTAAGGGGTTAGTAGTTAAGTTTTTTAAGCGATGAAGGGTTCGGGGTTAAGTGGATAAGGAGTTATGACTTAGGAGCTAGTTCATGGATTATAGGTTAGGGGTTAGTGTCTTAAGATTTAATGAGTCAAGGGGCTTATGGGTTATGAGCTGTGAGTACTATAGGGGTTAAGGTATTATGGATTGGGGGTTAAGGGGATAGGGAATTTAGTGGTTATGGGTTAAGGGCTTGTGGTTTGTGATAACTGGACTCCCAATCCCCTTATCACCCCCCCCCCCCCCCACCCACAACCTTTTTGGTCATGCCATTCCACTTTTCCTAATGTTATGAACCCCCAAATTTGGTCCCAATGCCCCTACAACTACACCCTTGGGCCCCCTTGGCTAAGGCATTAAAGGACCTCCCATATTAATGTGTTTGAGTGAGCAAGATGGAGAATCTTCACTTGTTAGTGTCCAACAAGAAGATAAAAAATCAAAAACTCAAATTACTCAGTTTCCAATTCTTCAACAACCTAAGAAGGTAAAATAACTAATTAATTACATATCTTAAGCTGCATTTCACACTTTATGTGCCTCTTTAGACACCGTGTGTGTGATAGGGAGTGAGTGTGTAAGAATGCACCAAAAACTTTGTTTAGATTACATATCTCAACCTTTCTAGCAATTTATTGAGCATAATAAAATTTTCATCAAATGATGGTTTTCCCATTTGGAAATTCACAGTAGCATCCTTATGTCTACTACATGGCCATCTAAATGTTGTGTGCTTGCTTTGGTTGGTGAATTTCTGTGTGTAAATTTTATAGTAGAATGGGATTTGTGGGTTACAAACAGAGAGCCATTTTCTTTTCCAATTCACCCAACTGATATTTAAATGCCAATGCCACATTCCCAATCTTCTTTTGTTTCAACACAACACTAAAATTCATTTGTTGGATTATTTATTGGATTGTTGCCAAGGAAGATATGTATATGCATTGTGTTGGTGTTAGTGATTAATTACAGTGCTATTGTTCTAAGTTCCTTGACAAGAAAATTCGTGCATATCCATGTGAGACGGTAACAACCACCATTTTTCCCTTTTAAAGGATCCTTATTTATGTTTTATATCACTGTAGAAGTGACAAGGGCATTTCCTTGTTTGCAACAAGCATAATTTCTCACTGGTGATACATTGACAAAGATTTTTTACCTCGGAGATGTCCTCTTAGAGGCATGGCATGTTATATAAATAGTCTTCTAGCAGGAAAGTATCACAAGGATCCTTGATGAGAAGGTTCTTCAATATATGGAATAATCTTGGAAAGAGTATATTCCAGGGAAAATTTTAGGGGCTAATATTCGCCCATGGGCTAATTTTCTATACTTTTTCCAAAAAAAAGGTTCGCTAATTTACATTTTTTTGTAAAAATGATTCGCCCAAATTTTATAGAATGAAATTATTTTACCCTAAAAATCGCCAAAATATTATATATAGAATATATAAAAATACTTTAAAATTTGAATATTTTTACAAAAATATCTCCAAACATATTACAGATTTCATCTTATGGACTAGTGGGATTCGCCAAGGTTTCTAAACTTTAAGATAAATTTTCATCGTTAAAATTTTCCCTGGTATATTCAGCTAGAAGTTTATGGATGCATTCTGGAATATTATGGAAGCAAGCATCAAATAAGTTTACTAGTTTAGTTGCAACATGAAGGAATAATTGAAGTATTTTATCATATTGAGAAAGGAGCCTCATCATAGACATTTTCTTCAAAGAAAGACACAGTTCGTGAAATAAGTTGACTAGATGACAAAATGAAGCAAAGAGGTATGCACATCTTTAGATAAGAACTTTTGAATAATTGACCGGAGAATCCACAGTTTTATCATTTTTGAACCAACGTTTCAAATCCCAAGTGGGATCCATCTTCAGGATGAGAGAATGATGATGACAGAAGAGCAGCGGAGAAGAAATAAATAGTGATGAGGATGAAACATTAAGGAATAACAAACATGTCGGCTGAATTAATAATTTTTATTATTTTTATTTTTATTTATTTTAATTAATTTTAATTTTTATTTTAAAATTTTTATATAATATTAATATGTTTTAAAATTTTTAAAATTTTTATTTTGATTTGATAATTAATATTAATCTTAATAAGAAATTAATATCTAAATAATTTAATTAAATTATTAATAATATTAAAATACTAATTAATTATATTATTAATATATTATATTATATTAATTAATTAATAATAATTATATTAATAATATTAATTATTGTTATTAATTAATTATATTAATTATTTATTGTTATTGAATGTATTATTAATCCTAAATATATTAATTAAAATATTATTAATATATTATTAATACTAATTATTATTAATTATATTAATTATATATTATTATTATTAATATATTAATTAATTAATATTTAATTATATTAATCATATTATTAATTATAAAACTAATCATACTACTTATATTATTAATATTAAATATATTTTTATTTTTATTTTGTTTAAGTATATAATATTAATTTTATTAAATTAAATTAATTTCATAATAAAATTAATATTATATATTTAAACAAAATAAAAATATATTTAATATTAATAATATAAGTAGTATGATTAGTTTTATAATTAATAATATGATTAATATAATTAAATATTAATTAATTAATATATTAATAATAATAATATATAATTAATATAATTAATAATAATTAGTATTAATAATATATTAATAATATTTTAATTAATATATTTAGGATTAATAATACATTCAATAACAATAAATAATTAATATAATTAATTAATAACAATAATTAATATTATTAATATAATTATTATTAATTAATTAATATAATATAATATAATAATATTAATATTAATATTAATATAATCAATTTAATTAATATTAATAATATAATTAATTAGTATTATTAATATTATTAATAATTAAATTAAATTATTTAGATATTAATTTCTTATTAAGATTAATATTAATTATCAAATCAAAATAAAAATTTTAAAACATATTAATATTATATAAAAATTTTAAAATAAAAATTAAAATTAATTAAAATAAATAAAAATAAAAATAATAAAAATTATTAATTCAGCCGACATGTTTGTTATTCCTTAATGTTTCATCCTCATCACTATTTATTTCTTCTCCGCTGCTCTTCTGTCATCATCATTCTCTCATCCTGAAGATGGATCCCACTTGGGATTTGAAACGTTGGTTCAAAAATGATAAAACTGTGGATTCTCCGGTCAATTATTCAAAAGATTCAAGCCACAGATCTCTAAAATCCATAGATAAGAACTCTTCTTTAGAAAGTAGAATTCATGTATACAAAGATATGGTAGGAAGAGTTAGATGTGGAAATGTATTTGGAATCATGTGCATGGTATGTCTTGGTTTAATTCTAGATGAAATAAGGCCTCTTCATATGGCTACTTGATGTATAGAAGCATGACAGTTGTGCATAAAACCTGGTGATATTGATGAACATCCGATATGGTCTCTTAAAAAATGAAAATCAGCCATGATAACTTCAGATGGAGATGCAAAGACCTTGACGGATACGATGTTGAAGCTTGCTAATTGATTCATTTTAGGAACATATTGATTGATGTTTGCAAGTTGAAGAGCATGGAAAAGGCAACTCTAAGTATTATGGGAAAATAAACCAAGTAAAGGGATGTTTCTCTAAGAGGAAGCAAGTAGTAGTATTTGATATCATGACTAAAGGTTATTATGATTTGGTAACTCTAATATTGATGGTTTTTTTGAGATGTGATTTGCTTACATGTTGTAGGAGTACATGCTCGAAAGATAACAATTGAGATAATATATCTGCAGTTGTTTGGATTAACTCATAAAAAAAGGAAAAGTCAAGTCTTGGAAAATCAGAAACCTTGGATGCTTGAGCTAATTCATAACCATAATCTGGAGAAACAAATGACTGAAATTAATCTATGATTGGATGGGTTTGTGGAGTAGTGTAAACTGGAGAAAAATTTTCTTACTCCTACCCATACAAATTCATGCTATGCAACATAGTCCACGACATATCTTCAATCTGATATGTTCAAAGCCATGCCTGATGTAACTGTACAACACAATAGAATTTTCATTTCGAAGGATCGAAACAAGAAAAATTGTTGATTTCTTAATTGACATATCTTGCACAACTTAAATAACTAGTTGTCTCTGTTAATGAAATCATGTTTTTCTTTATTTACAAGTGAATTACTAACCATGCTAGACAGCTCTAAGGCATGATAGGCACACCAGGATGTGTCAGGTGCCAAGGTGTGGAGTGAATGCATGCTAGGGAGTGTGATGACAAAGTGCCAGGGAAACACAAGGGAGAACTCAAATGTCGGCAAGTTCCAGAAGTGCTAAGGAGGGAGTGAAAAGGTATGCTAGCTAGTGCCAAGATATCACAAGGGAGAACTAGGTCAAAATGCTTGGAAATGAACAAATGAGAGTGTGTACCAAGGAGTGTTAACGAATTCCAGGTGTCCCAAGGATGGAGTGTGTTAGGAGAAGTTAAGAATAGGACTTGCAGGAGGCAAGCCTATGGTTGTGATAAGGCATGTACAAAGTAGTTTCAGACAATGAGAGAATTTGGGTTGGGTAGAACATTATTTTATCAGTGACTTGGTTGGGTTGCCAAGTCGTAGAAAAAGTAAGGCTATCTATGAGGGCATGACAACTCGGGAGTGCTAAGGTGTTCCAAGGAATGTCAAGAAGTACTGACACATTATAGACAATTCCAAGGCATTTTAGGCATGCCAAGACATGCCAAATTATAAGGCATGCCAAGAAGTTCTAGGCGCCATAATGTGGGACCAACACATGCTAGGGAATGTTAGGTCCAAGTTTCAAGGAAACACAAGGGAGCACTAGTTTGAAATGCATGGAAATGAATGAATAAGAGTGTGACAGAGAGTGTTAGCGAGTATGAGGTGTGCTAAGTGTCAGTGAGTGCTAGGATGTGCTAGGGAGTGCCAAAGCATGCCAAGAAATGTGAGGGATGCTAACACATGCTACATAGTGCCAAGGAATTTTTAGGCATGCCAGGTGTTATGGCATGTCAAGATGTAAACTTTTATTCTTAGTTGTTTTATTACCACGATTGGATGTCAGCCTTGTATTTGTAACTTGTTAAGTTGTATGAGTTGATATTCAACACGAGTAGCCTAAGATGAGTTATAGGAAGTTCTTAGGTGAACAAGAAATAGTCTAGTTGTGGTAATTGTAACTTGATCAAGTTGTTGTTATATTCTACAAGTTTTTGTTATATTTGAGGCCGGATTTGGCTGGGTTCCCATGCTGCAAAAAATTTAAGGTTAGTTGTGAGGCATGATAGATAAGGAATTCTAGGCATGCTAAGGAATGAAAAGGTGTGCTAATACATGCTAGACAATTTGAATGCATGCCAAGAAGTGTTGGGGAGTGTTAGGGCTAGGCACAACATTATTTTTTCAATGACTTGGTTGGTTTCCCAAGTCGCAAAAAAGGTAAGGCAATCTATAAGGGCATGACAACTAGGGAGTGCCAACATGTGCTAGGAAATGCCAAGAAGTTCTAACACGTGCTAGACATTTCCAACGCATGTTAGGCATGTTGTTGGGGCCTTCATTTTGAGTTTTTGCAGGAAGACAAGACAAGAACGGTGGGAGGGACAATCGGTCGAGTTGCGGAGCTGACAGCCGAGGGGGGGAACATGAACTAGGATTGGTCCGGTAGTTGCAAAAAGGTGGCGGGGTAGAACAAGAACAGTCGAGCAAGTAGAGAGCAAAGGAAACCAAAGGAAAATTCAGTTGAGAAGGAAATAAGTGGAACTGGAAGTCTAGGTGCGAAGAAAAGGATGAATGGTAGAAGAAAGGATGGGAAAGGGTTGGTGATTACTCGTTGTTGATGAACCAAGCGAGATGGGAATTAATGCAACCTTCCTGAGTTGCGGAAGTTGGGTAAACCCTTTCTCTGTTAGTCTTTGATCTGTGTGTTGGGTCATTCTTGTTGTTGATGATCAAGATTTGAGCCTTCATATGTATTTCTTTATATGAAGCATAATGAAAGAGACAGTTTGGACCTATAATGTATTGTTGAGTTCTATATTGGTTCTTTAAAATTTTAAAATATTTGCCTATATGTTGTATGATTTCATAAGGTAATGTGAGTAGAATAGTATGGTTCGATTATAGTAGGTGATTGATTGTTATGAGTTAAGATTGGTTTTAGGTTGCAGTTCCCTTCATGCCTCATTCTACCCCCTCACACTTCAGTCATGGCATGCCTCAGGTGAGACTCCTTACCCTCTCCAGGTAAGGTGACAATGTTGGCATTTTTCTATACTACAACAGAGCCTTGTTGGCCCCTTGTTTCTAAACCGAGGCTCCTTTCCCTATTCCCATTTTCATTCCAACACATGCCAATCCATTCCAAGTGCTAAGCCATGGAAATGTGTGCCTGATGTTAGGGTGTGGCACCAACACATGCTAGGGAGTGTTAGGGAGTGCTAGGAAACATAAGGGAACACTAGTTTCAATTGCATGGAAATGAATGAATAAGAGTGTGTGACAGGGAGTGTTAGCGAGTTCTAAGTGTGCCAAGGAGGGAGTGACAAGGTATGCTAAGCAGTGCCAAGGCATGCTATAGTGCTATGGAAGCATGCCAATATGTACCAAGTTCCAAGGTGTGCTAATGTGTGCTGAGGAGTGTTAGTGAGTGCTAGGGAAACATAAGGGATCACTAGGTCAAAATGCATGGAAACGAATGAATAAGAGTGTGTGATAGGGAGTGCAGCGAGTTCCAGGTGTGTTAAGGAGGGAGTGACATGGTATGATAGACAATGTTAAGGCATGCTAGAGTGTGAGGGCAGCATCCAACCAAGATGTGATAGGTGCCAGGGTGTGCCAAAGCGTGCTAGGAAGTGTTACAGAGTGCCATGGAAACACAAGGGACCACTAGATCAAAATAATGCATGGAAATGAATGAATAATATTTTGTGACAGGAAGTGTCAGTGAGTTCCAGGTGTGCTGAGGGAGTGATAAGATATTCTTTGCAATGCTAAGGCATGCTAGAGGCCAGGGAAACGATATGCCAAGATGTGCCAAGTTCTAGGGTGTTTCAATGCATGCTAGGGAGTGTTAGTGAGTGCCATAGAAACACAAGGGAGCGTTAGTTTCAAATGCATGGAAATGAATGAATAAGAGTATGTGACAGGGAGTGTCAGTGAGTTCTAGGTGTGTTAAGGAGTGAGTGACAAGGTATGCTAGGTAGTGCCAAGGAATGCTAAAGTGCAAGGGAAACATGCCAAGATGTGCCAGGTTTTAGGGAGTGTTACGGAGTGCCATCGAAACAAAAGGGAGAACTAGCTCAAAATGCATGGAAATGAACGAATAAGAGTGTGTGATAGAGAGCGTCAATGAGTTTCAGGTGTGTTAAGGAGGGATTGGCAAGGTTATATGCTAGGGAGTGCCAAGGCAAGCTAGATTGCCAGGGCATGTCAGGGAGTGCTAGGGAGTGCCAAAGCATACCAAGGAATGTAGACAGTGTTAACACGTGCCACATAGTGCCAAGGGATTGTTATATATGCCAGGCACTATGGCATGTCAAGATGTAAACTATGTTGCTCAGTTTTTTTATGGCCACGGTTGGATGTGAGCCTTGACATGGTAACTTGTAACTTGTTAATTTGGATAAGTTGAAATTATACATGAGTAGCCTAAGATGAGTTATAGTCAATTCTTAGGTGAACAAGGCATAGTCTAGTTGTAGTAATTGTAACTTGGTCAAGTTTTTGTAGTTGAGGCAAGATTTGGTTGGGTTCCCAAGTCCTAAAAAAAGTAAGGGTAGTTGTGAGGGCATTATATCTAAGGAGTGCTAGGGTGTGCCAAGGAATGAAAAGGCATGCTAACACATGTCAAACATTGCCAAGGCATGTTGAGGAATGTTAGGGACTGTTAGGGCATCACAAGGGGGGGACTAGGTCAAAATACATGGAAATGAACAAGTAAGTGTGTGTGCCAAGGAGTGTCAATGAATTCCAGGTGTCTCAAGGACAAAGTGTGTTAGGCGAAGGTGAAAATAGGAATTGTAGGAGCCAAGCCTATGGTTAAAATTATAAGGGGTTGGTCAAACCAATTTCAAACAAAGGGAGACTTTGGGTTGGGCACAACATTGTTTTTCCAATGACTTGGTTGGGTTCCCAAGTCACAAAATAGTAAAGCTATCTATGAGGGCATGACAATTAGGGAGTGCTAATGTGTGCTAGGGAATGTCAGGAAGTACTAACACATGCTAGAAAATTCCAAGGCATGTTAGGCATGCTAAGACAAGCCAAATGCTAAGGCATGCCAAGATGTGCATGTGTCGAGTGCCAGGGTGTGGCGTGAATGCATGCTAGGGAGTGTTAGGGCCAAGTGCCAAGGAAACACAAGGGAACACTAGTTTCAAATGCATGGAAATGAAGTGTCAATGAGTTCCAAGTGTGCTAAGGAGGGAGTGAAAAGGTATGTTATGTAGTTCCAAGGCATGCTAGAGTGCTAGGGAAGCATACCAAGATGTGCCAAGCACCAAGGTGTGCCAATGCGTGCTAAGGAGTGTTAGGGAGTTCCAGGAAAACATACGGGAGAACTAGGTCAAAATGCATGAAAATGAATGAATAAAAGTGTGTGACAAGGAGTGTCAACGAGTTCCAAGTGTGCTAAGGAGAGAGTGACATGGTGTGCTAGGCTGTGCTAAGTCATGCTAGATTGCTAGGGTGACATGTAGCCAAGATGTGCCAAGTGCTAGGGTGTGTCAACATGTGGTAGGAAGTGTTAGGGAGTGCCAAGGAAACACAAGGGAGAACTAGGTCAAATTAATGCATGCAAATGAACAAATAAGAGTTTGTGATAGGAAGTGTCAGTGAGATACGGGTATGCTGAGGGAGTAACAAGGTATGGTAAGCAGTGCTAAGGCATCATAAAGGCCAGGGTAACATTCCAAGATGTGTCAGGTGCTAAGGTGTGCCAATGCATGCCACAAAGTGTTATGGAGTGCCAAGGAAACAAAAGGGATAACTAGTTTCAAATACATGGAAATGAATGAATAAGAGTGTGTAACAATGAGTGTTAGTGACTTCTAGGTGTGGTAAGGAGGGAGTGACAAGATATGTTAGGTAGTGCCAAGGAATGCTAGAGTGCTAGGGAAACATGCCAAGATGTGCTAGGTGCTAGGGTGTGCCAATGCATGCCAACGAATGTTAAGGAGTGCCATAGAAACGCTAGGGAGAACTAGTTCAAAATGCATGGAAATGAAGAGACAAGAGTGTGTGATAGGGAGTGTCAACGAGTTCCAAGTGTTCTAAGGAGGGAGTGACAAGGTTATATGCTAGACAGTCCTAAGGCATGCTAGAGTGCCAGGGCATGTTAGGGAGTGCTAGGGTGTGCTAGGGAGTGCAAAGCATGCCAAGAAATGTAGGGGATGCTAACACGCACCACATAGGGCTAAGGGATTGTTAAACGTGCTAGGTGTTATGGCATGTCAAGATGTAAACTGTGTTGCTTAGTTGTTTTATGGCCATGGTTGGACGCGAGCCTTGACTTGGTAAGTTGTTAAGTGGGATGAGTTGAGATTTGACATGAGTAACCTAAGATGTGTTATAGGCAGTTCTATTGGGATGGGGTCCCCTAGGTCAGTTTTAGGGTTAAAAACCAAATTTTTGTTGTAAAATTTTGGTAAAAGGATGTAAAGTCTCCGCAATTTGTGGATGCAGAGCATGTAGATAGTTAGAAGTCAAAAGGGGTTTAGCCCCTTGTTGATGTAAAGTTGAGTCGGTTTTGAGACCTACCCATGGTCCGCGAACCATGGGATTGTAAGAAGAAAAACTATAAATAGATGTGTCTTAGGGAGTCTAAGGAAGAAGTAAGTAATGAATAATGGGTCAATAGAAGATAGCACAGAAGTAAGTCTTAGAGGAAGGAAAGGCTTTGCAGCTAAGTGCACAAAGGCCTAGAGTAGTGTCTGCAGCTGAGTGCATGGACCCCTGCAACTCAGTGCATAGGGCATTTTTGAGTCTGTAACCTCATATTAAAGATCAATAAAGAAGACTATTGGAGAAATTTGTGCGTTTTATTTGTTTACTTATGTTATTTATGTTTGCGATATAAGTTGTGATGAGATAATGTCTTTATGAAATAATGATGTATCAATGAATGAATCTGTTGGATAAGTATTATTAACTGAACAAAATACATGTCAAGTATTTACGCGAAGATTAAAACACATAATGTTATGTTTATTAACACTCAAGAAGATATGCATGAACGCAAACCTAGGGTTAGTTTATTGTGCACATAAGTAGATAACTTTCCTATTAAGGGTCCGCAAAAGCTAATCGTAGACCTTCGCAAAGGTCTGGAGGAAGGAAGTCTCAGTATCAAACCCCTAAGGGCTTAGAGATATGCGCGAAGGAAGATCTAGGGCATAAAAGGACATCACACTAATCTCTAGATGCAGAAACTTGGTTCCAGCATCGCCCCATACTGCGTCGGGTGAGACAACGCTACGCGGGTTGATGCCGAAAGGGCCAATAGTGTAGGGATTTGTTTGGCACAACTAACTCTGAACCTGCGTCAAGACCCACTAAGCCAAAAAATGGTTCCACTGCCAGGATCAGGATCTGCATAAAGAGATGTGTGATGTCGCATCACTGGAATCTGACCAAGAAGGAAATTGAGAAGTGGTTGGATAGGAAGACTCACGAATTCACGGTGTAGGAGAACATAAATATGTGCCTGTCAATAGAACAGTGGTTGGACATATATTTGTACACATAAATACATTAAATTTTCTTCTACACCTTCTTGATCGAGCTATACGAGTGGATAGCTAAGTTGGCAAATGGCCAAGGAAGGTGGAGGCTTGAAGGTCCAATAGTGTGGACTCCATAGCTAGTGCGAAGGTTGGAAGCCTCTGAAGATAAGATTGCATGCATTTTTTACCACTGGCTTGATCGAGTTATAAGAGGATTTTTTTATAGAGTTTGCGATTGATACCTTAGTCAGCTACAGCGAAGCAGAGCATTGCTTCTTCAAGGGACCACGAGGTAAGTATCTAAGATCTTTGAATACCTTGATTAATATGTTCTTGTGTGAAAAACAGGTTATGTCACTGCCTTGATGTTCGAAGCTATGCGAAGTGGAAATCTCTTCAGAGATCAATGAAAAATAGGTCCTAAATATAGCCCGTTGATTGGACCTCCTTCGAGTGACGACAAAGGAGTAGTACAGGCCTCACCGTGGATTCTTGTTCAGCTGATAAGGTAAGGTTTTCTACGGATACCTCATCCATCCACTCCTCCACCTTCACCTCCACAACATACACCTTCGCCCACACCCCCACCACCACTACCGTCATTCAACATGTTGAACTCGATAAAGTTGCCAATTTTCAAGGGTATAGGGAGCAAAGATACAAATCATTTCTAGTTTGTCGCGAATGTTGTGTGGACCGCATAGCAGATTACTGATGATAACATAAAGAAGGCACATTTATTTACTGCCTTGTAGGACTGTGCTCTGACATGGTATATTAAGTACTGTGCCGAGCATCCTTTAGCAATGCTAGCAGAAACTAAGGATGCTTTAAACAAAGAGTTTAGTAAGCCTAATTATGACTCACAGTCAATTGTTGGATTTAAGGAAATCATGATGAGGGCTGATGAAACACCTTGGGAGTTAGAACAAAGGTTGAAGTGTGTGATCTGCGAAGCTAATATGCAACTCACAAACGGTCAGCACTGCGAGTGGTTTATAGCCTCACTCCTACCCCACCTGAGGATTGCTTTGTCACAGCAAAAGATAGGGACTCAGGTGGAAACCCTAGAAATAGTGATGAGATTGCACGAGATGCCTATTCAGGATGAAAATTTGGGAGTTCAACTAATTCATTCGCAGTTGCAAAGCCTCTGCTTTGAATTGCATAGCTGGAAAAAAGAAAATTAGGCTAGGTTAGAGGTGCATGAGGAAGTCTAGTGCCTCAAATGTAAGAGTTAGGGGCATGATAAAGACCACTTCCCTGTCTTTGTGAATTATATTATCGGGGGGGACCAATGCCCCTTAGGCAAGAAGCTCTAGCTGGACCAGGTGTCGGACCCGCACTATGGTGTGCTATTTGTCAGGTGGCTGGAAAACATGTAATGGATAATTTTCATTTGCTACAAAAGTTTGTTCAAACACCACAAAAGTTTTTCTACAACTTCTGCAAATCGGTGGGTCACTATGAGTGCCATTTTTGTAGCTATGCACTAATGATGAAAAGGACGCCTACCTATCGAATGCAAGCAGAAACTCGGCCTCCGGATCAGGGCTCTAGGGGAGTGCGTGGAGGCTATTAAGGGCACGAATGAGGCCGAGGAGGATGAGGGTCTGGTAGAGGTTGTGGGCAGGTCATTTGCTATAACTATGGAACACCATGGCACTATGCACAGGAGTGTCAGAATCATACATGCCCGTCTTGTCAATACTGCACTCAGTTTGACCACACTATAGAATAATATCCTGTGTTGATAGCTAAGACGTAGGAGAAGAAATCGCAACCTGAACAACCTACATAGAACTTACAAATGATGAGGGCTGAGCTCTGCGAGGAAGATCCAAATGTGAATATCATGCTGAGAAGTGGAATAACGACTAGTGACAATAAGGGGAAACAACCTGAAGAGGATGGATGGGTTCGCAAGGCCCTAGAAAAGGAGATTGGTTTTGATCTGGAGCATGTGAAGGAAACCTTTATGGAGGCCAAGAAAAGCTTCATTGAGGCATCTACCTCAGGAAGTTAAGACAAAGTTCCAGAAACCAGCGCACCTATAGAGGTTGATCCCTCTGTACTTACCACGTTCTTGGAAACCTGCATGAAACTTTTGCGTGATAGCAAGGCTATGAAGGGCCTGCAGAGTTGATAAACAAGTGTGCTGGTAAGGAAAACACTCCTGATGGACACCACATAGTCAGAAAAATTGACAAACATAAGGCAAGAATAGGACGCGAGATGAGGCTCACTTCGCAGATAGGATATTATGAGATGGACCAAATTATTTTGGATCTCGGGTCTGACATGAATTTTTTTCCCAAACAGACATGGGAGAGGATGGGGAGACCTGTGCCGCAGTGGTCTACGATCCAGCTGAGAATGGAAAACCAACAGAAGATCATCCCTATGGGACGACTACATAGGCTAACAATGAATATAGAAGGCGTGATTGCCCTGGCTGATTTTGAAGTAATAGAAATTGTGGATGACAACAATCCATACCCTACGCTCCTTGGAATTGACTGGGCCATTGATATGAATGGATTCATAACCTTGAATAAAATAACAATTTCATTCAAAAGGATATCGCTTCGGGTTGTAGTACCACTGGACCCTGCAGAAGGATCGCGCTATACTGAACCAGTCTTGACTATGAAGAAAGTGATGATGACTTGGATCAGATTTAAAAAATAACTGCGCGAGATCGAGATTGGATTAACCCAATAGCTGACGGACAAATTGCATGGGACCGGGAAAGTTCCTGTACCTCGTATTTGGATGAAGAACTGGAGCATTGGCAGAGTAGGTTGCATGAAGTATCTACGATGCACTGCAACATGATGATTAAATCGCTACGTTGTGTGTCATCGAAGGTAAGAAATTTACCCTATTATGATGGTTTAATTGACGTAGATAAGTTTTTGGATGCATTTGAACGAGAAGTCCCTTAGGGTCATTGCTTCCAAGCACTGGATTTGGCACTATGTGCTACGCCTACATGATGGTGGGGTACGCACAAGGACAGCTTCGAGGAATGGCAGGATTTTAGAAGGATGATGAGGTTATGATTTGGGTGACCTAAACTTCGACTAACTGAGAAGTATGATGGGAGAAAAGACCCGCTGGATCATTTAGTGAAGTGTACTAAATTTTATGGAACAGAGATGCAACCAAAATGGGTGCACTTATTCTGTCATACTTTGGATATAATCCCTATGAATTGGTACCTGGAAACGGAGCTCTGCCATGGCACTGCGGAGTGGGATATAGTAAGAGAAGGCTTCTTAATGACCTTCAGTTTTGAAGATGGGTTTGAAAGCATCGATGAAGCTCTACAGGAGGTTAAGGCCATGATCTTTAGAATACCACAGGATCCTTTCGATTTGATTCAACCATATTGGAGCACCCAGTTGTGCCATGCGCTGGAATGCTATAATGTGACTACTGAGAGCGAGGATGAAGATCTAATAAATATAAATATTTCAGAGGCAGAAGGCCATCGTGAAGTTGAAGTTCCACAAATAGAAAATCGGGACATCACCGTGCCATTGAAAACCAAGCAAGTAAATATTGGTACTGAAGCAGAGACCAAATTTGCGAAGAGTAGGGATTATTGGGATGATGCCATAGTGGATAAAGTTGTTGAGTTACTCTGCGAGTACCAGGATATTTTTCCTACCAAGTTCTCAGACCTGAAAGGCATCATAGGTGACTTGGGTGTGATGAAAATTACTTTGAAACCGGACACGGAGCCTATTAAGCAGAGGTCGTATCGCCTCAATCCTAAGTACAAGGAAAAGGTTCACTTAGATTTGGATAAGATGCTTGAGGCAAGCATTATCGAACCTATGGAGGAATATGAATGGGTGAGCCTAATGGTGGTTCAAGAAAAGAAACAGAAGGGAGAAATAAGGATTTGTGTAAATCTCAATAACCTTAATGATGCCTGCATCCATGATCCCTTTCTGACGTTGTTTACAGGTGAGGTATTGGACAACATTGGAGGGCAAGAGGCCTACTCATTCACTGATGGATTTTTGGGGTACCATCATATCAAGATTGCGCTAGATGATAGGAGCAAAATGACCTTCATGACTGAATGGGGTTGTTTTTAGTATACTGTCATGTCGTTTGGACTCAAGAATGCGCCCGCGATATTTTCCCGCATAGTTATAGCAACATTTAAGGAGTTCATCCATAAGTTATTGGAGGTGTATTTTGATGAATGGACAGTGTTCGGCTTGGTGAAGTGCCATGTAGCAAGTCTGTGCCTAATGCTAGATACGTGCCACAGATACCAGATTGCGTTGAACCTGAAGAAGTGTCTATTCTATGTCCCCTTTGGGATATTTTTGGGTCATGTGGTGTGCAAGCAAGGGCTGATTGTGAACCCTACCAAGAACACGGTGATAGTAAATTTGGAGGTCTTGAGGAGTGTCAAACAGTTGCGCGCAACGTTGGGACATACCGGATATTACAGAAAATTCATCAAGGCTTATGCTCAGATTACCGTGCCTATGGAGAAACTCTTGAAGGGAGACGCTTCATTCTGTTTGGATGAAGAGTGTCAGTGCAGTATGGATGTATTGAAAGAGAAGATGGTCACCACCCTGATATTGGTCTTCCTAGATTAGAAGAAGGAATTCCATGTGCACATTTATGCCTCTGTGTATTGCGTTGGGAGCAGTACTGACACAAGTCGGTGAAGAAGAGATGGATCACCCTATAGCCTTTACGAGCAAGAAATTATCGAAGGCTGAGAATAATTCCTAAACAATAGAGCGTGAAGGGTTGGATATGGTGTACGCACTTCAAAAGTTTAGGCACTACCTGTTGGGCGGACATTTCAAAATGTACACAAACCATTCTACCTTGAAGTACCTAGTCAACAAGGCTGTGTTGGGGGGGAATATATGCAGATGGTTGTTGCTATTTCAAGAGTACGACTTTGAGGTAATTGTGAAGCCACGAAGGTCCATCTGTCTTGGATTGAAATGAGGGAGGAGCCTACTAATTTGGAGGAAGGACTACCCAACGCACAACTCTTCGCAGTGCGCATAGCGATAATCATTTTGCAGATATTATCCACTATTTGACTACAGGGACACCTCCAGATGGATATACTAGTCAGCAAAAGAAGGAATTAGTGGTACGCGCAGCAGATTTCTCAGTGATTTCCGAACATTTTGTATAAGATTGGTGCTGATGAGATCTTGCGAAGGTATGTGCCTGATTTTCAGAGAAATAGCATCCTCGCGGAAGCTCATGGAGGGGTTGTAGGAGGACATTATGCAGGAAAGGGAACGACGCAAAATATTTTGTACGCGGGGTTGTGGTGGCCTACACTCCATAATATTATAAAGCTTATTGTCGGGCATGCGATGCATGTCAGAGAACAGGTAAACCATTGCGAAGGGATGAGCTGCCACTAGATCCTCAAGTATCATTGCATCCATTTGAAAAATAGGAAATTGATTCCATTGGGCCAATTTATTCCCCAAGAAAGAAGATAAGTGCGTGCTATATCATCACCGCGACGGAGTATCTGACGAGATGGGTGGAGGCATAGCCTGTGAAGGATTTTACAAGGGCTACAACAACAAATTTCGTGTTTTAGTATGTGTTAACCAGGTTTGGCTGCCCAAAAGTATTGATGAGTGATCGGGGTACGCACATCCTCAATAAAATGATCAACGCGCTGACTACAGAATTCCAGGTTTATCATTTAGATGAGAACACCATACCATCCTCAAGCGAATGGAATAGTTGAGGCCTTTAATAATATCTTGTAGAACGCACTAACGAATATTTTCAACACACAACGAAATGATTGGGATGTGCACGTACCTGCAGTACTATAGGCGTATAGGACTACTTGCAAAAATTTGACAGGTCATACGCCTTTTATATTGGCCTATGGTGTAGAAGTTGTGATGCCTATGGAATATAACATGCCTAGTCTCCGCATAGTATCTATCACAGGTATGGCAGATCACAAAGCGTTGGAGAAACAACTCGCACAGCTGATGGAACTTGAAGAAGACAGATTCCTGGCTAGATTCCATCATCAAGTACAAAAGGAGCGTGAAAAAGCATGGCACAATCGACACATCAAGCTGCACACGTTCAAGCTAAATGATTTGGTATTTTTTTATGATAGCAATTTCACCAAGTTTCTAGAGAAATTTCAGATGCACTAGCTTGGACCATATGTTATCAAAGATATTACAGATGGAGGTGTAGTTCATTTCGCCAAGCTAAAGAGAACCTTTTCGGGGAAGGGTGAATGGCAGTCGATTGAAGCCATATAGGGGATCCAGCTCAATGACTATATGAAGGCAGGACAGTCTTACTACTCCAGTCAATTGCAAGGGAGTGTGAGACTAGAAACTACACTGCTCGGGTTGGAGGACCATGCGGTAGGTGGGTTGCACAGAATATGATGAAGTTACAGTATAAAAGGTTTCACGAAGGGAGTTGTGCTATGCAGGGAGATGCCACACATCACATCCAGAAAGTGACCATTAGAGTCATTGTTCATGATTTGATAGCTAGGAGATGGTTAAGAGGAGTGGGCGGGTGGCATTTAAGGCTAAAATATTTGAAGATCTACCGCCAAACTAGCATTAATGATCGAATTTTGGGGGGAATGGTCGGATTTGAATTCGAAAACTCCTATAAATTATGCTTGTCGATCCAACAGCGGACACTTTGAACATTTAGATTTTTTGAGCCGAGTTTTCTGTTGCTTATGAGTCACTCGTTCTTTGAGGATTTGGTCTCGAGCCTTACTTGTTAAACCAAAAATTTATCCTTGAAACCATGTTAGGTCCGAGTAGTTCTGAGACTGTGAGCATGGGGGGAGATATTGCATCAGAAGGAGCTGCTCCAGAGGTGGTGAGTATGGAGTCTCCGACTCTTGTGCCTACGGTGCCGAGGTTGCCTAGGCCGAAGCCTAAACCAGTTTGAGAAACCTAGAAGCCGAAGAAGGATAAGCAGAAGAAGCCGATGTTGGTGCGCGAGTCACCTAGAAAACATTCAGCGACTCAGAAGCAGAAGAAGGACAAGCAGCCAAAGTGGGTTATCGATTTGGAGGCTAAGGAGGGACAGGGCATTGAAGACATAGACGTCGAAGGAGTAGATCCCATTACCAAGTTACCCGAGTACATCGCTCCGTGAAAAGGGAAGACATAGGTCACCAAGGACTCGAATGTTGACAACTTCATCATCTCTACATCCCTCCTGCTAGAGAAGGTTCCCTTTGAAGGTTCACGTCTCGCGCGGATACCCCTACTGAAGATGGAGGATTGGGACCTAGTATACCACGAGAGGTTCCCGCACCTAGCAACTGCAAATTACATGAATTGCGTGTACTACCAGGATTCAAGTGTCGCCAAGTTGGAGACAGTGGAATGGATCTTTGGAGTGGAAAATTTTGGGATGCTGAACTTGTTATGGGTGCCCCACTATCATCGCATTGATATTAACACCACCTATGTGCAGCAGTTACTTACTCTCACGCACGATGGGTGCTTATGGCTTGGCGCACCTATACCAATCATGGACATGCTCATCCATAGGATCACGCACCTATTGCATGAGGGTCTGAATCTAGCCAAGGAATTTTGCAGAAAGACAGGAGAAACAAACTTGGCGGATAAAATGAAAAAGGAGTTTGATCTTGTGAAGAAGTCGCACTATTCTATCACATCCATCAACGATCCTGCGGTGTAGATTGCTATGCAAATCCTGAAAAGGAAAAGTCGTGAGAAAGTATCACATGGATGAGGTTCTGGCACCTGTGGTATCGTTATCTGTACAATGTGCGCAGGGTGTGCAGTTTAACTAGTCACAGTACTTATGCAGTGAGTTCCTTGCGAATAATTGTGAGGTCCAGGATGAGACCAAACCGTTCCACTATGTGTGGTTGTTGCTTTCAATAGTATTGCTCACATGGGAGCTGCCAGAGGACAACTAGTTTCCTCCACTGAAATAAGGGTTGCTGAAGGCCGCAAATTTCACCTCTTTGTGGGCCATGAAGGATCTCGTGCGAATCACTAAGACAAAGATCGTCTAGGTGTTGATGGATTCTAGCATCTGCATGGCCATCAACTAGTGCCCAAGCTTGTCCCCAACCTTGTATGAGCAGTTGTCCATGTATGTAGCGTTCAAGGAAGATTTCCACCATGTCTACATCTAGGCGCGCAAAGACCCATAACAAAAATGGTATGATTTACCACACTTGGTTACAAATCACAACATACAAGAGGTGATCAAGTGTTTGCCAGCAGATTGGTGTGCCCCGTCACACTTGGATGTAGGAACTAGTAAGTGCACAAGCAACTCCGTTGAAAAGAAGAGGAAGGATGCATCAAATCAGGTTGCACAGAAATTGGCCGCACAACAGAAAAAGGAAGCCTCAGAAAAGGCTCGGATGGAGAAGAAGCATGGTGAAAAGGATAAGGCTAAGGAAGAACAATGCGAATCACAAAGAAGTGGTAAGTCTCCTTCGCCTGCCACAGAGAAGGAAGAACAATCAGAACAAGGCGGAGGAGGAGATGAGGGGAAGAGCACCCCATTTCGGCTAAGGAAGCGTAGAGAGCAACACCGGGAGGGTTCCCGCAAAAAGAAGAAATTGAACAAAATGCAGGTGGATCCCTTAACCTTGACAGAGGGCAATCTCGATGAGATCGGTGACAAAGTGCACGATATTACACTCGAATTGTTGTAGCAATTCTAGCAACAGTACATGCAGATGTTGGGGAGCATCTAGAAGGATCTGCACGAACTACAAATCCAAACCAGCAGAATACAGGTGGGCGCAAGACAAGTGAGCGTAGCATAAACAATCTTGGCACCGGGGAAAAGTTAGGCTACAGAACTGGTAAGAACAGTGGACCTCAGATCATTTGTGCTACCAAAAGGGTACCTGCGAGCAGAATCGTCCGACAACCGAGTTATTTTGAGCACCCTTAAGGATGTCGCCCTGAACATTGCAGCGCTCCCCAATGAATTTATTCATGCAATGCAGCTAGGAGTCGCAAAGGAATTGAGATCTCGGGAGCAACACACTCTTAGTTTAATCAACGAGTACCAGGTGAACAATGAACAGATGTTCACCGAGAAGACACAAGCCCTGAAAGAGAGAGATACTAGCCAGGCACAGAGTTCCAAGTTCGTGGTTGTGATAACAGAGGCGTGTAGAATAGTACCGAAGTTGCACATATCTGAGGATGCACAACCAGAGGCCAAGATCTAAAAATTAGCTACAGGCATCCACGAGGAAAAGGTAGAGGTTGCAAGAGTTCAATTTGAGCTCAACATGAAAATAACGGAGCTACAGCTCAAATCACAGCCTTTGACTCTACCTGAGGTCAGGGAGAAGCGTGGATCTGCTATAAAAGAAGCTATGACCACTTTGGATGCCGCAGTCACTGACTGCTCGACCTTATTCAAACAAGCAATGGAATTAGTGACGACTCTGTGGGAAGAACCAACCCTTCAAATGTTGAACATAGAAGTGTGTGAGCAGCAAAAGTAGTATGATTAGGTCCAAGCGATAGCGCACTCAATTGCCCCAACACAACACCTTGCCAAGTTGTAGGAAGGGAAGTAGCTCCACGGGCAGGTTGAAGCAACCCAACAAAAGGAGGTTGTGCTTAAGGCCAGGTTGGGACCTTGGTTAGACAAACCCTACCAAGTAACAACCAAAATTTAGGAGAAGCTGACGGGCTTTCAGCAAACACAACAAAAGATCAAGCTAGTTGTGGAAGGTCTAGCTACAGAGCAGCTCGTCGAAGAAGTCAAGCAGGCAGCTATGCAGAGCACTACTGAGGTAGCAGTTGTGCAAGTGGAGCTGGGGGATCTTCGTAGAAAGATCACCATGCCAACCGAGTGACTCGAGGGTGAGTCACGACCTTTGTGTTGGGGGTCTGTTGGGATGGGGTCCTCCAGGTCAGTTTTGGGGTTAAAACCCCAAGTTTTGATGTAAAATTTTGCTAAAAAGATGTAAAGTCTCTGCAATTTGTGGATGTGGAGCACGTAGATAGTTAGAAGTTAAAATGGTTCAGCCCCTTGTCCATGTAAAGTTGAGTTGGTTTTGAGACCTACCCATGGTCCCCGGACCATGGGATTGTATGAATAAAAGCTATAAATAAATGTTTCTTAGGGAGTCTAAGGAAGAATTAAGTAACGAATAATGGGTCAATGCAGAAGTAAGTCTTAGAGGAAGGAAAGGCTCTATAGTTGAGTGCACAGAGGCCTAGAGTAGTGTTCGCAGTTGAGTGCGTGGACCCTTGCAGTTGAGTGCGCAGGGCAATTTTGAGTCTGTAACCTCCTATTGAAGATCAATAAAGAAGACTATTAGAGAAATTCATGTGTTTTATTTGTTTACTTTTGTTATTTATGTTTGTGATATAAGTTGTGATGAGATAATGTCTTTATGAAATAATGATGTATCAATGTACGAATCTGCTGGATAAGTATTATTAACTGACCAATACATGTTAATTATTTACACGAAGATTAAAATACATCCTATTATGTTTATTAGCACTTAAGAATATCTGCGTGAACGCAGACCTAGGGTTAGTTTATGGTGCGTGTAAGAAGATAATGTGTCTGTTAAGGGTCCGAAAATGCCAATCGTAGACCTTCACAAAGGTCTAAAGGCCTTTGAAGGAAGTCTCAATATCAAGCCTTAAGGGCTTATAGATCTGCGCGAAGGTAGATCTAGGGCATAAAAATACATCATTGTTAGGTCCCTATACTACTAGTGTAACCCCTTATTGTTATTAGTACAACCCCCTTATTATATTGTTGTGCCCATGTAGTCCAAATATTGTTATTATTGTGCCCCATAGAAGTCCACTATTATTGTGCCCTTAAATTATTATTGTTATGTTGGCTCTGATTATATTATGACCCCTTAAACTCCTATATATAGAAAGAAGGTATTATCATTTGTATCATCCAAGAATTGTTCATTTCTATAATGTAAAGGAGGTTTCCCCCTCGAAGAGGCTGAATTCTAAGGCTTTTATCTCTCTTTTCTATCTTTTTGTGAGTTGGTTTCATAACATTTGGTATCAGAGCTTTGGATTCTAGGTTTCACTGCTCCAAACAGGTCATTGTGGAATTTTCGCTATAACGTTTTTTCTGCAACGTTTTAGAAGCTAAAAATCAAACCCATTTGATATGACATCTCTCTAAAACTTGGGTCCGAAATTTAGATCTTGTCTCACTTTATTTTCGAAGATATGATCTGAGGAACTTAGGGTTTTTGCAAGCTCCAGAATTCCATTGCAAACAGGTCATCGTGGAATTTTTGCTATAATTTTTTTCTACGAAGTTTCTAACTCTGACATTAAAACCCATTTGTGCCGAAATTGTGGTGAACCTCGGGTCCAAATTTTAGATCTTTTTCCGATAAATTTTTGGATATACTGTCCAAGAGATTTAGAGCTTCTGCAGGCTCCCAAATTACATCCCAAACAGGTGACCTAAGGAAAATCGTCATAACTTTTTCTCTGAGCATCAGATTGAAATTTTGTAAAACGTGACAGAAATAGGATAGATTGTAGTCCTCTTTCTTTTGGTTTCAGGTCCTAAGGTCGAAATAGTGACACATGGAACTTCATACAATTTTGCTCTACTGAACCATTCTATAATCAGGTCTCATGGGAGATTTGGTATAACTCTTCCTTACATAATCAAATTTAGATCAGGCTAGTGGGGTTAGAAAGAGGACTCAGAGGGCTACCACAAGGCACAGTTTCAGAACTTGGAGATATGAAATTACAGAATTATAGTCATTTCAAGATCGAGCTCCTAAAATCAAGAAAAGTCGATATGAGGAAGTTTGATGGAAATGATCCGGTAAATTGGATACTACAGATGGAACAATATTTTGATCTACATGAGGTGCAACTGTTACAAAAGGTACATATTGCATCTTTATATTTAGAACCAAATCAATTTTTATTGTATAAAGGGCTTTGTTCTCATAAACCATTTGTCACGTGGTCAATTTTCACGGAGGAAATGATAGCACATTATGAGGATACAAAGAACAACACCTTCTTTAGCCAATTGATAAATCTCAAACAAAAGGGTTAAATGGCAGAGAACATTGAGAACTTCCAAAAGTTGAATATAAGGGTAAATGATATTCCAAATAATCAGAATATTGATGTCTTCATAGAGAATTTAAAGGATAGCATTCAACATGAGGTTCGTCTTTGGGAACCTGGTTCATTGGAGAAGGCAACCAAGTTGGCAAGAAAATTTGAAAGAGAAATTATGGAAACAAGGAGTCCCACCACTCATGACTATAATTATGGAAGTGTTTTTTCTCCTAGCCTTCCACAACCTACAAGGTTTACACCACAACAATTGGAAGAAAAAAAGAGAAAAAGAGCTTTGCTACAATTGTGATAGAAAATACATTAAAGGTCATAAGTGTGCTGAGAAGAAATTATTTTACATAGATTATGAAGAGGAGGAAGAAAAGGATCAAGAAACATCAAAAGAAGAGGATATACACCAGGAACCAACCCCAAAGAAAGAAAAAATGAATCCAACCATATCTTGTAAAGCATTGGCAAGAATTACCACTCCTCAAACTCTCAAGATAGAAGGACATATCAAGAAGAAAAAGGTTCAAGTGAAATATCACGTCGAGAAAGAATAAATGAATCTGACCATATCTTGTAATGCATTGTCCAGAAATACCACTTCTCAAACTATCAATATAGAAGGACATATCAAGAAGAAAAATGTTCAAGAAGTGAAAGATCACATCGAGCATCAAGAAATGAATCTGACCATATCTTGTAATGCATTGGAAGAAATTACCGCTCCTCAAACTCTCAAGATAGAAGGACATACCAAGAAGAAAAAGATTCAAGTAGTGAAAGATGACATCGAGCATCAACAACAAGTTCTCCAAATTTTAAAGGATAACGCCACTTTGGTGCAGAATCGAATGAAACAATAGGAAGATCAACATCACAGTGAAAGAAGTTTTGATGTAGGCAATTGGGTATTTTTACGGCTACATCTCAAGAAAGCTATTTATGAGAAGGAAATGTTGGCAATACTACATGCACTTAAGAAATGGAAACCTTACCTAATGGGAAGACACTTTAAGGTAAAAATGGATCATGATAGTCTTGAATACTTCTTAGAACAAAGATTATCTTTAGAAGAACAGAAAAAATGGGTCACAAATATGTTGGGTTATGACTTTGAAATCATATACAAAAAAGAGAAGAAAAATGTTGTTGCAGATGCACTCTCAAGAAAGGATGAGGATGTGGAAGTATTGTTTTGTGCTATTTCTATTATCCAACCAGACTGGATAAACGAAGCAAGGGTTGAATGGAAGAATGACGAAGAAGTGTGGCCACTCATTCAAAAGTTGCAGAAGATCCCAGTTCAAACAATATTGCCAGAACTTTACAAGGAAGGGAAAATCATATTGGAACCTGGAGCAGTCACAGAAACAAGAACCCAACAGCTATGAAATCGATCAATTTCAGAGTATCTCATCAAGTGGAAGAACTTACACGCTGAAGATTCCACATGGGAGGACAATAATTTTATACAGAAGCATCAAGAACTACTCAAGCTTTGAGGACAACACTTTTTGAAGTAGAGGGGCACATTAGGTCCCTATACTACTAGTGTAACCCCTTATTGTTATTAGTACAACCCCCTTATTATATCGTTGTGCCCATATAGTCCCCATATAATTATTATTATGCCCCATAGAAGCCCACTATTGTTATTATTGTGTCCTTACATTATTATTGTTATGTCGGCTCTTATTATATTATGACCCCTTAGACTCCTATATATAGAAAGGAGGTCTTGTCATTTGTATCATCCAAGAATTGTTCATTTGTGTAATGTAAAGGAAGTTCCCCCTCGAAGAGGCTGAATTCTAAGGCGTTTAGCTCTCTTTTCTATCTTTTTGTGAGCTGGTTTCATAACAATAACACTAATCTCTGGATGCAGAAACTTGGTTCCAGCATCCCCCCATACTGCTTCGAGTGAGACTTCAGTCCGAGCTACATAGGTTGATGCCGAAAGGGCCAGTAGTGTATGGATTTGTTTGGCGCAACTAACTCTGAACCTGGGTCAGGACCCACTAAGCCAACAAGTTCTTAGGTGAACAAGGCATAGTCTATTTGTAGTAACTATAACTTGGTTAAGTTGTTGTAGTCGAGGCAGGACTTGGTTGGGTTCCCAAGTCTTAAAATTAGTAAGGGTAGTTGTGAGGGCATGATAGATAGGGAGTGTCAGGGCATGCCAAGGAATGAAAAGGTGTGCTAACACATGGGAGACAGTGTCAATGGATGTTGAGGAGTGTTAGGGAGTGTCGGGGGAACACAAGGGAGAACTAGGTCAAAATGCTTGGAAATGAACGAATAAGAGTGTGTGCCAAGGAGTGTCATTCAATTATAGGTGTCCCAAGGATGAAGTGTTTTAGGAGAAGTTTAGAATAGGAATTGTAGGAGGAAAGCCTATGGTTGTGATAAGGCGTGGACAAAGCAATTTCAAAAAAAAGGAGACTTCGGTTTGGGCACAATATTGTTTTGCTAATGAATTAGTTGGGTTCCCAAGTGGAAAAAAGGTAAGGCTATCTATGAGGACATGACAACTAGGGAGTGCCAAGGTGTCCTAGGGAATGTAAGGTTTCCAAGTCGTGGAAAAATGTAATACTATCTATGAGGGCATGACTGCCGAGGTGTGTTAGGAAATGCTAGGGCATGCTAACATGTGCCAAATAGTATGAAGGCATGTCAAACAAGCTAAGATGTGCCAAGTGTTAAAGCCTGCCAATATGTGCAAGGGTGTGACAATGCATGTTAGGAACTATCAAGCCAACAAAAGGGAGGAGCAAGTTAAACTACAAGGAAAGGAACACATAATAGGGTTAATAAGTCATCAATTTACCTTTTCCATGACGGACATGCTAGGCGCACCAACACTAGGTGCCAATAGGTTCCAAGTGCCAAGTGTGAATGCATTCTAAGTACCAAATCTTCCTCTGTTGCTTCTCATCTACTTTCCAATAATTGATCTCAAATAAATTTAATATTAAACCATGCCAAAGTATACCAAGTCACCTCAATGCATGCCAAACATGATAATACTTGCCAAGTGCCAACACACGCTAAGTGCCAACACACGCTAAGTGCCAATGCGTGTCAAGGAGTGTGATGCATGCTATGAAGTGGCATAGCATGTCGAAGAGTGCTAAGGTGTGCTAGAGAGTGCCAATGCATGCTGAGGAGTGTTAGGGAGTACTAGGACAACACAAGGAAGGACTAGGTCAAAATGTATGGAAGTGAATGAAAATGAGGGTGTGTCAGGGAGTGCTAATGTGTGCTAGTTGTCATGCCAAGGAGGGAATGACAAGGTATGCTAAGCATGGGTAAGGCATGCCATGGAATATCAGGGCATGTTAAGAAGTGCTAGAGTGTGCTATGTAGTTCTGAGATATGCTAACATGTTCCAAATAGTGCCAAGGCATGCCAAGACATCTCAGGTGCTAAGACATGCTAGGATGTGCAGGGTGTCAGAGTATGCCAATATGTGTCAAGGAGTTTCAAGACAACAAAAGGAATAACCAAGCTAAAATTAAAGGAAATGAACATAAGAGGGTTAAGAAGTTAGTAATTTATCTTTTTCAAAAGGGGCATGTTAGACATGCTAATAATATATTCCAATACATGCCAAGTGCTAATGTCTATAAACCTAATAGAGATGAATCATGTGTTGACTCATAAGAAAACTATATTCTTATGACTTGAGGAAAATGATACACATTAATTACTTCTTAACAAATTGACTAACTATAACCACTATGGCCTTGGACACATCATGAAAAGGACTCCACAACAATGGTCTTAAATCATTATCTTTTGACAAAATATATAGTAATAGGTACATAGCGTCATCAAAAACTCATTGGAATGATCAATGATGAAAAACATTTTTTAACCATCACCAAAAGTAACCAAAAAGAGCATTTGTAAGGGTCAATAAAAGATCGTCACTAGAAGTGTCACCAAAGAGAGAATTAGTGATGGGCCTTTAACAACCCTCACCAAAATTGTCACCAAAGAGAGAATTAGTGATAGGCCTTTAACGACCCTCACCAAAAGTGTCACTGAAAATGGCTTTGGTGACAAACCTTAAAGTACCATCACTATATGCACTTACACCATATACAACATTGGTGATGGACCTTAAAGGCCCATCACAGGCATGACCCTCACCAATGACCTTTTTTCTTGTAGTGATTCAAAAGAAGAAGATCCAGAGGAGACTAAAGAATCATGGACCACATTTGATGGAGAGTACCCATTGGAGCCTGAGATTGAAGAATATCTACAATTCTTATTAGCAGATCTATTATGTATTCAAGGGGCTAATTGGAAAATAGTATAATATTTGAATGGCGTAGACAATAATACGAGAAATGATATGATTACCCCTTTTTTTGAGGTAGCAAAAAAATCAACTGATTTTGAAAAGCGTTGATTTGAAATATATATATATATATATATATATATATATATATATATATTAGCATAGTTTTTGACACTAGTTTTTGACACTTCAAATTTTTTTACGTACATTATTTTTAAAATGTTAGTGATTTTCATGTTGATTTTGAAAAATGTTGATGCAATATCAAGCCCTTTTTTTTGAAGACTTATTTTTTTACTTTAAATTTTCTAATATGTTAAATGTGAATAATTATTTTCTAAATTTAACAATTTTTGAAGTAGTTGTCTTCTTCATATTTTTTTGTGTTTCTTTAAAAAAAAAAAATTGTAGTGAGATCTTTATTTTTTTGCATAGTTAAAAAAAAAAAAAGTTCGATATCTTAAAGTTTTGATCTTCTATATATTTATATATCGTTAATTAATATTTCAATGCACATCAAAATAATTGTCTCTAAAAACAATAATTTTTAACAATTGACATAAAAATGCATATTTTGAATATAAATATAACAAAAAAAATACACATTTTGAGACATTTTTGCTAAAAATGACATGTCAAATAAACAATTTTAATTGGAAAATTTTAACCAAAAATGGTTAAATAATAGTTTTATTTTATGAATTTCATGTCAAAAAATAATAATAATCACATTTTTTTCAAAAAATAATGATTCACATAAAAATTAAAGTGAAAATCGTATAATACAAATATTGAACATATAACAACATTAACTGAATACTCATTCTTCTCATAAAATGTCAAAGTCAAAACATTATAAGTATAACTAATTAATAGTTACAAAAAATGAGCTTGATTCCCAAGAATAACTTAAATTTAATCAATAATATAACGTAATATATACTCTTCATCTTTTAGAGTTTCATCATTGTCTTCTTCCACAATATTTGTTGCTTCGGTTTGCTCATTTTCCTCTTCTGATGGATCTTTGATGTCTTTGAATCTCCCAATGTATGCCTTTCCAATCATTACATCTAATGGTGGTTGAGGTTCCCTTGCTGTTTTTTCCACCTGTGATTCATTAAAATCCCCTTTCCTCAAACCAAATTCTTGCATTGCATCTGGAAGAAATTGAAGAGCATTAATTCTTTGCTGAATAAATTTGCATTGTACTGGGTATTTTTCAATGACAATGCAATTTCTTCTTTTTGTAGGCAACATGCTAGTGTTGTACCTAATTATCAAGCAAAAAATAAATAATGAAGTAAATTAGTATAATCACATATAAATTAAAAATTAAGATATTGAAATTCAATTTTACATAATAAAACTTACATGATCCTAAGAATAAGTCTAGAACCTAATCTCCTTCATTTGAACATAAATCTATAAAATAGTTAATCAATGAATGTGGTTTTGATAAATGTTAACTATCTCTCCTTTTGCTTCTTTATCCTCACATGTTAGTTTTTTTACAACAACATCATAAAATAGTACTTGGCTATGGCTCTTTCCATTTACCAGATTAAGAAGCATAGGCTTATAACTATCATCTTTTGTCCAACTTTCAACACGGCTGAACTCACAATCACTTATAATTGGTTGATCTCCATAGTTAATAAGATTTGACTTTTCCCCATAACATGAAATAGTAAAAGTTCAATTAACTTATACGTAAATGATTTTCTTAACATTAACCAAACATAAGCCCATTGTGTTGCAGGCGAGCACGCCCACCCACAGGCACAAGAACTTCCTATGCCTGTGAGATGACGCGACCGGCAGTGGGCATGCCTGACAAAAAGCATAGGTGTTGCCTATGCCTGTGGACAAACACACCAAGGGCAAAGCGAACCCCTGGCCTGCCAGGTGCTAATTCTAGGAATTGGCCCCCTAGATTTCCAGGGGGAATGCTTTTCCCAAGGCATTTGTGCACCCACCCACAGGCACAGGCACTGTGCCTATGGGCCGACATGCCCGACTGTGGGTGTGCCCGCCCAGGTCAAAGCGACCCTTGGCCTGCCAAGGGCCAATTCCGAGAATTGTTCCCCGGCAGGGTAGGGGGCCGATTCCTAGAGTGCCCCTTGGCCTACCAGAGGCCGTTTCCCAGACTGGGGGTTGATTCTAGGAATCAAACCCTTGGCTAGCCAGGGGTCGATTCTTGGAATCAGCCCCTTGGAATTCCAAGGGGCCAATTGCCCCCTACAGGTCAAGGGGTCGATTCAAGGGGTTCATTGTGGGAATCAACCCCTTGGCTGATCAGGGATTCATTCTTGGAATCGGCCCCTTGGCATGTCAGGTGTTAATTCCAGGAATCAGCACACAGTAGGCCAGGGGGTCGATTCTTGGAATTGGTCCCCGATAGGCTAGGGGGCTAATTCCATGAATTGTCTTGGAAGGGGCCCCTTGGCATGTCGGGCATTGATTCCAGGAATCATCCCCTGGTAGGCCAAGGGGTCAATTTCTGGAATTGGCCCCCGATAGGCCAAGGGGCTAATTCCCTTAATCGGCCTAAAAGGGACCCCTTGGCCTACCAGGGGTCCCTTGGCCTACTAGCGGCCGATTCTAGTAATAAACCATTTACCCTGCCAGGGGCCAAATCTAGAAATCACCCCCTTGGCCTGTCGGGGTTCAATTCAAGGAATCAGCCCCTGACAGGCTAGGTGGATGATTCCCAAAATTGACCCCCGATAGACCAAGGAGCTGATTTTGGGAATATGCCCCTCAGCTTGCTAGGGCCGATTTTGGGAATATGCCCCTGGCCTGTTTGCGGGTGATACCCAGAATCGACCCCTTGGCCTGTCAGGGGGCCTATTCCTAGAATCAACCCCTTGTTCTATTGGAGGTTGATTCCTGGAATTGGCCCCTTTTCCTGTTGGGGATTGATTCTAGGAATCAGCCCCTTGGCCTATTAGGGGCTGATTCTGGGAATTAGCCACTTGACATGATGGGGTATGATTCCTAAAATCAAGCCCTTGGCCTAGCAGGGACCGATTCAAAGAATCAACCACCAACAGACCAAGAGACCGATTTTGGGAATCGACCCACGGCAAGCCATGGGGTTGATTCCTGAAATTGGCCCCTACATGTTAGGGGGTTGATTCCTGGAATTGGCCTCTTAGTCTACCAGGGTTTGATTATGGGAATAGACCATCTGGCCTACTCAGGGAAGATTCCCAAAATCGGTCGCTTGACCTGCCGAGGCCGATTCAGGGAATCAGCCCCCTGGCATGCCGAGGGCCAAGTTTGGGAATTGGCCCACTGGCATGCCATGCTAGTGGGCCTATTCCTAGAATTGGCCCCATGGTTCATCAAGGTTGATTCTGGGAATCATCCCACTGGCCCGCCAGGGGCAATTCCGGACCAAGAATCGGCAGGCTAGCAAGCCAATTCTGGGAATTGGTCCTTGGCAGGCTAGGGGTCTGATTCTAAGAATTGACCCCCTGGTCTGCCGAGGGCCAATTTTCAGAATCGACCACTTGATCTTATAATGGGTTGATTTGACCCTAGCAGGCAGGAATGCCCTTGGCCAGACACGACTACCCACAGGGAGGTGCCTGTGGGTCGTGGGCATGCTCGTCCACAGGCACAGCCAGTGTCTATTCCTGTGGGCAGGAATGCACAACTGTGGGAGTTCCCATCGTGGGCAAGGAAGCCCCCTGGCAGGCTAGGGGACCACTTTTCCTCAGGCAGGAACGTCCATAGCTAGGCAAGCCTTCACATAGACACATGCAGTGCATGTGCCTATGGGTGAACGTGCCCACCTGCAGCACAACTAGAGTTCTGATTGCATGCCCATTATGTCGCGGGCAGGCACGCCCATGCCGAGTGCGCCCACCCATAGGCACAAGCAGTACCATGGGGCTGGTTCTGAGAATCGACACCTAGCAGGCCACGGGGTGGATTCTGAGAATTGGCCCCCTAGCCTACTAGCTTTTGATTCCTAGAATTCCCCCCTTAGCATGTCGGGGAGGGATTATGGGAATCGAGCCCCGGCAAGACAAGGGGTTGATTTTGGGAATCGACCCTCGACATGCCAAGAGAAAAAGTCCCAGACCTATGGGTATGCGCGCTCCCCTGTGGGTGGGCCTGCCCATGGAAAAGATGCACCCTTGAAGGCCTAACCCCGTCACCTGCGAGGGGTCGATTCCCAGGCTAGGAGCCAATTCTAGGAATCAACCCATTTTCCTACTAGGAGCCGATTCCGAGAATTGACCCCCTACAATCCAAGGGCCAAGGGGGTCAATTCTAGTCTGGGAATCGACCGGTTGGCCTACCGGGGACTAATTCCAGGAATCATCCACCACGCCTGTCACGGGCCGATTCCAGGAATCGGCCCCTTGGCCTGTCGGGGACTAATTCTAGGAATCATTGCCTTAACCTACCTAGGGTTGATTCCTAGAATCAAAAACTGGCCTAAGAATCAAAACCTTGGCAGGCAAGGGGGGTGATTCCTGGAATCAGCGCCAGATAGACCAGGGAGCCGATTCCCAGAATCGGCCCCTTGGCCTGGCAGGGGTCAAATTCGAGAATCGACCACCTATTTTACCGGGGGCCGATTCCGAGAATCAGCACCTTGGCGTGCCAGGGGTTGATTCGTAGAATCGACCCCAAACAGGTGAAGGAGTCGATTCCTAGCATTAGCCCCCGAACTGGGAATTGGCCCCCGGCATGCCAAGGGGGCAATTCTGAGAATCGGCCCTTGTTAGTCCCAGAATCGATCCCTTGGCCTATCAAGGGTCGATTCCTAGAATCGGCCCCCTAGCCTACCGGTCGTTGATTCTTAGAATTAGTCCCTTGGCCTACCAGAGGCCAATTCCAAGAATCGGCCCTTGGCAGGCCAAGTGGATGATTCTCATAATCGGTCTCCTAGCCTTCTAGGGGATCGATTTTCCCTAACCATCGAAATTCCCTCCTAGGGAAAAGCGTCCCCCTGGTGTCTTGGGGGTCGATTCCCATAATCGCCCCCTAGCCTTCTAGGTGGCCGCTTTGCCGAGGGCGGGCACGCCCACAGTTGGGCGTGCTTGTCCACTGGCACAGGGTGCTTCCATGGCCGGTGTGCTGGCAACACTAAGCCTATGTCGTGCCCAGGGTTGGGCATGCTTGTCTATAGGCAATACTTATGCTTATGAGCGGGCACGACATAGTCTTAGTGTTTCCTGCACACTTGCTCTATCGCAGGCAAGCATGCACACGCCGGGGTGCGCTTACCCACTTGAAGGAACTCCCTATGCGTATGGTCGAGTGTGCCCAGCTGTGGGTGTGATTGACAGGGTCAAAGTCACCCTTGGTAGGCCAGGAGGCCAAGCATTAGCCCCGGGCAGGCTAGGTGGTCAATTTCGAGAATCATCCCCTCACCTATTAGGGGTCAATTCCAAGAATTGGCACATTGGCCTACCAGGGGCTGATTCCTGGTGGCCAGGTGGTTGATTCCTAGAATAATTCCTTGGTAGAAAAAGGGGTCTATTCCCAGACCAGAATCAACCCCCTGACCTGTTGGGTGTCGATTCCCAAAATCAACCCCCTAGCATGTCGGGGGTTGATTCCCAAAAAATTGGCCCCTTAGACTGCAGGGGGCGATTCTAGGAATCGGCCCCCTGCCCAGCCAAGGGGCTGCTTTATCCCGAGCTGGCACACCCGCCCACAGGCATAATTTAAAGCAGCACCCTGGTAGGCAAGGGGGCCGAGAATCGGCCCCTTGGACTGTTAGGGGACGATTTTCTGGGAATCGTCCCCTGGTAGGCCAAGGGCTCAATTTCAGGAATCACCCCCTTGGCATGCTCAGGGACGATTCGACTCCCATCAAGCCAAGGGGTTGATTCCCAAAATCGGCCCCTTGCCTAGGAATAGTCCCTCAGCAGGAAAAGAAGTTGATTGTGGGAATTAGACCCTTAATCTGCTAAGGACCAGCTCGGGGAATCACCCCCTTCGCCTACTAGGGGTCGATTCCATACCGTGGGCCGGAAACTTACCTAATAGAGGCCGACCCCTTGGCCTAGCAGGGGGTTGCTTTGACCCGGGTTGGCACGCCCACGACCGGGCGCGCCCACCTATAAACCTATACCTACTGATTCCCAGAATTGGCGCCTTGGCCTATCGGAGGTCGTTTTTACCTGAGCGAGCACACGCATGGTCAGGCGTACCTTCCCATAAGCACATGCATAGGCTTATCATCCATGTCAAAGTTGCCCTAGTAGGATAAGGCACTGATTTTGGGAATCATCCCCTGGCCTACCAGAGGCCGATTCCCAGAATCAACCCCTTGGTCTACTAGGGGTCGATTCCTTGTCATGGGCTGATTCTAGGAACCAACCTCTAGTAAGCTAGGGAATCGATTCCTAGAATCAAAACCTTGGCCCACTAGGGGTTGATTCTGGGAATCATCCACCTTGCCTACCAGGGTAAATTCCGAGAAGCATCCCCCTGGCCTATCAGGGGTCGATTCTCGGAATCGTGCCCTTGACCTTCCGGGGCCGATTCTCAAAATTGGTCCATTGCAGGCCAAGGGGCCGATTCCTAGAATTGGACCCTGGTAGGCTAGGGAACCAATTCCCAGAATCAGCCCCTGGTAGTCAATGAATTGAAACCTTGCCCTACCAGGGGCCAATGCTAGGGAACAACCACCTAGCTTGCTCAAGGCCAATTCTTAGAATCAACCCTCTAGGCTGTCGGGGACCGATTCTCGGAATCAATCCCTTAGTCTACTTGGGGCCGATTCTTAAATTTTGTCCCCTAGCCTTCCAAGGGGCCATTTTTCCCTGGATGTGGGATGGCACAACCAACCGCAGCACATGCAGAGTGCCACTTGCATGCCAGTTGTGCATGGGCGGCCACATCGACGACTAGGTGTGCCCGACCACAAGCAAAGATAGTCCTCTGCTTGTCCTCTGTTTATGGTCAGATGTGCCTGGCCATGGTTGTTCCTGCCTAGGTTAAAGCATCCCCTCATAGGCTAGGGGCATGATTTTGAGAATCGACCCATGGCAAGCTAGGAGGTCAATTCTAGGAATCAACCCTGGCTTGCCGGGGATCGATTCCAAGAATCGGACTTGTGCATACCGTGGGTTGATTCTCGGCAGGCCAGGTGGTTCATTCCTTGAATGAGCCCCCGTACGAAAATGGATTGATTCCTAGACCAAAATTGGCCCCTTGGCCTGTTGGGGGCCAATTTCGGGAATTGACCCCTTGGATTACCAGGTGTCAACTCCTAGAATCAACCCCCTAGCCTATCGGGGGCCAATTCCCATAATCGGCCCCCCAATATGCCAAGGGGCCCCCCGGTATGCCAAGGGGCGATTCTAGGAATCGGCCCCAGGATTGCCAGGGGGCCATTTTAACCCAGGAAGGAATGCCCATGGCTGGATGCGCCCGCCCACAAGAACGGGTCAAAGCGACCCCCTAGTAGTCTAGGGGGCCGATTCCTAAGAATTAGCCCCCGGTAGGCCAGAGGGACAGATCAAAGTGGTCCCCTAGTAGGTTAGGGCACCAATTATGAGAATCGATCCCCGATAGTCCACAGGATTGATTTTAGGAATCACCCTTGTAGACTGCCTGGGGTCGATTCCCAAAATCAGCCCCTTGGTCTGCCGCTATCGGGCACTAATTCCTAGAATCGACCCCTGGCAGGCCAAGGGGTCGATTCTGGGAATCAGCGCATGACAGACCAAGGGGGTGATTCCTCGAATTGCCCCCTGGAATCACCCCCTTGGCCTGTCTTCGGCCGAATCACAGAGACTTATCTTGGAATTGGCCCCTGGTAGGCCAAGGGGTTGATTCCCAAAATCATCCCCTGGCCTTGGAATCCTGGTAAACCAAGGGACTGATTCTAGGAATCAACCACTTGGCCTGCTAGGGGTCGATTCCAGGAATAGGCCTCCAGCAGGCCAAGGGGCCGATTCTGAGAACCGTCCCACGACAGGCCAGGGGGCCAATTCTCATAATCATCCCTGAGCAATACAAGGGGACGATTCCTAGAATCATCCCACTAGCCTATTGGGGGAAATTCTGGGAATTAGCCCCTTAGGTTGTCGGGGATCGATTCCAAGAATCGACCCCTCAGCCTGTCAGGAGCCGATTCTAGGCCAGGGGGCTGATTCCGAGAATCGACCCCCGACATGCCAAGGGGCCAATTCTAGGAATTGGCCCTCGAGAGGCGATGGGGTTGATTCTGGGAATTGGCCCCTGGCAGGCTAGGGGGTTGATTCTTGGAATCGACCCCCTCGCTTGTCGGGGACTGACCCCCTGACTTGTCAGCAAGGTGGTTTGACCCGGGCAGGAATGCCCACGGCCGGGTCCACCTACCCACAGGCATAGGCACAAGCATGTGGGTGGGCATGCCCAACCATGTGTGTGCTTGCTTGGGTCTAAGAGACCCCTTGTAGGCCATGTGGGTGATTCTAGGAATCAGCCTCGTGGCTTGCCAAGGGCCGATTCTGAGACCAGAAACAATCCCAAACAGGCAAGGGGGCCAATTCTAGAATCTTCTCCTTGACCTAACAGCAACTAATTGCGGGAATCAACCACCTAGCCTGATGGGGAATGATTCCCATAATCGGCCCCTTGGCCTGCCGAGGGTTGATTCCCTGCCAGAAACTAATCCTGGGAATCAGCCTCTGGCAAGTTAGGGGGATGACTCTTGGAATCATCCCCTGATAGGGGAGTCGATTCCAGGAATCAGCCCCAAGCAGGCTCAGCCCCCAGCAAACCAAGGGGTTAGGGGGACGATTCTCGAAATCGGCTCCCGACCGGCCAACAGGACGATTCTGGGAATCAGCCACCTGGCTTGTTGGGGGTCGATTCCTAGAATCGGCCCCTTAGCCTACTCAGGGTCAATTCCTTACCAGGCGCCGATTCCGGGAATCGACCCTTGGTAGGCCAAGGGGTCGATTCTAGGAATTGAACCCCGACAAGCTAGGGGGTCGTTTCTCGAAATTGGCCCCCGGCAAGCCATGGGGCTGATTCCTGGAATTGACCCCCTGGCATGCTGGAGGTTGATTTTCAGTATCGACCCCTTGGCCTGTCAAGAGGTCACTTTGACTTGGGGGAGAATTCCTACCCATAGGCACAAGTGGACCCGCCACTAATGCCTATGCCTATGGGAAGGTGTGCCCAGTCGTGGGTATGCTCGCCCTGTGAAAAGAGGCCCCTAGCAGGTTAGGGGATGATTCTGGGAATCAACCCTCGACAAACCAAGGGGTCGCTTTGCCCCGGGCAGGCATGCCTGCCCACAGTCACAGACAGTGCCTGTTCCTGTGCCTATGGGCAGTCATGCTCAGTCATGGGCTTGCTGATGAGCACCATTATTGCAGCAAGAATATTGCAACTCCTAGGGCTACCAACTTTACCTCATCAACGCGAGGTTCGTACAAACTTGGAGGTGACATTTTTGTATACACAAGTAAATGAAATGGGTCCACTTTTTTGTCATCGCTGAGCTGGGCAATAGACCACTAGGGTTTCTCAAACCAGCCTTCTATTGATTTAGAAGAAGTTTGATTACCAATTGAGAAAGGAGAATTTTACCCTAATTGAGAGAATTGAAATGCTATCTACTGCAGTAAAGAAAGACTGAAATAGATGCTTAAAACACACAACTCATCTAGATATTTGTTAAGATACCTTGCTTCAGAAGAATTCTAAGCTAACACATGTGAAATCCAACTAACCTAAGCATGCAATCTATTATAATCAAACACTTAACTGCTGTGCACATGAATAAGCATAACAACCTTTTTCTTTTTGTCTTTTTTGTGAAACATGAATGCTAATTCTTCTTGATTGTATGGAAGGTGGGTTAGGTGTAGAGAGAGATGGTTGTGATGGGTCAGAAGGATTGGGAGGAAAGCAAGGGTCTTCTCCTATCCTTCGTCATGCATTTTTCACAAATCAGGCTCAAAATAGGCCACTACAAGTCGTCCTACAGGATGTCTACAAGATGTCCTAATTCACCTACAGGACCCCCTGTTTTCCTACAGGAACGGGTCAACAGCTTAAGGAGTGATTTGAACAGTGGTACGGGGCTTAGCGAAGGTGATTGAGGGAAGGAATAAGGCAAGGAAGTGGTTAGGACTCCGTCAGAACTCAAACCAAAGTTGTATGATGGTTGGATTTTCTCAATAAGCATGGCAAATTGTCCTTGTGAAGTGATAACTCGGATTATGGACTTATAAGCTTTTGTCGATCATGGATGGATAAGGTTAGGCTAAGGCTGCTAATATGAGGTTTTCCTGCACTATTGAAACTCCTGCAATATACACATCATTATTGGTATTTACCCATAAATCATGTCAAAACAAGAGAGGTTTACATCAACATAGGAAAGCCGAATTTCATCATTTATTTGCCTAGTTCATGCATGGGAATGCTTTCAACCTATTGTGAAAACACCATGAAATCTAACACAAAGCTGAAGATATCAGAAATGACAACTGCAACCTAGCTTTGAAAACTGAAAGATGTTGACCTAGTTAGTAGAAAAAACCTTAAATTTCATAAGAAACCATAATTCTGTCTTTTTGGGCTGAATGTGGGTTTTCCTCAAACCATGGTCCCTGAAGGGGGGAATGAGGCAAGATCCACTTATTATCATCCTTTTTGGTATTTCTTTATCTCTCTAAAGCTATTGTTAAAGCTATGCACAAATGGAGGCAAACTAATCAAATTCACCAATACTTGTAATGTAACAATGCCAAAATCAATTCAACAAGTAATATATGAAATAACCCAAGCATACAAGTAGAGTAAGAGGAACCTATGTTGCTAGGGTGGGGCCCTAACCCAAGAGCTTAAGCCCTTTGATTCAACTCAGTGCTGGATCAAGGGAATGCTCATTTTCATTAACATATCAAAAAATACATAATAGTGTTTTGTCACAATCCTTCAACTCAAAAGTGTTTAGATATCTTCCATAAAAAATTTGAATCCTAATGAGGCTCTAGGCATCCTTATTTATACAACTAAAGTTTCCAACAACTTCCTTAAATCTAGGGAGGCTTGTCTCCCAATATCAAGATAAACTGGTTCTTAACTATCACTGGCTCGGCTGCCAATGATCCTCATGACTCGGTTACCTGCAACTCCGAGCTAGTGCGATTTGATTGAGGAATCTTGGAATGAGTGAGGATTTAATGGGGAAGATCATCTCATGTAATCTCTATTTCTTGTCTCATTCAAGTTCTTACACCTTAATTAGCCATAAGTTGCCATAATTTTCTCCCAAAAACCTGCAATCAATGCACATTAGACCACTAGACATAACATCTTATTTTTACTTATCTCATTAAGAAAAATATAATTAAAACATGTAAGGAATTATGAGAAGAGTTTATTTTAGTAAGCTTAGAGGTGTATTAAGGTCCATATATTTACCCAATGATGAGTCTCATCACTTGCCCTCCCATGGCACAGCAAGCATGTAGCAGCGGGCGAGCAGCACGCTCGCTTTTCTGTGGGCTTGCAAGACCATGAATGATTTTGAATAATTTTCTAACACAGTTTATATAACTAATGTTTGCATGGTATCTTGAAATAAAAAAATTAATTTCCATATGATGTTACATGAAGTTATGAGTCATTTTTATGATTCTTGGATTATATTTTTTAATTATGATGAATTTATTTGCTTAGAATATCCACAATGCAACAATAACTTAGAGATATAATTTATGTTTCATTCAATCTACAAGTATTGATATTTTGATTAATTTAGTCATGTAATTTGTTCATAATGCCATGGTTTAAATTTGTTGAAAACTTGGATTTTTTTAATTCTATGGTTGAAAAAAATTCAATTTTTTTTTTATCTTTAATGTTATGGTTGAAAAAAATTAGAATTTTAGCGATCTTTAGTGTCATGTTATTATATGTTTAACGACATGGATCAAAATTGTTGGAATTTTAATGTGTTTCAGATCTCATTATTTTATCTTTAACGTCATTACTAAAAAATGTTGAAATTATACATGGGAAAGAAAAATGTTATTCTAGCGACAACTTTAGTGTGTTTTTTCATTTCTTTTGCACAAAAAAAAATTGGTTTGACTGCCATTTTTTAAAAATATTGAAAATTAACCTTAAAAAAAATAAAGCATCATTCCAGAATACACACTCTTCATTTCTAGACTGTTTTTCATGTTTTTTGAGGTTCTTTACTAGAGTCCCCGTTTTGATTTTAGAGTTCATGTTTCAAAGTTTACATTGTTAGACAAAGAAGACATACAAAATTATCTAGATGATCAAGTGAACCAAGGGAATCACAACTATATTGAATTTTGGTTCCTGGGTATCACTAAGCAGGAGTAACACTCTCTTCAACAATGTTTGGCATCATCAAAGTTAAAGCAATTGGTCTCTCATATTCAAGTACATGTCAAATCATATGTTTTGAGCCTACACATGATTTTATCTATCATATTGTTATGCACATGGCTCCATTGGAAGTATTCCTATACTTAAAGGAGATTTTAATTTTTTCAGGTAGAGTAGGATAGAGGAATAAATGAAAGAAAGAGAGTATAAAACAAAATCTAAGGTGAAAACCTCCTTTGAGATGCCTGATATTGGCGCATTGATTGAAAACCTCCTTGAGGTAGTCAGTGAGTTGGAAAGAAAAAAAAAGGAAAAAGATCCTAGGTGAAAAGCTCCTCTGAGGCACCTAGGCATACTTGCTAGTTGAAAACCTCATTTAGGCAGCTAGTAGGCCTTAAAAAAACAACAACAACAACAAAAACAATTTTTTTCTCCAGGTATCTCTCTCTTATGAATGCAAGTGCTCTCCAACCTCTGCAGGCAATAAGAACAAGTTAGCACCATAAGAAAAAATTGATCAAAAATCTAGTCAAAGGAAGTCAAATTTGGGCTTTCTCCTCCATTTCCCAAATGCTCCAATAGGGGGACCAAGGCCATGTCAATCCATCACCCTCATCCATTTCCATGGCATTTCCTATCATTTACAAGCATTTCCCACTCATTTTCCTCGTTGTCCTAAAGTGTTACAGTAAAGTTTTGTGTTTCTACAGGATTGAAAAAATACACAGGGAATTGATCCAAGTGGATATCGATGGCCACCTGCCTATTCCACTTGGACCCCCACCATTGTTTCTTTCATTTTTCCAATTTCCTAAATTGAATCACAGTTTACTATTTTTGTCAGTTTTTCGGGTCCTGAACTTCCGAAGCCGTTTTGAGGCCCTAAATGACTTTTTGTTATGAAACCAGCTCAAGAAAAGATAGAAAAGATAGATCAACGCCTTAGAATTCAGCCTCTTCGAGGGGGCAACCTCCTTTACATTACATAAATGAACAATTCTTTGATGATTCAAATGACAAAACCTCCTTTCTATATATAGGAGTCTAAGGAGTCACAATATAATCCAGCCGACCTAACAATAATAATATAAAGCCACAAAAATAACAATAGAGGGATTCTATGGGGCACAGAAATAACAATATGGGAGTAATAGGGGCACAACAATATAAATAAGGGGTATAACTATAATAGTAATGGGGTAATCACTAGTATTATAGGGACCCAACGTGCCCCTCTCCTTCAAAAAAGTGTTGTCCTCAACGCTTGAGTAATTCTGGATACTTCTGCATAAAATCCTCATCCTCCCATGTGGAATCTTCAGCGGATAAGTTCTTCCACTTGATAAGATACTCTGAAATTGATCGATTTCGTAGCTGTCGAATTCTTGTTTCTATGACTGCTTCCGGTTCCAATATAATTTTTCCTTCCTCGTCAAGTTCTGGCAATATTGTTTGAATTGGGAGCTTGTCGCCTATAACCTTCTTTAAACATGAAACATGGAAAACTAGGTGCAAACGAGAAGCTGCAGGAAGCTCCAATTTGTATGCCATAGTACCAATCTTTTGCAACACCTTGTACGGACCATAATACTTTGGCGATAGTTTATTATCCTTCTTAGCTTGCTTTAGGGACATTTGCTTATATGGTTGTAGCCGTAGGAATACCCAATCACCTACATCAAAACTTCTTTCACTGCGATGTTGATCTGCCTGTTGTTTCATTCTATTTTGTGCCAACACGAGGTTATCCTTTAAGAGTTGGAGGACTTGTTGTTGATGTTCGATGTGATGTTCCACTGCCTGAACCTTAGGATTTTCTCTTAAATATGATGTGATGGATGGTGGTTGATACCCATAAAGTGCCATAAATGGGGTCATTTTTGTTGCTGTATGGAAGGAAGTGTTATACCACCATTCAGCCAGAGGCAACCATTTGACCCATTGTGTCTGTTTATCAGATACAAAGCAACGAAGATATCCTTCCAAACATTTGTTTACTATCTCAGTTTTCCCATCAGATTGAGGATGATAAGATGAGCTATGAGCTAACTGAGTACCAAGACAAGAAAATAATTTTGTCCAAAAATTTCCAGTAGCTTTTGAACTGTTTCCATAAATGCAGTAGAAACTGTACTGGCTTTAAATGGGTGTGATAATGCACAAAAGTGTGCATACTTGGTAAGTCTGTCAACTACCACCATGATGACACTCTTTCCCTCAGACTTGGGTAAACCTGTGATAAAATCCATTGAAACCTCCTCCCAACGTTGGCTTGGAATGGATAAAGGTTGTAATAGACCCAGTGTCTTAATTGTTTCAACTTTATTTTGTTGGTAAACCAAACATTCTGCCACAAACTTTTGAATATTTGATTTAAGGCCATCCCAAAAAAATTCCTTCTTAACCCTGCGGTAAGTTTTTAAAAATCCTGAGTGCCCTCCTAAGGGAGAAGTGTGCAATTCCATAAGAATCTTTTGTTTTAGCTGGGAATTCTTACAGAGGTATAAGCGATCTTTGTACCATAACGAATCATTTTGCCAGCTAAATGTATTAGAAGTACTGGAATCTTGTTGTAGCTTTTGAATAAGTGCCCACACTTCTTCGTCATTCTTCCATTCCTCCCTTGCTTCGTTTATCCAATCTGGTTGTATAATAGAAATGGTACACAACAATGCTTCCACATCCTCATCCTTTCTTCAGAGTGCATCTGCCACCACATTTTGCTTCCCTTTTTTGTAGATGATTTCAAATTCATAACCCAACATCTTTGTGACCCACTTTTGTTGCTCTTCAGAGGATAATCTTTGTTCTAAAAAGTATTTAAGACTATCATGATCCGTTTTTACCTTGAAGTGTCTTCCCATTAGGTAGGGCCGCCAATTCTTAAGTGCATGGAGTATTGCCAACATTTCCTTCTCATAAATAGCTTTGCTTAAAAACTTTCCCTTGATTGGACGACTTTCAAAAGCAATGGGTCTTTCATCTTGCATTAGAACAACACCAATTCCATTTCCTGAAGCATCACATTCCACAATAAAGGTTTTTGTGAAGTCCAGTGTAGCTAAGACCGGTGCTTGGCACATTGCCTCTTTAAGATGTTCAAAGGCCTTTGTTGCTTCCGGACTCCATGAAAATGAACCTTTCTTCAATAATGTTGTTAGAGGTGCTGCTATTCTCCCTTAGTTCTTAACAAACTTGCGATAATACCCTGTCAACCCAAGAAATCCTTGCAGATGCTTTATGGATGTGGGGATTTTCCATTCCTTAATGGCTTTAATTTTGCTAGGGTCTACCTTAACTCCTTCATGAGATACAATATGGCCCAAATATTCCACCTCCTGGACTCCAAAGAAGCATTTGGATCTTTTTGCATATAATTGTTTCTCTTCCAATAGTTGTAGCACCCTGTCAACATGTTCAACATGATCCTTCCAAGACTTGCTGTAGATTAGTATATCATCAAAAAATACTAACACAAATTTTTTAAGGAATGGTTTGAAAATTGAATTCATCAAAACTTGAAATGTTGAAGGTGCATTGGTAAGGCCAAAAGGCATGACCAAAAATTCATAATGACCCTCATGAGTTCTAAATGCCGTTTTCGGAATGTCTTCAATCTTCATTCTGATTTGATGATATCCCGAATGAAGATCCAACTTGGTGAAGTAAATTGATCCATGCAATTCATCTAGTAATTCATCAATGACAGGAATGGGGAACTTATCTTTAATAGTGAGCTTGTTGAGCTCCCTATAATCCGAACACATGCGCCATGATCCATCCTTCTTGTGCACCAATACTACTGGAGCTAAGAAAGAACTTTGACTCAGTTGAATTATACCAGCCTCTAGCATTTCTGCAACCATACGTTCAATTTCACTTTTTTGGACATAGGGATATCTGTACGGCCTGATGTTTGGAGGAACACTTCCTGGAATCAGATGAATAGCATGATCATGATCATGCATAGGTGGGAGACCTTTGGGAGTCTCAAATACCTTGGAATGATTGTCCAGGACTTTTTGGAGATCTGGAGAAATAGATGATTCCAATGTGGAAACATCTAGCGAACATAATTGTGCAATTACACCTCTTTGCTCCTTCTTTAGAAGCTTAGTCATGCCATTAGAGCTGATTATCTTTCCTGGTTTCCCTGCAATACCCCTTAATTCAACTTCCTTTCCTTCCGTAGAAAATTTGATGAAAAGTTCTTGAAAATTAAAAGCTATTGTACCCAAGGATTGTAGCCATTGGACTCCTAGTACAACATCGGCACCTCCCATTGGAATGGAAAGCATTGGGCTAGTCAATACATATTCTCCCATGGATAGCTTGATATTATGGCACTTTCCAGAGCAATTTATTGTTCCTCCATTTGCAATCATCACTTGACACTCTAGTGCTGGATATAGGAAGCAATTCAATTCTTTTGCTACCCTACAATGAATAAAATTGTGGGTGCTTCCTGAATCAATCAACACTATTACCTTTTTCTTCTTGATTTGTCCTTCTATCTTGATGGTTTGAGGAGTGGTAATTCCTGCCAATGCATTACAAGATATGGTCGGATTTATTTGTTCTTCATCTAGGCTTTGTTCCTGGAATATATCCTCTTCTTTTGACCTTTCTTGCTCATTTTCTTCTTCCTCTTCACAATCTATGTAGAATAATTTCTTCTCAACACACTTATGACCTTTTGTGTATTTGCTATCACAATTGTAACAAAGTCCTTTTGCTCTTTTTTCTTCCAATTGTTGTGGTGTCAACCTTGTAGGTTGTGGAAGACTAGGGGCAACAACACTTCCATCTTTATAGTTGTGAGTGGTATGCTTCCTAGTTGCCATAATTTTGCTTTCCATTTTTCTTGCTAACCTAAATGCCTTCTCTAATGAATCAGGTTCCCAAAGGCGAAAATCATGTTGGATATTATCCTTTAAAGACCCTATGAACACATCAATCCTATGCTCCTCTGGAATATCTTTTACCCTTATGTTCAATTTTTGGAACTCCTAAATGTGCTCCATTATTGAACCCTTTTGTTTGAGACTTATCAATTGGCTAAAAAAAGTGTTGCTTTTTGTATCCTCATAATGTGCTATCAATTCTTCCGTAAAAATTGCCGAAGTGATAAATTGTTTACGAGAAAAAAGCCATTGATACCATACAAACTGATTTGGTTCCAAATATACAGTTGCCATACGTACCTTTTATGCGTTTTGCACATTATTGAGATCGAAGAATTGCTCCATCTGTAATATCCATGTGGCGGGATCCTTGCCATCAAACTTCCTCATATCGATTTTTGGAATATGGTGATTCTTCGATCCAACATTAGCGTCTATGGAATCATGATTAACATTTCTTTTGTTCTCATCATGAGTTTCCTTTACTACCTTTTCACCATTAGTAAGTATTTCTTCTAGAAAATTTGTCAAATCTGTCTTCAAATCTGCCATGCCTATCTTCAAATTTGTGTTCAAATCTATCTTCAAATTGTCCATCTTAGCTTCCATTCCATTCATCTTAGCTTCCACGCCATTTATCTTAGCTTCCATGCCATTTATCTTAGCATCTGTTAACTTTTGTGAGCGTGACATTTGTTGCACTTGTTCTTGTAATTTTGATATATCATGTAGCATTTCTTCCTCTTCTTCATGAGTCATGCTAGAGCTATCAGGTTCCTTACTAGGTGTTTGAATTTTCTTTTCTCGGGGCATCAATTACCGATAATAATGCTCTACTATGCCCTTTGAATTCCTTCAAAATAAATTTTCAAACCAAGCTTAAGAAAAAATTTTAAAAAATCTACACACCTTTTTTCACTTTGTAGGAGCTCGATATTGCCTCTGATGTATCTCTGTACTTTTCAATCATCTAGTTCTGAATTTGTGACCTGTAGTAGCTCTCTGCGTCATCTTTCCAATGCCACCATTCTGATCCAAATTGGATTCTCCAAGAAAGAGTTATGCACAATCTCCCAAGATGACCTGATTATAGACCTTTCCAGAAGAGCGAAGTTGTATGAAGTGCCACGTGTACAATTTTTGCTATTTGGTTCTGAAAAATATATACAAGAAACTACAGTCCGTCCTCTTTTTGTACCTTCTTACGAAATTTCAATCTAATTCCCAGAGAGAAAGTTATGACAATTTTCCCCAGGTCACTTGTTTTGAATGTAATTCAGGAGTCTGCAAAAAGACCAACTTCCTCAGATCATATCTCTGAAAATATCGCGCGAAAAGCTCTGAAATTTGGATCCAAGGTTCAGCACGATTTCTTCTCAAATGGATTTTTTTTGCGACTTCTGAAACGTCACAGAATAAAAGTTATAGCGAAAATGCCACGATGACCTGTTTGGAGCAGCGAAACCCTAGAATCCAAAGCTCTGATACCAAATGTTATGAAACCAGCTCAAGAAAAGATAGAAAAGATAGATCAACGCCTTAGAATTCAGCCTCTTCGAGGGGGCAACCTCCTTTACATTACATAAATGAACAATTCTTTGATGATTCAAATGACAAAACCTCCTTTCTATATATAGGAGTCTAAGGAGTCACAATATAATCCAGCCGACCTAACAATAATAATATAAAGCCACAAAAATAACAATAGAGGGATTCTATGGGGCACATAAATAACAATATGGGGGTACTAGGGGCACAACAATATAAATAAGGGGTATAACTATAATAGTAATGGGGTAATCACTAGTATTATAGGGACCCAACACTTTTTTTTGGGAAAATTGGGGACAACATTGGCTATTTGAAATTTGTAGTCCTTGGATACATATTTCTAAAGAGGTATTGTGCACGTCAAATGGATATCGTATGCCAAAGTTACGACCCCAGGAAGTTGATGTACCAATTTACCCAAACTGAGCCCATAGTTTGGTGCTTCATCTCCTAGGGTTAGGTTTTTGGATGTTTAGCGTTTTCCATTGTTTCTGAATAATAAATAGGCCTTTGAACCTCATTGTAACACAGTTCATAGGCATGTAGCCGCCACCTCTTCTCAGAGATAAGCTACCATCGCCTTCATTAGTCTTGTTTCCATTCTATTTGTAAGCATATTTCAGTATTTGATATTAATGAAATGAAGTATTATTTTTGCTGCATCTGTATGTATGGTTATATCTGTAATTTGTTGTGTTCCTACTTAAATCCTAATCAGGCATACTTTTTTTGACCATATCTCTAAAAATATGCATCTTTTTTCTGAGATGTTTAATGGCGAGATGTTAAGAATGATGGTGACATGCTCAAGAAATTTCAGAAAATTCTGGTGCATACTTTTCAAGAAATTGACTTCCATCACCTACAACCAATTTCCATTTTTCTTGTGATGCATGCATCCATTAGCCAAGATTTTTTCTAGGGGGATTCATAATGATGTTGGAAACATTCTCAAAAAAATTCAAGTGAATCCAATCTACCATTTGAGAGATATGGATTAAACAAGTTTGCTACATTATTATCATGTATATCTATATGATTGTCCAGATTTGCTACAGGATTGAGATATTCTTAGGGAAAGGGGTCAAAAATCATGTTTTCCCTTGGGTAATGTCAGAAGAGGTTCGTCAAACCTCCTTCACCTCTCATCTACTCCATTTAACCAACCTCTTTTTAAGATTCCACCTATGTTCATGAAAAAAAAAAAGAGAGAGACTTTGCCTTCACCCCTTCTTCACAAGCTTTCACCACCATTAGAGCTCCTATTCCTATCCCTAGGCTCACCATGATTTATCCAAGTCACTAAATGTATTTCATGAAGTAATATGAGCTCTTGGAAGGGACTATGTGACTACTACAGGAAGGATACCAATCATGTAGCAACTTGCACACATCCAACAAAACTAGAGGCAGAGGATTGTTCCAACTCCAAAATTAATATTTGGCCACCCTGAAGCATTGAGATGTCATCCTTGATATTTAAATAAGTCACACCATCCTTGAGGGGCAGCTGCAAGGTCACCAATCCACTCCAAGAGAACCAGATTTAACATTGGAAAACATATATGAAAGAGAGACTTCATCATTCAAATACATATAAAACAACAACATCATATTGTTTTGTTCAAATGGTGATTTATACACAAGCTAAAGTATGGATGATATCACCTTCAGAGTCTAGCATATCGATCATTAGTTCAACAAAAACTTGCATACATCTACAACAGTTCGACATCATGTAGGCTCAGGTATGCATTCCTCTTTTAACTCTCCTATTGAAAGTATTATGGTTAAAGATTTGTTTTCAATGAATAAGAGAGAAGGTTTTGTAGGTTGAGGATGGTTAATAAATCTCGGCCACCCTCAAATAGCGAGCTAAATTTATCTTTCCCTCATCACATGTGGAGTAATGACAAAGTAAAAAAGGGTGATGACTATAAAGGTGGTCCAACGGGTCAATGAGGAAGTTGTGAACGTGTTAGGTGGGGCCAGCTAATACAACATGTTGAGCCCACCACCAAGTCACAAAATGGAATAAAGCGGGCTTGAGGTTTATTTTTACTAAGAGTTTCATTCCAAAAATGGTAAAGGGGCCCACTTCCATCGTTGGAGGTCAAATAAGCTACACCAAAAATTTCATATGTTGTCATAGAGAAGCTTTAGGACCACAGACCAATTGCTACAGGAGACAAAGTAGGTGTTACAAGATGCAGAATGTGTGCTATAGGAGACATAGTAGGTGCTACAGGATGTAGACTATGATATAGGATGCAGACTATGTGCTACAGTATTGTCCCAAGAGGTGTAAAGGACCCCAATATGAGCAATTTTAGTCACAAAACCTTAGATTTATGAATTAATATCCAAGGGAATGGTAAATACCTAATTTTCCACACATTTTGTGAACAAGAAGTTTGTGTGATTTATCATTTTTTTTCCATGGAGAATCCTGTAGCAGATCTGTGATAATGAAAGGAAATCAAAGTGTCATGTTATTTTTTGAAGTTGAGCATGTAGTGGAGGAATGGACTTGTTTTAAGTTGGGAATGATATTTTTCCTTCCCCTAACCAACAAACATCATTACACCTTTGACATCTATTCAAAAAACCATAATTTCTCTAAAATTGGTATTTGATAAAAAAATTCTCTTGCAAAACTTTGGAACAAACTACAGTGGGAACCGTGGGGGGTGTTTTTAATTAGAGACAACTAAGGATGGCTCTGAAAAAGAAGAGGAAGAAGGAGAAGAGGGTGGTGAAGAAAAGAAAGAGGCTGAAGAAGAAGAAAAAGTGCTAAAAAAAAAATCAAAGGAGAACATAAAAGGAGAAAAAGAATAATCAAGGACCCCAAAGGTCATTGAGGAACCTTCCAGACCCCAAAAAAGGAGAATACAAGAGCAATAAGAAATTACTTCAGAAGGAAATACAGAGAGAGAAGTGGTTGCCACTCTGGAAGACTTGGGCACACTAGTCAAGCCTAAAGGAAGGAAGCCAAGACTAAACAACTGCAAGAAGAATATCCTACTAAAAGAAGGTAGGGAAATTGTGCAAGAAAATGATGCACAACTACAGGAAGGAGATGACAGGCCACCAGGGGCATGAATGAGGTGGAGTTAGGTGAAAAATTTACTCAGAGGATCAGCAACAATTTCAATAGGCGAGAATGATGGGCCTCCAAATTAGACACAAATTAAGACCCATTTGAATATATTTTAATACATTAAAAATATATTTTTACATTGGACGACATCTTTTTAGATTTAATATGCTCATTATGAAGGTTTATAGATGACTGCATATTATGTGCCTAATATTATTTGTTTTTGTAGAATATTGTGAGAATATTGGGAAGATTATGAAGTTTTAGACGTTGAGATAATCTAGGGACTTTCTCCCTAATACAGGATGGACCAATATTTGATAATAAAGGAGAAAGATATTATGAAAATATTGTACAAATTCTAGAGCTCCATTGATTGAGAAAATCTAGGAATGTGCTCCCTACCATTTAATGAAGATTCCTAGTGTTGGGAACTAGATCCACTTTTTAGAGATTTTGGAGGGGAAAGTTGTCAGTTTTCAAGGAGGATGACTTTCCATATATTTGTGTAATTAAAAATTCAAATTTTCCTCTAGGGGCATGTATTTCTTAGTCTTCTTGAGGAGAAAACTTTTTATTTAACAACTCTACTTTCATTTCTAGCAGGGATGTACTTGGATTGATTCAAATAATGAATTCTGGTGAAATTTTTAGCTTCTAAAGCTTGGTTTACTTTATAGTATTGAGTATCCTTGGGCTTATCCATCCTAGGAGCCTTGGAGCCCTCCTGTACAATTTCTTTCAATGTTTTCAATTGCATATTTCATTCTTGTTTTTCCTATTTTTGCATTTAGTATTCATGTTTCATTTGATGTAAGTTATGTTGGTTAAATGATTGAAGTGAGTTTTTTTTTAGGTTATTTGTGAATTCACAAGAATAATTCATCTTTAAAACAACCTTGCAAATTCATATCCATGATTGATCTACTTGGATTGCTTTATTAATTCACAATTTTGGAATTTCTGGAAGCATCTTGTAGCAAAATAGTAGTAATTTTATCCTAATTTTTAGCACATGTTAACAAACTTATTTCAAGTTGAATCGGATTTTATTGGGGCTTAAAAACATCCAACTTAATAAAAAAAATATCCTGCAACATTTTCACTTGATTAGCCTAGTCATTCGGGAACCTAGATAAGCTTACTAGTTCATTGCTCTGGAATTTCTGGTCTCTAGTAGTAATTTTCTGTTATTTTTTATCACATGTTAATGAGGTTTTCTTGAGTTTGTTACAATCATATTGATTCATAAAAATATTCAAGTCAATAAAAAAATTACCACATAACATTTTCACTTGACCAGTTTAGGCATTTGATAGGTTAACTAGCTCACTAATTCTTGAATTTATGGTTTTTTGAGTAGTAATTTTATGTTATTTTTTAGCACATTATAACAAGGATATTTTTTAGTGATTCTACTTGTATTGGAGTCCTTGGGAATCCTAATTAATAACAAAATTTATCCCATCTCATTTCAATTTATTTTCTTGGGCATTCAGCAAGTTATCTCGAGAAGTAACAATTGTGTAACTATCCTGTAGCAATCTTGTAGCATCCTATAGCAATTTGTTTTCAAGGTTTTCCTTGCCTAGATTCACTCCAAATTAATGGTAGAATTATATTTATATCCTATGAAGGATTTGAAGCCACTTTAGTTGATTTGAGGCTTGGTTAGGGCGCAATTTATCACTTATATTGCTTTCTTCTTGAATGTTGATTTCTGCAATTAATCTAGATTCCGTTTTTGCAATTTACTTCATGTAAAGAGTGATTTTCTTGTTGAAAGAGTAATCTAGGAATTTCCTTTGCTTAAAAACAGAATATATTCTCTTTAATTTCATTTACTTTCCAACAAGATAGATTGTATTTTCTTATTTCTCATTATGCTTTACATTTTTGCAAATAGAATAGATTTCATTCCTCCCATTTACTTTCCAAGTATAATAGATTTTCTTATTGTTATTTACCTTTTGCAACTTAGGATTGGTGGCTCACGTATATCGTTTTTCATTTAATTTTGTTTCATTTCCCTCTTTCACTTGCATCAAAGAGAGTTGGACTAGGAAGAGAAAGGTGTCTATTGCACATACAAAGACGACCCCTCTTATGTTTGTATGAACCCTGAGTTGATAATTTAAGTCGATAGCCTCAGGAGTTGCAACTTTCTTGTTGCAATACTGAGGCTCATCAGATGACATAGTCAAACATGATTGACCATTATGTTGATGATTTTTTTTGTGCATTGCGACATGATTTTTCTTCCAATTGCAATTATGTTTGATGTTCATCACATTGACGTTGTTTGTTGTGTGTCACATTATGCTGACATTTATTATTCATCAACATGTTCGACCATGGTTGAATGTTCTTAACCATGGTGCATACAAATGAATGTGGTTGACCATAGTTTCTAATGGTTAAATTTATATGGCCACGTCAATAATGGAAGACCATAGTTGGCCATCATCAACCATTGCAAAGAAGGTTGCATATGGATGTCTATGGTTGACTATGGTTGACTTCTGCTAATCATGGTTAAACATGGTTGACCATGGTCAGAAATGGTTGAGTATGGTTGATCGTATTTGACAAAACTAATCAAGGCTTTGCATGGTAAAACATGTTCACCAAGTTTGACCATGGTTGAGCTTGTTAAATCATGCTCTACTATGCTTAACATATGGTTGACTAAGGGAATAGATATAGTTGTCAACATTCACGTATAGATGAATGTGTTTTTCAATGGTTTCCTATGATGCACATGCTGAATATGGATGATCATGTTTAACCATGTTGATAATGTTGACCACATAGACCATGGTGTCCATATTAAACTAAAGCTATCTTATATCATTTTTCAATGATATTTGTTAAGCCCATTAAAATGGAAAATTTTGTTTGTGACAATGTTCCATTGGATGTTTTTATCACATTATGATGTAATTTTTTCATACCATGTTCATGTCATTTTACATCATGATTTTAGTTGTATAACATGACATTGTTGATGATGTTTTTTATCATATAAATGTCATGACTAATTTTTTTGTCTGTTACGACATGAAAATCAATTTGTTTGTGACAATGTGATTATGTTTTTTTAAACCACAATTTCTTGACATTTGTTTTCAAAGTAGTTTCACATCATTCTTTTTGCATAACCACATTTTGGTGTTTTTTTTTTACAATGTCACATTGTGACAATGATTTTTTATTAGCATGATGTGACATGGATATTTTGTTTCTCTCATATAGACGTAAAATTGTTTCATCACATTGCAAAAAATTGTTTATAGTAAAATTTATATAAGGAATATGGTAGAAGATATGTAAAAAAAACTCAAGAAACATTTTTCATGGATGTGGTTTCCCATGGTTTCCTACGATGCCCATGTGAAATATGGGCGATCATGTTTGACCATGTTGACAATGTTGATCATGTAGACCACGATGTACATATTAAACTAAAGTTGTATATCATAGAGCATGATTGAGTATGGCCAACCATGGTAGAAGATGTTGCCTATGGCTGAATAATGTTGACCATGTTAAGCATATTAGATGCAAACCATATTCATGCATTTGAACATTAAAAATATGTGCATGTAATCAATCAACATCACTAACAGGGAATAAAATCGGGAGTACCATGTCGAATAATTCTTCAATATAATATTCATTGGCATGGTAGGAACTAATATATGGATAGTCGAACAACCAATTAGGTGTAGAATATGCATTTTCAAACAATTTTCTTATTTCATTTATTGGGTAATTAAGCAACATAATATGAAGGATGATTGTGAAAATGATAATGGGCCATTTCCATTTCCCACATCATTTATTTCTATTTGAATTAATATTGCAATCAACAAATTGCAACCTGCTAGACACATCAGTTTAATTTTCATGAAAAGAAACAACTGAATCCTTGTCAATTTAAACATCGCTATAATATTTATCCATTTGAATTTTGTAAAGGAATACAACCATAATGCATTCTCACTTGACATAACATTCATAATATTTGTAATTGGCACCATATCTCCTCACAATTAGGATGTCAAGTTGTTTAACACAGCATGGGAGGTTCTTTGTAACCACAAATATATCTTGTAGAAGTATAATTGTGTGGCCATATATTTATATTGGCCACCATGATAATGTGTCACTTACAATATTGGATTAACTCATACTACTAACATCTCTTCAACTTAGGTAAAAACTCTTAGAACATAAGTTTTTTTCACCACAATCCATGTTGTTAAATGAAGGAACCTATGGCAAAAATATTAAAACATTATGTTAAAACTACATAAAATTGTTAATATAAAACTGATTCGATATAAATAAAAAATTATATAATTTTTTTTCAAATAATTTTATGTTTTATGTGAAACTATATAATAATTTATTATAAAATATTTATTATATATAATATTTTATAGTTTTATTTTATTTAATATTTCTATATAAAAATAATTTACAATAATATTGAAAGAATATATTTAAATTTAAAATTATTAAAATATCAAAATATATAAAATATATATTGAAATTATATTAAAAAATATTACTAAAACTACATTAAAGAAAATTTCATGTGAAATTATATTAAACATCATAGTAAAACTACATACAAGTTTTCTCTTTTTTATATAAAGGTAATTTATAACTATATTAAAATATTTTATTCTAAATTAGAATTATTGATATATTTGTACTATTTATATTATATAATATTTTTAGATATATAGTTTTAATATATTTACTCTATTTTTTACTTATAAATAAAAAGAAATATATATAGATGAGAATATTGAATTAAATCATAATCCACGCATGTATCATAGTCTATACAATAATTATAATGAAAATTATTTGAGGTCACTTATATTTGTAACCTCACGATGATCTTTATTATCAATATCTATTAGCCATTTTACTATTCTAAAGAACACACGATATTTGGAGCTTTAGATTCTCCAGAAGACCTATAAATATAGACAAAATTTACATTGCATATCAGACCCACTATTGATACAAGAGCATACTCCTTGGAAATAACCTTTGTAAACCTAAGGGGTCTTAGAATTTATCAAAGGGAGTTGGTTCCCTTAATCAATATTAGGATAATTTAGGAAATTTATAATTCTCATGTAACTGGAATTAGTTCTAGGATAGAATCTACATTTGTTATGAAAGTTTTGATGAGCTAGTATTTCATTTCCATGTAAAATTACTATTTGAGAATATCGTTAAAAGGTTAGGATATTAGTTGATTTTAGGTGATATTTTTCCCAAAAATGGAGGATTTGATTCCAACATTGGGAACTGAATTGGTTCCATTATGAAATTATATTAAAAAAAATTATATAGGGAGTGTGAGAGATAGAGTGAGGAGTGAATAAAGGGAAGGAACTAAGAGAGTTCCAAGAGAGAAGTGAGGAAGAAACGACCAACTAATCAAGCCAATACATAGACCTAAGATAGGTTGATGTGTTGTGTAAATATTATGAATTAAATGAGTTGGATTTCCATTCAAATTTATTGTTGTTAAATGCATGTATTGATAGTCTGGGTATGAATGTTAAGATTATGTGTGAGCTCTAATTGTGATGTAAGAAAATTCAATTGAAACTCGAACCATGCACTGATATTACAACTTATTCCATATCTTGGTATAGTAGATAAGTGAACTATGATTTTGTCAGGTTTATGATGGACTCACCTCTAGGGAAAAACTTATACATAAGGATTTTAAACCATGGACTCCACAGGTTAGACGGACTTGTTATATCATTACAATTCATCACTACTAAGACACTTTTATGTCTTTTTATAAATCCAAATAATGAAAAAGAATCCATATGACTAAGGTATGGTTCAAGGATAAGGATATAACGAATATAAGGATTATGGGTATGACAACATATTTCTTGAAGGACCTATAATACCAGTCATAATTTTTCTTATTGACCCAATAAGTAAGGATTTTATGAATGAAAAATGAGGGAAGACAATAAAGGGTTTGTACAAGACATGACCAACATAAACAATATGTACAATAATTTTAGATAAGAACCCATCTATATCCTAGTGGAGCAATAGGATGAGATGTTATGACCCAATCTCCTCTTCCTAGGACTTTGATTTTTGGGACTTTTCTTCCTTCTTTGGTTAAAAGATTTGAAATGCAATTTTCTTTACCATCTTTATACTCTATATCAAAGTCATAACCATCTAACCATAAACTCCTCCTCAATACTCGATGATTACCTTGTTCAAGGAGTCTCTGATTTGTGAGCATGCCCTTCATATGTTTTAAATCTATTATTACAATAAAATGAACTAGTTTGAGAAAAAGCTGAAATCTTTGAATGTTATTTTTTACTGCAATAATTTCTTTATCAGAGGAAGTGTATCTTGTTTCTGCATCTTTGAAATTCCCTTGATGAGTACATACAAATTTCTTCCCTTGGTATGTTTTTATAACATAACTCCTGCCCATACTTATTTTGAGGCATCTATTTCTAAAATAAATGGAAGATCTAAATTTGGAAGATGTTGGACCTTTAGCTTAATAATTTGGATTGGTTTTGTGATGTTACCAGTCCATGGAATTCTTGGCTTTAGCCTTTGTTGAAAACATTTAACGTATTTTGCTTGGTTCTCATAGAACTGTCTAATGTAGTTTAGACAATCGAGAAACCTTTGCAATTGCTTCCTCTCTACTATTTGATAAGGAAAATCCTACAAGGCTTTTAAAACATGACCTTGGAGTTCTACCTTGTTTTGTGATAAAATGAGGCCAAGATATGCTATCTTGGTTTTTCCAATCAAAAATTTAGAATAAGTTTTGGATAATACTAAGCCATGGATAAAAAATAACTTTGTTATATACAATCTACAAATGCTACTTGTTCTCCTTTATATCTTTGGAGTAGATCAACAGATCATCAATATATACAATAACAAAATAAGAATCTCTAAAAATATCTTCCATCCTTTTCTGAAACTCAGATGGAGCATTCTTCAAACCAAAGGGCATGAGACACCATTGGTATTGGGTAAAAGGAACCACAAAATATGTAATAAACATGTCCTTGGGGGTTATTCTTATATGCCAAAATCCACTTTTTAGATCAAACTTACTAAATATATTATTGTTGCCAATTTTTGCAAATAATAACTCTTTTGAGGGAAGTGGATACCTGATAGGTAGAAATGTATATTACCAATATCTTCTTTCCCTTTTCTATTATGAATGTTTATTGACCTAAAATTTAGGGCAAGCCCAAGGACATTTACTTGGCTCTATTAATTTTCTATTAAATAATTCTTTAATATCCTCTTTGCAAGTTTGTAATTCTTATGGAGACATTGAGTTTGCTGAAGCTTTTTGTGGATTTCCATGAAAATATTCTTTATAAGGGAGATCTACAAAGTATTTTTCTTTGGACCAAAATGTATTTGGGTAGTCAGATGTGCATTCTGCTTTAATTTTCTACAATTTCCTTAATTTCTTCTTGGCCATGTAGTTTTGCATCCCTTAATATCTTATTTATTTTTGACACTTTTTCTAGATACCCTTCTATCACATCTGACTGGTTATCAAATATTCTTACATGATTTCCTTGAATATGAAAGATAATAGTTTCTTGGTCAATTGTGAAATATGTGTCTTTTAACAAAAACTTGGACCAAAAGAATGGCATAACCAACATCAAAACAATATAAATTCACATAAGTGGAAACACCATTCAAATGTAATGGAAAATCAGGAGTAAATGCAGTTATTGGCATCACTAGTTTATTGATTGCTCTCAAATGCACTTGTGTTGGCTACCAAAAGTATTCTATTATTGCTCCATATTTAGCACAATTATTCATGGCACTTGTATCAATTTGTGCATATAATAAATATTGTTTACAACCTTTAACCTTACTTTCAATAGTAATTATGACTGTCATCAAATCCTTTTATGTCAAGCAGCTGAATATTAATTATGTTACCCTCCTGACTAAATATTTCATCATCCAGAATCTCCTCTAATTGGATTTCTATTTCTTTGGACAATACCTCTAATTAAAAAATAGCATCTTTAATAGATATTAATAGCTACCTAAGTGTATTTCTTTTACTTTTAAGTTCATTTACTTTCTGCCTTATTTGCTTATCTATCCATTCTTCTACTTTTTCTGGAGAAGATTTATGATAATACCTGGTAGTCTGAGCTTGTCCTTCTGAAACAACTATAGAAGGAGAACCTGGTTTCTTATCAGAAAAGACATGTCTTTCATTGTAGGGTTGTGAGTTGATCAGTGATCTAATCAATACTTTCTTGATATCGGTGGTGAAGAGTAGAATCACCAGTAGTAAGTGAAGCTTGAGCATTTTGAAGAGATATTAATGAATTCTTTAAAGCATAAACATTAGTGAGCACTAATAAATATGAAATAAAACTATGATCTGAAGAAGAAGATGATGAATCTTATGAAAGAGTAACTTGGCCAAAATGATATTGTATATCGTTAGTTTCAGAGTCAGAGGAGGATGCAAAGAATAATAAATATTCACCATCATAATTGTAATGGGACACTTGTTCTCATTCCTCTAGTTCATAAGAAGATTGGAAAATATCCATTAGTTTCTGTGGGTGCTTAGACTTATTCTTTTGAGGACAATTATTGGCCCAATGACCTTTCTTCTTGCATATATAACAAACAAAAGTCTTTGATGGACTTCTCCTTTTCTTGAAAAAATTTTGGTCTGGTTGGAGTAGATCTATTCTTTCTAAAGTATTTGGATCGTTTTGAATGAGTATATTTACATTTATTGCAAGAAAAATTATTTCCTGTACAAGAAAAAGATTGTTTATATCTTTTATATTTTCTTTTATGACAGCCAAAATGGTAAGTCTCAACATAAGTATTACAAATATTGGGATTAAATCCTAAATGCTTTTTTATATTCTTTTGAACCTTTCTTCTGATACATTCATTTTGCAATGCAAGTACAATATAATCTTATAGTTATACCAAATAAATATCTTCAGTATTTATTTTGTTTTATTCCATATTTTCTTTAACCGGATCAGGAAGTCTTCTTGGAATTACTCTCAAATAGTTCCTAAGATAAGTAGTATTATCAGGATCTAGAGTTTTATATAAGATACTTCACATTGTGTAATAAAAATCAAAAAGTTGTTTGATATTGCAAAGTCTTTTAGACATATACAATTGAGCACAATAATCCATTGGAGGAGAAATATTACCATAAAATTCTTTCATTAATGCTTTATAAATTCTTCGATTGGTTTTTTAGACTCCGTGATACTTATTCTATCTTCATGTTAGAGACAATCCCACCATAATCTAACTACTCCTTTGAATCCCCAAGTAATCATTAATGTAATTAATTCCTGCCATGAGATTCGTTGTTTATATTAGGCCTTATGTGTCATGGCCCATGCATTTAGTCTTTGAATAGTCATCAAAAATTCATATTTTTATTTGCAATTAAGATTAATTATAGGAGCACGATATTTAATTTCTTCACCCCATGAAGGATAATTATTAGTATTAGAGGGATCATAGGGAACCCTATAATTTGATCCATATTTCATTTTACACCATTTTTCCCAAACGGATTCAAAAGGTTCAGAACCCTTATCTTCACCAGTGGTTCTTGGAATTTTAACCTCAAAATTCTCAAATCCTTAATGTTCCCTTTTCTTGGAGGATTCTGGATCTTCTTCTCTCTTAACCATATTTATTTGGGGAATTTTAGATTGCAATAATTCAAATTTTTCATAAGACATACTAATTATTTTCTCTATTCTTTCTACTTCTACTGGCCCAAAACTCTGTTGTTTCTAAATTATATCAAAAGAACTATTAATAAATGAAGACTTGAAAACTTGTTTTTCAAATTCTCCAATGTTTATCGAAGAAGATGGCTCTAAATCTAGAAAAGAAACCTTTAGGTCAGCCAAAAAGGACATAATTATTGATAACTTTTCTTGAATGTAGCCTATGTTTTCTTGATGGTGTCTTTGTAATTCATCAAGAGAATTGACCAAAGGATGTAATTCAACCAAATGTTCTTTAGTCTTTATAACATCTTGAGCCAAATCATCAATATTTTGTGCAAGACAAAGAGATTGATAATTGTTATAGTTTTGTAACTTGATAAGTTTGAATGGCTTTGCTTCTGATGGTTTTCTATAATGTAAAAATTCAAAATCTGACATTAATGCTCCATCTGCAAATTTTTGAGTAGAATTCCCAGGGCTAATTTTCTTTTCCTAAAAATATATTCTTCCTTTGGCCTCCTTTTCCTTAGGAAGACCACTAGACAACTTTTTAATCTCTTTGGTCAAAATTATCATCTGAATGCATTATGGAAAATGTGAATGTTGACCATTATGACCATATGATATAGATGGAAGAGATTTGGTAACTTCAAAATCTTTCATTGTTTTTAATGAAGAAGAGTCTTTAGATGCTTCTGAGAAATATTTACAAGTAGAGGAAGGAAGTAATACATGTGATTGTACATTGGCTTTAATATCACAATAAGAAATTGCTATGCAAGGAGTGGGATATATTTGCTGGATTGTGATCATCTTAATCTTAGTAAGTCGGGAGCATATCCTAGAATTTCAGAGAAGTGGGTCGTAATTTAATTACTGGGCCAATAACTGTTTCAACAACTTGTAATTTTCAAGGTTCACTTTCCAGGAGGTATTTTTTGCTGAATGGTTATTATATATGTATCCACTCCTCATGAACACTAAGTTCTGAAAATCCAAGGGTTATAGGAGGAGAATTTCTAAAAAACGAGTTTTTGTAGTTATATACCTTAGGAAATTGAATTTATATTTCATATTATAACTATTTGATAATACAATCTCTCATAATCCTGGAATGCCAATCCATTTATCTCTAAGGAATAGGAGAGGGCATGATTTAGCCATTGATATTTAAATCTCCCAATCTTAATTTACACCCTTTATTAGCACATAATCCCACATGTTTATTGAGATCACAAAGAACATGGAAATATACTATTGAAGAGAACTCTTATGTTGTTTTCCTAATTCTTTTCATAAGACTTGATAACATTTTGTCCCTTAGATAGGAGCCCTTCACCAAATGCTTAAAAAGGAGAAGCAAGTCTCTAAGAATAGTCGAATAAGATGCCTTATTTTCTTTGACTAACTAAATTCCCTAGTAGAGAACATGAGCTACATTGTGGATGCTTGTCATGCATCATATGCCCCTTCCGGCCATGCTTACTTTATTTTATATTTATTTATTAAAAATTTATATATATTTATATTTGAATGTTATTTATTTCAAAATTATATTAAAAAAGTGAAATTGTATCAATATAAAACTATTTTAATATACTTTTTTATTTTAATTTAGAGCTTGAATATTATATAATTTGAATAATTTTATATTTATGTATTTTCAACTACAAATTTTGAATATATTATTTGCTACAATTTTATCCTAGTTTATGTTTTTATATAAATATGATTTGGCATTATTAAATAAAATATGTTTGAATGTGGAGTTATTAATTTATTTGATATCAAAATATATAATCAAAATAATATTTGAACATTGTGTGAGAATCATATAAATTTTTTAAATATGAGACCAAATTGATATTAAAATTTTAGCTTTGATATAACTGCCTTTAGTGTGGCAATAACATAAAAGCTTTGAATTCATTCTTTACAAAGTATTTGATATAGCGAATTTGAATTGAATTTAGATGTATAAAAATTGACTTCAATTTCGATGCAACAAAAAATGCGGTCATTAGGCCAACTAAATTCATGATGCAATAAAATTAATGGTGAAAAAAGTGATAAAGAAATAGATAGTTGATGGAAAGTGAGAACATAACCACATTTGTTTTTATTAAATTTATTAATAAAAAAACATAAAAGAATCATAACTCTCAATCAAATCTGGACCATCCATGTAATAATAATTCATAATTAAAAAAGAATTATGGAAACTCCCTTGCACAACTATCAACATATAAATGCATGTGCATCCACAAAGAGTTGCAACTTTTAATTAATGTTTAGCCGCTTTTTCTCTCTATTTCCATGGAATGGAATGCCATCCCTCTAATTATAAATCCACATCAAGCCCTCCACATTTTCATGTGCATATGATCATCTCTCTACATTTATTGTTGCTTCTTTCTAACTTTGGTTTCTCTATTTTCCATCCATTTTTAGATGGAAAATCCTGCCATAGAATATACAAATGTAAAGACCAGACTATAAAAATGTAATGTTTACTTTAAAGTATATTTTAAAATATTTTATGTTTATAAATAATATTTTGGAATATATAATTTGTTGTGATTTAACTTTATTTTATGTCTACCTAGTTTTTTTGGAAAGATTATTTAAAATTATATAAAAATAATAATTTAAATATGAAAGACATGCATGTTAGAATTTGACCTTACTAAAAGGCCCTGATGGCTCTAATCCTCCAGATGTAGTGCCACAGGGACTAGGGTAAGCCCTTGTGGACTTTCGGTAGCCGCTATCACTCCTCATCTGTTTCCTTCCTGTAGACTCCCCCTCCATTACGGTGTGTGGTTAGGCTCCTTCCCTTTTGCTCAATCGTTACCGCTCCTTTGACTCCCTCCGCGACTATCGGTATGGACTCTAAAGTCGTCGACTATTCAGCCGGCCCAAATCTCTACGAGGAGATTTGGACGTGCCCACGCATCGTGTCGAGATCTGGCTCATTTTTCTCACCGCAGCGCCCGCTGTCTGCATAGATACCTGTCTGGAGCCACCCTGGGCCATTTGTGCCCCACCTGCCATATTCTACTGCTCTGGACGCATCTTATGGCCTGGATTGTCCTCCTCTCTCCCCTGCAACCCTCAATATCATCACGGCTTGCATCCCTCCATCTCACTCTTTCGACTCCCCGCTCCCTGATCTCCCTCTCCCTATCATTCTCTCCATCACCCCCTCATCTACATAGCCTGGCCTTTCCTCCCCCCACTTCTCCACTTCGGCCAGCATCTCTAACCCTAACCCTAACTGCCCTCTGCTATGTTTCCCCATTCCCTCGGGATGCTTCAGTACACCCGTACCTAACCCTAAGAGCACCCCTCATTCCCCACAGGCGACACACCAGGGCAGCAGGGGCCCCTTCAAAGACCACTCGACGACTCCAAGATCCAACAAAGTTAAGAAAGGGAAGTGTGTAAAGATGATAGACAAGGACAACAACCTCACGCTTGGGGAATATCTCACGATGGGAGAGGATACGGCAAACGGGGTTCTTATGGGCCGAGTTAGAGGGCGAAACTACTCTGCGGAGCATCTGCATCTCTAGACCATGGAAACTTTGGGTTCACTTCTTAAAGAACTGCCCTCGATTACTGTTCTCACTCGCGAATGGTTTGCTCTAAAATTCCATAGGGAGGAGTATACTGACTGGATCCTCTCGAGATTTTGGCACATTGAACTTGCCTCGGTTTTGCTTTAAAAATGGAGTCCCATTTTTGACCCAGAAAGGAAATAGCTTGGTGTAGGGCCGATTTGGGTTTGACTTCCAAGGCTACCAGTGCATTTTTGGTCAGAGGATATGTTCATTCACATAAGCAACACCCTAGGGATTATCTAGAACATGACAAGACATATGAATCTTTAGGCAACATGTCCATGGTGCGAATCCTAGTCCATCTAGATACAAGGGAAGGATTGGAGGAGAAGATCACCCTCCACTGGAGACATTTTTCTCGCAAGAAAATGCTTGATTATGAAGGGGTCCCCTTCTGGTGTTGGAGATGTCACAAGGTAGGGCACCTGTATAAGGAATTTCCTCTTGTTTCGCCATCATCTCCTCCATTTGCAAAGGGAAAAAAGAATATGCAACCTGATGAACCACAAGTGGAGGATCAGCCTTCACGACCTACTAGTCCAATGGATGCGGCTGGGGACACTACTCAACCAACTTGTTCTGTACAGGCTCCGCATATATCCCACCCATGACAAGATCCCACACTGCAGTGGTGGCTGCTCCATCCACGAGTACAGTTCCTCCTCTCTGTTCCTCTGTTATGAAATTTAGTAATTTCATGCATTCTCTGTCTGCTTTTCCATTCATCCCTTGTATGATTTCCACTCCTATCAACTATACGCTTGACCCACCTCTGGATATCTTTTCCACCACTCACCTTGTTGTTATTTCTTTGAGTGAGTCTGATCCATCTTTTCCATCCACTTCCTCCCAATCGCATTCATATAACCTTCGTTCCTGAATCCATACACTTTTTGAATCAACTAGATTAGGTATTTCATCTTCGACTGTGGAAGCCAAACCCTCCCGGGGACATCCCTCTAATATTTCTAAAGCCATTAAGCTTGCAGGGGTCGATGTGGCCCTTGGTAGACAGAACACCATCGAAAGGGTACTTAGAGCACAGGAAACCCTAGCTATGGTTCCCCCATGAAGTGGATATCTTTTAATTGCAGGGGTTTAGCTAGTCCCTCCAAAAACTAGCTCTGAAGAGGCTTTTGGATTCTAAGCTTTGCGATACTATATTTCTACAAGAGACCCTAGGTATGGTTGAAGCCTACACTCATTGAAGCCTAGCTGGAGCTTTCATGCCTTGGATGTCATGGGGAGATCGGGGGGTATCACTCTTGTAGTAAACTCCCGTACCATTAAACCTATCTCAACATGGGGTGGCCATGGATACCTTGGGTTGGACATTTACTCCGTGAAGCTGGGCAGGAATCTTCGCATTGTTAATATATATGCTCCTTATCATAATAGACTAGATTTCTAGCACAACCTCTTAGGGCTCTCTCTAATCAACAACACTACCATATTAGGAGGAGACCTAAATTTCACCATTGGCCACGAAGAATCCTGGGGTCATCACTCTCAATTGGATCCCCTCTCTGACCAACTGGAACTTCTATTGGAGCAGCATCACCTTATAAATGTCCCTATGAACAAAAATATGTCAACCTGGCATAACAAAAGGATTGGAGATGAAGCATTGGGCAGAATATTGGACCAATTTCTCATTCATGAAGATTTCTTAGCATCCTTCACAAATTACAGGTAATGGGTGGGGTTCGGTGGGATCTCGAATCACTCCCCCATCTATTTAGATATGGTTAGCCCATCACAAAAGCCCAGGTCTCCTTTTAAATTCAATTCGACCTGGTTAAAGGAACTTGATTATCACATATTAGTTACTAAGTATTGGAGAGACCACCCTCTATCAAATGATCACTGTGTGGTAGAGGGATTCTGTCATAACCTAGTGAATCTTAAAATACTCTCCATAAACTGGGAAAAAGACAAAAAGGTCAAGGATGAACAGACTCTTTGTGGCATTGAGGGCCAGATTGATGAACTGACTGATGACCAAGGCAGAGAGTACACCGCTATTGAAGCAAATGCCAAATTGACGGGTTTGGAGGCCCAGAGATCCAAGATTCTACTGGATCGAGAAGACACTTGGAGACTCAGAAGCTAATCCATCTAGCTCCAAGCAGGGGATGATAACACGAAGTTATTTCATAACTTTGCCAAAGGGAGAAGGGCCAGCAATACTATATGGGAGATGCCAACTAAAAAAGGGCAGCCGGTTCACTCTTTTCATCAGCTAGCACACCTAGGGAATTCTCACTTTAGACAGCTCTTCAAAGCCCCCGTGGAGCAACACTTGCAAAAATTATTCAAATTGTTGGGCATTTCCCTATATTTGTTGACCCAGACTCGGTGGAGGAACTTATCAAACATGTATCAATGGGAGAATTGGAAAGCACTTTGAAATTGTTCAGTAAGGATAAAAGTTCAGGGCCGGACAGATGGTCGAGGGAATTCTATATATTCTTCTTCGATATCATTGGTTCGGATCTTCTCAAGGTAATCGAGGAATGCAGAACTTTTGGGAGATTGTACGAAGCAATTAATACTACTTTCATTTTCCTCATTCCTAAGGTGGACTCCCCTCAATCCTTTAGTGATTCCAGCCCATCTCCCTTTGCAACTACCTGTACAATATTATTGCTAAGATCATAGCAAACTGTATCAAGCCGATTCTATTAGATAACATATCCCCTGAACAATTTCCCTTTCTCCATAATCAGCAGATCTGTGAAGCCATTGGCACTGCCCAGGAAGCCCTCCACTCCATCAAGATAAAGAATCTGAAAGGAGCCATACTCAAAATTTATCTCTCAAAGGCCTTTGACCTTATCAATTGGCTATACATTAGGATGATATTAACTCACCTTGGATTCCCTACTCCCTTCATTCGATGGATTATGTGTTGCATTACATCTTCCTCTTTTAGTGTTCTCATAAATGGATATGTTTCCTACTTCTTCCATGTAGAGAGGGGACTCATACAAGGATGCCCACTCTCCCCTCTTCTCTTCCCGATTGTCATGGAAGGTTTAAGCAAGCTAATCACATTTGAAAAAAGGGCAGGGAGGCTTCACAGACTCAAGATCATGGACCAATGCATACTTACACACCTCCTGTTCATGGATTATGTACTCATATTCCTCAATGGAGGCATTCATGACTTCAACACTCTATCTGAGGTTCTATGATTATTTTGTATGGCCACGGGGATGGAAATCAGCCACCCTAAATCCACCATTACCTATTTAGCTTGCTCACCATAGGAACACCGTCATGCATACCAAAAATTCCCCTTCCAGAGTCTATAGCTAGAGGATGGAATGAAATATCTAGGCTTCCGCATAAAATCTCATGGATACAAATTGTTGACTGGACCTGGTTGGTTGCTAATGTAGAAAAAAGGTTGAACAACTGGAGCCATCGACTCTTGTCCATGGCAAGGTGTTTGGTGCTTATTAAGTCTGTTCTTGAAGCCACCCCGGTCTATTGTATGTCTCTTGCCTGGATTCCTCAAGGCATTCTATCTAGAATACAAAGGATTTGTTGTAATTTCTTATGGAAGGGGCATAAGGAAGGTAAACCCTTTTCTTGGTTCAAATGGAGCCGAATTGTTGTACCTAAAAAATGGGGGGGATGGGGCCTCAAGGACCTCCCAGCTTTCGTTCATGCATTGGCGGCCAAATTGGGTTGGCTCCTCTTGAAGACCAAAAGTTTATGGACAGAAGTCATCACTTATAAATATATCTGGCCTCTGAACATCATGGATTGGGTCCGATTACCATCTTGGAACAAACATAGAATATCTGTCATCTAGAAAGCAATCATACAAACTCTCCCCACTATTAGGAGTGGGCTAACATGGTGAATCGGCAATGGTACAGCAGTTCGCATTGGGGTAGATCCATGGATTGGGTGCGGCAATCTGTTCAACCTTCCCCCAGAACTAAATGCATTTCTAAACAACAGAGGCATCGTCACCATAGATCATATCGTGGATCAGATGAATTCTACTATTTTTCAACAAGCTTGGATGTTTGCAGCTGATCTTGGTATCCCCGATCTGTGGAGCCAGGAGTGGAGGCATTGTAAAAATGCATTAATACAATCACATGTGCGAATAAGGGGCGACGAGTATGAATTGATTTGGGCTCCGGCTGTGCATGGGGCATACACTCCTAAAGATGGATACCCCATCATCCACATTTCTCATAAGCCCAATGTACTGGAAAGTTGGTGGCGAATGATCTGGAAACTCAAGGCACCACCCCACACGTGCCTCTTTATGTGGAATATGATCATGAATAAGACACCCATCAGCACTAATCTCATGAAACGATCCTTTCAGGGTCCATCTTGGTGTGTATTATGCCGCAAGGAGGAGGAATCAAATGAGCATTTATTCTTGTTCTGCACTATCACACAGTAAATTTGGGTATAGGTGATGTCCACACTAAACATCAACAAGAGATGGGAAGGGACTTGCATTAAGGAAGCGTGGAATAGTTGGTGGAATGCAGCCCCCACCATGAAAATTCGAAACCTCCCTTTGATCCTGAGCTGGAATATATGGTTATGAAGGAACAATATTATTTTCAATAGCAAGAAAATCAGATGGCCCTTGATTACCTTGAGAATCTGCAACAACTATAATGAAATATCGGATGATGACCTACACACCTCGACACGAACTATCACCCCTGAATTTATAGATCATGCTCATCCCTAGACCTACTTTGATGGTTCAACGCAAGAACAAGGGTGTGGGGGGGGACTCCTACTCCACCTGACCGATTCACATTCCTTCCACATTTGAATGGGCCTGGGTGAGGGCACAAACAACTATGTTGAGCTCGTCTCACTTCGACATCTCTTATATTTTGCACTAAACCAAAATTGCAGCCACCTACAGATCTTTGGGGACTCTAAGATTGTCATAAATTGGTTCAATTGCACATCTGCATGCCATGTTCATTCACTCAGGAACATTTTGGATGATGCATTGTTTTTAAAATCACAATTTGATCAGATTTCATGTACTCATATTTATAGGGAGCGCAACAAATCTGCGGATCAGCTTTCAAAAGAGGCAGCGCATCAACCTAGGGGTGAATGGTTGATACATGAACAAAGACAAGGACAGGCCTACCAGTACTATCACAGGCCTTATATAGAACAAATGCAGCAAAGGGCCGATAGGCCCTAAATTATCATAGTTTTGTTTAGACACCAACAAACAGAAAATTCACAGAAAAGAATATTTTTTGAAATTTTGTAATACTTTTTGTAAACACTTACTGATCTCTGAAGGTCCACCCTACTTGGGTAATATGTACAGACTTATACTATTTGATGACTATGGTCACACGTATAGCATATGCCACTGGCATCTACAGCATGTAATTTTCCATATATAATAGAAAATTACAATTTTTCCCCGAGGAAAAAAAAATATGAAAATTATATAGATTATTAATACATTTAATATTAAAATATATAGTTGAAAACATCTAAACATGAAATAATATTTTCATTCGAAAATATTAATATAATTCAAAATTACATTTAAAATATATAAATATTTGAATTCTAAACCATTAATGTTGAAAGCAGTATTATATATATTTGAATGTTAAACTATTAATGTATTTGAATGTTAAACTATTAATGTATTTGAATGTATAATAATGTTTATTCTGAAGTTATATTAAAACTATATAATAATTTTTAATTTAAAATTATATAATAATTTTTAATTTAAAATGAGAGTGATTAATTTTTTTATATAAAATTATTTAAATTAATATTAAAAACATATATTTCAATATAAAATTATTAATGTACTTATGAAATGTTTATTTTTTATGGTTTATATATATAAAAATTTCTCGGGTCTTTTTATTTAGCAAAATTACAATTTTTTTCGAGAGGATTCTAATTTGGATAACAAAAAATGAGGTTTTGTAAGCATCTACCTTATAAAACATATTTTGCATGTCATACTAATAACTAATTGATAATATAATCTCTCATAATCATGCAATTTCAATCCATTTAGCTTTAAGGAATAGGACAGGGTTTGATTAGGCCATTGATTTTAAATCTCCCAATCTTAATTTACACACTTCATTAACACATAAGCCTACATGTTTATTGATATCACAAAGAATATAATATTGAAGTGAATATTTCCATTGTTTCCTAATTCTTTTCACAAGAATTTATAATTTTTCTTCCCTACGATAGGATACCTTCACTAAATGCTAAATAAAATGAGTCTCCAAAAACAGTGAGACAACTACCTTATTTTTTGTGGCTAACTGAATCCCCTAGTAGAGGGCATAAAATTCCTTGTGGTTTGTTTGTCATGTGTCCTAAGCCCCATGAATACTCACAAAATTTAACTTCCTCATAGCCATAGAACACCCATCTCCCTGCTTTCACACTTCATTTTATATTTATATATTAGTAATTTATATATATTTATAGTTGAATTTTGTTCTATTTTAAAACTATATTAAAAAAGTGGAATTATATCAATATAAAACTCTAGTAATATAATTTTTATTTTTATTTAGATTAGGAATATTATATAATTTAAATAATTTTATATTTATGTATTTGGGATACAATTTTTGAATATATTATTTGTTATCATTTTATCTAGTTTATGTTTTTATATAAATATGATTTGGAATTATAAAAAAAGTACATATTTGAATGTGGAGTTATAAATATATTTGATATCAAAATATATAGTAAAAACAACTAAACATTATGTGAAAACTATATAAGAGTTTTAAATATGAGATCAAATTGAGGATGGACTAGCACAACCAGTCGAGGATGGACCTCTTTAGTAAGGGGACCTAGGATCAAACCTCACGGGTGTGGCTATGTCCTGTGCTAGGGGGAGGAGACATGCTAAAAAATCTAGTCAACTTAGGGCTGGTGTGGCCTACGCTAGGTGCAATCTTCAAGTGGCTTTGATAGATTAGATGCCCCTAGGTCACAGTTCCCCAAGCCACAGGTCAAGGCTAGGGAGAGGAGACATGCTAAAAAATCTAGTCAACTTAGGGCTCGTGTGGCCTAGGCTAGGTGCGATCTTCGGGTGGCTTTGATAGATTAGATTCCCCTAGGTCGCAATTACCCAAGCCATAGGTCAAGGCTGGGGGATCACAGACAACTTGAAATATATATATATATATATATATATATATATATATATATAAAAAAATATTAAATCATTATGTGAAAAAGATATAAAAAAATTTAAATATGAAACCAAATTGATATTAAAATTTTAAACTTTGATAACAATGCATTCAATGTGGCAACATCAAACATTTTAATTTAATATTTACAAATCATTTGACGCTGCTAATTTGAATTGAATTTTGATGTAACAAATTTTACTTTAATTTCGATGCAACAAATTTGAATTAAATTTCTTTGAATGTTGTAAAGAACATAAATTAGGCCAATTAAGTTCATGATGTTGTAACAACAACTAAATAAGTGGTTAAAAAAACCAACTTATGGAAAGCCAAAAATAGTTAAATTTAGTTTTATTAAATTCATTAATTAAGAAAAATAAAAATAAAAACATAAATTTCAATTAAATCCATGCCATCCACATAGTAATAATTCATAATTAAAATAGAACTCTAGAAACTCCCTTGCACAACTATCAATGTATAACTGCATGGGCATCCACTAGGAGTTGCAACTTTTAATTAATGTTTAGTCATTTTTTTCCCTCTATATTTTCATGGAATGAATCTTTCCAACTATACATCCACATCAACCCTCCACATTTTAGTGTGCATTCACTCATCTCTCTATGTTGTTGTTGCTTCTCTGCAGCTTTGGTTTCTCTATCTTCCATCCATTTTTTATATAGAAAATCGTGTCATGACTATATAAATGTGATGGTTATTTTAAATTATATTTTAAAATATTTCTGTTTATATATAATATTCATATTTATATAAATATATAAATATAAATATTTATATTTTATATTTATATATAGTATTTTTTTCCCGATGGGGTGTTATTAAAAGTGCATATGAAGAGTGATTATTACATGATTACCATGCAGAGAAAAGGAATGACAGAAGAGGTGGCGCTTGTTGGGGGGCATGCCTCCCTTCACACTTGTCCATCCCCTAACCATACATGACGCTCACCTAGATCACTGAGGAGGGATCACCAAACCTAATATTCTCACGGTAAATGCCCACTTGAGATCGCAGTACAAGATTCATACGACAATTGGTTAAGGGATCAAAAGCATTAGCTGCTGGTGGAGGGATTGGTTATCATAGGGATGTAGTCTAACATAAATCATTGTGAGATCATTTATGGTTGCCTATACTAGGGAGGGAATGTGGCCTTCAACTTAGGCATTACACATTCCACCTATTTATGTATTAATCTCGAATATGGTGGAATGGTTTACCTAAATTCCGATATAGGGTGGTCATTCCCCTAGTGCAATTGCAAGAATGTGATAGAAGGGTGATGGTCTCACAAATCTACATCGAGTGGAATTTGACCTTTCTTGCTAAATGCTTGCTTACGAACTTTGTACCAAAAACTTGGTTGTGTTTCCATAGAGTTGGACCATCAAGCAAGGGACCATCTTTTTTATCATGTTCCTTCACCACATATGAATTGAGGTTTATTTTGAGTTGGCAGTAGTGCTCTCCATTGCATCACATCAAGGCTTCAACCTGATAGAGATTTCTTTTAGCTGCCTAGTTCTAGTATGTGGGGTGTGGTTCTTGAGCATTTTTTCAATTTGGTTTTGAAGGTATTCAGTTGGTTTCGTTCACCTCTCTTTGGCAGGGTTTTATGAGGTCACATGGTTTTGGTCTCTTTAGTTGGGTAACTTTCAATTACCTCTCCCTCCGTTCAAAATTGATTCCTCTGGGTCCAACTTCCCTTGGCAATATAGTTTTCTGCCCTCTCCCTCCCATCTAGTATTTCCTTTCGATTTCTAACAATGGGTTTGGAACAATGATGTACTGCTACATACCCTCCAGCCTAAATGTGCTCTAGTCACAACGTTATTGGTTGGCTGGTCCATCACATAGTCCTTATCGAGTTCTTTATTAGTTTCATGATCTCTTGCCTATCTTAGGGTACAATTTATACATATAAAGTTTCTTTTGATCTCTCCTGGTAAGTTACACACATTCTAGGTGTACTCCTATAATCTTCCAATCCTATTTTATTTCTTCTTTATGTCTTTGCGATAGTGAATGTCAAGCCGCTGAGGTGGTGCAACTAGTTCCTCTTCCCACCATCACCAGCGCTTTGGATGGGAATCAATGGGCAATTTCTTTGATACGATCCCTCCTGAGGTCAGGAAGGAAATCCTCCCTTTTGAATTGAATGAGTTTGGTGATTGTGTTTACTTCTCATACTAAAAAATTGCATATACTTCTTTACAGTGGGTTCTAGATCTAGGCAGGTTCCAAAAGTGCAAGATTCACTTCCATCATTCCATCACGGTGCATCAACAGATGGAAACCCTAATGTAGATGGTCCTCAGGGATAAACAGGTTGACAACCGCAAGTTGTTTATAGGGTGGGTGGACATCAAATGAACCCTGGGGAACATTCATTATAATTTGGATGATATTGTTGCCCGACTTTCAAGAGTTGAGAAACATGTTGCCTTAGATTCTAGCACTGAATTAGAGGAGCCTAATGAAAATCCTGCAGTGGTCAATGCAATAACACTCAATGTATCTCCTTCAGGTGTCTCTCCTCATGGTAAATCCTCACCCTTATCTCTTGTCATTATCTCTGACTGAATCAGATACATGTATTACAACTTTTCCTTATTGTCAAATGATGCACTACAAAAATAAATCATTATGTCGATATTTTGGTCAATCTATTTGTTTCTTGTTTTAAGTTAATATAATTTTTAGTTATATACTAACCTACAATGGTTTTGTTTTTTATTTTGGAAAAAGATAAACTGTTGTTAAAATCCGCACTCTTTTACATGGTCTCTCAGATGTACTCATGTTAGTAAATAGTTCATTGGAATTATGTCTCCATGGAAATAGCGTAAGCCTAGATGAATTCTTTGTCACACATATATTTTTTTAGTGACTCAGTAAATCAATTGAACACGATGTAAAAAAAAACTTATTAATGCAACTTAAAAAAATAAGAATATATATAATACTTTTCAATATATAATTTGTTATGAATTAACGTTATTTTATGTTTACCTAGTTTTTAGGTATATGTTATTTAAAATAACATAAAAATATTATTCGAATGCGAGAGGCTTAAGATTATATTGAATATAAAACTATCAATACATTTAATATCAAAATATATAATTAGAAATATCTAAATATTATGTTGAAACTATAGTAAATGTTTTTTATATAAAATTAATTTTAAATTAATTATATATATATATTTAATATCAAAATATTTAATTAGAAATATCTAAATATTATGTTGAAATTATATTAAATGTTTTTTATATAAAATTAATTTTAAATTTTATATATATATATATATATATATAGTAAGTTTGGTAGGATTCTCTGATTTTCGAGTTTTACATGTCCATTATTCGCCCCACTACCGAGGAGGGTAGTACAAGATTTGAACCCAAGATTTCGGGTTCGGTAAGACTTCATTCCCCAATGATCCCCTCTTGAACTACCACAAATAGACTAATATAAATAATTATATTTTAACTTAAAAATATTAATATATTTAAATTACAATTAAAATTATATTTTTTATTATATAATTTTTTTATATTTTTATTTTACTTTAGGTTTATATAAAAATAATTTAAAATTACATTTAAAAAATATAAATATTCTAAATTATTAGGGTATTTGAATGTACAATGATATTTATTTCAAATTTATATTAAAATATATAATGTTTTATATATTACAATGTCAAACTAAATTATATAATCTTTTATATATTTGAATGTTAAATTATTAATATTTTCGGATATATAATGGTATTTACTTTGAAATTATATTAAAATTAATATTTCTTAATATAATTTTTTATTTTATTTTTTTATATAAAATCATTTTAAACCAGGGAAGATAAATTTCAATATAAAATTATTAATATATTTATGGGATATTTAATTTTTGTGGTTTTAATTGAAATTAAAATGATAATTTGTATTTATATGCAAATATGTACTTGAACCACAACTAATACATCATGTAGTACGTAGCTATATAATAAAATTTCCCAAGTCCTTTTATGTAGCAAAAGTACAAAAAGTTGGACTCCAAACTCGACAAAAAGAAAATATGTTTTATAGGCATATACCTTACAAATATCACGAACCAAAAAAAAAAAATACTTGTCATGCTACAAGTATTTGATAATAACAAAAAAATTAGAATTTACATCTTATACTATAACTATTTGATAATATTGTCCCTTGTTAACTATTTGATAATATTGTCCCTCGTAATCGTGCAATGCCAATCCATTTAGCTCTAAGGAATAGGAGAGGTGGTCTAATTCAGCGATTGACTTTTGAATCTCCCAATCTTAATTTACACCCTTCATTAGCTTTATTGAAGTAATTGAGAACATGGAAATATATTATTGAGGAAAACTCTTCTACTTTCCTAATTCTTTTCATAAGGCTTTATAATGCTTTGTCCCCATCCTTCACCAAATGGTAAATAAGGAGGGAGTCTCCAAAAAAAAAGTGAGAGAAGCTATCTTATTTTCTTTGGCTAGGGCATAAGCTTCATTTTGGTTGTTTTTCATGCATCCTAAGCCCTATGAATACTCTGCAAATTTAACTTCCTCAGAGCCATTGAGCACCATCGCCTTCCTCAAAACCATGGAGCACCGCCTCCCTTCTGCCATACCTACTTTATATATATATATATATATATATATATATATATATATATATATATAGTTTAGTTTAAAACTATATTTAAAAAATGGAATTATATCAATATAAAGTTACATTAATATATTTTTAATTTTAATTTAGAGTTTAAATATTATATAATTTGAATGATTATTTATTTATGTATCTGAACTATGCTATGGTTTTATCATAGTTTATGTTTTTATATAAATATGAACTTTCCCCACGAGAGTCCAAGTTCAGACCTCAAGCCTCGTACAAATCCGGTGAATAACATTCCATTAGGCCGTAGTATACCTAAGTTTCAAAATTGTCCTGAAAATTATGGAAATTGTGGCAAGATTTTGATAAGGAATTTTTGTTAATCCAGGTTACAATTGTCAAACTTCAAGATTTTGGGTACCCCAACAGTATCTGATGACGTTGAGTCTATTTTATCCATTTAAAACTCAATTCAAACATTCATATTCTATCCATTAAAAACTCAATTCAAACATTCCTACTACTGGAAAGATTTTGATAAGGAATTTTTGTAAATCCAGCTTACAATTGTGAAACTTCAAGATTTTGGGTACCCCAACAGTATCTGATGATGTTGAGTCTATTTTATCCATTAAAAACTCAATTCAAACATTCATAGTTTATGCATTAAAAACTCAATTCAAACATTCCTACTACTAGATTTTTTTATTTTCTGACCATTTTTTACCGTCCAGGCAAATTTTTCACCTTCTTAGACGACACCTCCCGTTAGTGGTCAGATCCTTCCATCTTACGATAAAGTTGAATGAGTAGGTTGATTGTGGCCTAGGCTAATGTAATCCCCTAGTAGAGGGCATACGCTTCATTGTGGTTGTTTGTCATCCATCCTAAGCCCATGAATACTCAGCAACTTTAACTTCCTCAGAACCCTTGAACACCATCCCCTTCCTCAAAACCATAAGGTAGTGTCCCTTGCCTACTTTATTTTATATATAGTTTTAAAACTATATTAAAAAAGTTGAATTATATAATATAAAATTATATTAATGTAATTTTTATTTTTATTTAGATTTTGAATATTATATAATTTGAATAATTATATATTTATTTATGTATTTGAACTATGCTATGGTTTTATCATAGTTTATGTTTTTATGTAAATATGAACTTTCCTCATGGGAGTCCAAATTTAGACCTGCAACCTAGTACAAATCTGGTGAATGGACTCCCATTAGTGGTTAGATCCATCTATCTTAAGAGAAAGTTGAATGAATATGTTTATTGGTTAGATCCTTCTATCTTAAGAGCAAGTTGAATGAGTATGTTTACTGCAACCTAGGCCTAGCTTAGTAAAAATAAAATGATATTAAAATTTTAAAATTTTAGCTTTGATATTAAGGCCTCTAGTGTGGCATCATAAAATTTTTGAATTCAATATTTACAAAATATTTGATGCAACCCATTTGAATGGAATTGAATTTTGATGTAACAAATTTGACTTAATTTTAATGCAATAAAATTAAATTGACTTTCTTTTAATGCAGCAAAAGCACAACGGTTCGAGCAACCAAGCTCACCCTGCAACAAAAATAATAGTGAAAAAAAAAGTAGTAAAGAAAAAGACAAATGATGTGAAGCTTTAAAAAAAACAAAACTCTTAATTAAATTACAATTCTTGAAACTCCCTTGTACAACTATTAACATATAACTCCATATGCATGCACATGGGATTGCAATTTTTAATTAATGTTTAGCAGCTTTTTCTCTTTATTTCTTTAGAATGGAATGTACAACCCTCCAACTATAAATCCACATCAAACAAGCTACTTTTTCGTGTTCATATTTATTTTTTTGCAGTGTGAAGATTATATTAATATAAAATTATTAATAGGTTTAATATAAAAATATTATAATGAAAATTATATTAAAATAGTATAATTTTTTAAATATAAAAATAGAATGCTATTATTTTTTATACAAAATTAATTAAAATTTATATTTATATATATATATATAATTATTGATTAATATATATATAATTATTATAATTATTATTATTATTATTTAAATATAAAAATAGAATGCTATTATTTTTTTATATAAAATTAATTTAAAAAATATATATATATTTCAATATAAAATTATTAATTATTTTTTATTTTTTTATTTTATATATATAACTTGAATGATAATTTTGTATTTATAGATAAATTTATATCTGGGTCATATTGAATATATCAAAATATCACGTACTATATATCTATATCTTGGGATTAATTTCTTAAGTCTTCTTATCTAGCAAAACTACAAACCTTTTTAGAAAGACTTCAAACTAGACCAAAAAATATGATGTTTTGTAGGCATATAGCTTACAAAACTAAGCCACCAAAAAACATAATTTACATGTCACACTATAACTATTTGATAATGCAATAACTCATAATCTTGCAATGCCAATCGATTTAGCTTGAAGGAATAGGAGAGAGCTTGATTTGAACATTGCCTTTTAAATCTCCCAATCTTAATTTAGATTGTTCATTAGCACAGGTCACGGAGACACATGGAAAGATACTATTAAAGAGAACTCTTTCGCTGCTTTCCTAATGTTTTCCATAACACTCTATATTGTTCTTGCTTTCCTAATGATAATTTATATTTTTATATAAATATGATTTGAAATTATGGAAACAATAATATTTGAATGTGAAGTTATTAATATATTTCATATCAAAATATATAAATAATTAAATAATTAAATTGAATGCGAAGATATTAATAGATTTGATATCAAAATATATAATTAAAAATATTATATTTAAACATGACGTGAAAACTACACAAAAGTTTTAAATATGAAACCAAATTGATATTAAAATTTTAGCTTTGATATCAAGGGGCCTAGTGTGGCAACATAAAAGTTTTGAATTGAGAATTTACAAAGTATGTGATGCAGCGAATTTGAATTTGAATTGAATTTTGGTGTAACAAATTTTATTTCAATTTCAATGCAACAAATTTGAATTGACTTTCTTTGGATGCAACAAAAGCTAAAGCCATTAGGCCAATCAAACTCATAATACAGGAAAATAAGAAACAAACAATTGATGGGAAGGGAGAACATAGTCAAATTTGCTTTATTAATTTTATTAATTAAAGAAGGAAAAAAAAAAAAAAAAAAGAACTCTCATTTAAATCTTAATCATCCACCTAAAGATAATTGATAATTAAATTAGAATTCTGAAAGTTACGTGCACAATTATCAAGATATAACTATATGTACATACACTAAGAGTTGTAACTTTTAATTAATGTTTCACATCCTTTTCCCTCTATATTTCCATGGAATAGAATGGAATCCCTTCCCACTATAAATCAAAAGAAAAACTCTTAATTAAATTAAAATTCTTGAAACTCCCTTGCACAACTATCAACATATGACTGCATTGGCATGTAGATGGGCTTGCCATTTTTAATTAATGTTTAGCAGCTTTTTCCCTCTCTATTTCCTTCGTTATTGCTTCTTTGTAGCTTTGGTTTCTATATTTACCATCGGTTTTTTAGATGGAAAATAAAGCCCAGATGTAAAATTTATTTTAAATTATATTTTAAAATATTTTATGTAACTTTTTTTATATTTACTTTTTTCTGTGTGAAGTTTATATTAATATAAAATTATTAATATATTTAATCTAAAAAATATAATTGGAAATATTTGAACATTATATTGAAATTATGTAGAATAATTTTTATATAAAATTAATTTTAAATTATATAAAAATTTATATTTTCGTTTGAAAATATTAATATAATTAAATATATATTTTTTATTATATAATTTTTTTAGTATGGTTTTAGTATACTTTATATTTATAGAAAATAACTTAAAATTATATTTAAAAAAATACTATAAATATTAGAATTTGAAAATATATATATATATATATATATATATATATATATATATATATATATATATATATAAATGTAATTCAATGTATAATAATAGTTATTTTGAAACTATATTAAAATTATATAAATTTAAGGTCGTGGAGGCGACGTAGTGGTAAAGTCGGCCTCGTCATGACGGACCGGTCTTGTGTTCGATCCCGAGCAAGGTCGTAGCTCGTCGTGCGAGTAGTTAGTCTAAATCGGGCCAAGCCCACTACCTTTAGCCCACGGGGTTTGGATTGACGGTGAATGGGTGCCTTGTTAAGGCACTCCTTGCGATAGGTCACCGGTTCAAATCTCCCGTGGGTATGTAGGTTAGTCTTAATATAGAAAAAAAAAAATTATATAAATTTTTAAATATAAAAATGGAATGCTATTATTTTTTATATAAAATTATTAATATATTTGTGGGATATTATAATATATTTGTGGGATAATTAGTTTTTATGTTATATATATCTATATCTATATCTATATCTATATCCATATCTATATCTATATCTATATCTATCTATATATATATATATATATATATATATATAATCAGCTTGAATGAGAATTTTGTATTTATATGCAAATTTGTACCTAAACTTAAGCCTTTTTATCTAAAAACTACAAACCTTTTTAAAAAAGACTTAGGCATATAGCTTACAAAAATAACCCACCAAAAAACATAATTTACATATCACACTATAACTATTTGATAATGCAATAACTCGTAATCGTGAAATGTCAATCCATTTAGCTTGAAAGAATAGGACATAGCTTGATTTGAACATTGCCTTTTAAATCTCCAATTTAGACTGTTCATTAGCACGAAATATACTACTAAAAAGAACTCTTTTGCTACTTTCCTAATGTTCTCCATAACACTTTATATTGTTGTTGCTTTCTTGATGATAGTTTATATTTTTATATAAATATGATTTGGAATTATAGAAACAACAATATTTGAATGTGAAGTTATTAATATATTTCATATCAAAATATATAAATAAATAAATAAATAATTGAATCTGAAGATACTAATATATATATAAATAAATTAAAAAAAAAATTGAATGTGAAGATACTAATAGATTTGATATCAAAATACATAATAATAAAAAAAAATATTTAAACAAGACATGAAAACTACACAAAAGTTTTAAATATGCTACCAAATTGATATTAAAATTTTAGCTTTGATATCAAGGGGCCTAGTGTGGCAACATAAAAGTTTTGAATTGAGAATGTACAAAGTATGTGATGCAGTGAATTTGAATTTGAATTGAATTTTGGTGTAACAAATTTGGCTCCAATTTCAATGCAACAAATTTGAATTGACTTTCTTTGGATGCAGCAGAAGCTGAAGCCATTAGGCCAATCAAACTCTAGGCCAATCAAACTCATAATGCAGGAAAATAAGAAATAGACAATTGATGGGAAGGGAGAACATAGTCAAGTTTGCTTCATTAATTTTATTAATTAAAGAAAGGAAAAAAAACAGAAATCCCAATTAAATCTTAACCATCCATCGTGTGCATAGGCTCATCATTGGTTTTATTACTGCTTCTTTATAGCTTTGGTTTCTATATTTACCATCCGTTTTTTAGATAGAAAATAAAGCCAGGATTATATAAATATAAAATTAATTTTAAATTATATTTTAAAATATTTTATGTATTTTTTTATTTTTTTCAGTGGGAAGATTATATTAATATAAAATTATTAATATATATATATATATATATATATATATATATATATATGAAATTATGTAGAATAATTTTTATATTTATATTTTCATTTGAAAATATTAATATAATTAAATTATAATTAAAATATATTTTTTATTATGTAATTTCTTTTTAATAGGGTTTTAGTATATTTTATATTTATAAAAAAATAACTTAAAATTATATTAAAAAAAAAACTATAAATATTAGAATTTGAAAAAATATATATATAAATGTAATTCAATATATAATAATAGTTATTTTGAAATTATATTAAAATTATATAAATTTTTAAATATAAAAATGGAATGCTATTATTTTTTTATATGAAATTATTTTAAACTAATATAAAAAAATATATATTCAATATAAAATTATTAATATATTTGTGGGATTATATATATATATATATATATAATCAGTTTGAATGAGAATTTTGTATTTATATGCAAATTTGTACCTGGACCATATTAAATATATCGAGTACTACATATCTATATCTTGACAAGAATTTATTAAGTCTTCTTATCTAGCAAAACTACCAACCTTTCTAGAAAGACTTCAAACTAGAAAAAAAAAAATGATGTTCCCCTACTACAATCGCGTGAATGTGATAGAAGGGTGGTAGTCTTGTGGTAGTCTCACAACTCTACGTCGGGTGGTCATTTACCTTTCTTGATAAATGCTTTCTTACGACCTTTTTAACAAAAACTAAGTTATGTTTCCACAGAGTTGGACCATCAAGCAAGGGTCCATCTTTTTAATCTTCTTCCTTCATCGCACAGGAACTGAGCCTGCTTTTGAGTTAGTGGCAGTGATCTCCACTGTGTTGCTTCAAGATTTCGACCTGGCAGGGATTTATTTTAGCTACCTAGTTCTATTATGTGGGGTGTGGTTCCTAGGCACTTTTTCAATCTAGTTTTGAAAGCATTCAATTGGTTTTTTTCTCCTCCCTTTGGCAGGGTTTTTATGTGATTGCATGGATTTGGTCTCTCTAGTTGGGCAATAGTCAATTCCCTCTCCCTCTTTTCAAAATTGACTCCTTTGGGTCCAACTTCCCTTGACCCTATAGTTTTCTACCCTTTCCCTCCTGTATGATATTTCCTTTCGATTTCCAACAATGGGTTTGGAACAATGATGTGGTGCTACATACCCACCATCCTAAATGTGCCCTAGCCACAACTTTGTTGGTTGGATGATCTGTTGCACAATCCTGCTCGAGTTCTTTATTATTTCCGTGTCCTTCTACTTATCTTAGGATACAATTTATGCATAAAAAAATTATTTTTCTCTCTCTTGTTACGCTACACACATTCCAGATCTACTCTTATAATCGACCAATCCTATTTTCTTTGGCCTTTATGGCTCCACAACAATGAATGTCGAACCGCCAAGGTGGTGCAACTAGTCCCTCTTCCCACTGTCGCCAGCTCTTTGGATGGGAATCAACGGCCAATTTATTTTATACAGTCTGTCCTGAGGTCAAGAAGGAAATCGTCTTTCAAGAATGAAATCCTCCTTCTTGAGTCGAAGGAGTTTGGGGATCAGGCTTACTTCTCACACTCAGAAATTGAAGGTGCTTCTTTAAAGTGGGTTCTAGATCTGGGCAGGTTTCGGAAGCACAAGATTCACTTCCATCATTCCATCACGATGCATTAGTAGATGGAAACCCTGATGCAAATGGTCCCCGAGGATAAACAAGTTGATAACTGCAAGTTGTTTATAGGGTAGGCGGACATCAAACAAACCTTGGGGAACATCCGCTATGTTTTGGATGATATTGTTGCCCAACTTTCAAGAGTTGAGAAATATGTTGTCCTAGATTCTGGCACTGAATTAAAGGAGCCTAATGGAACTCCTGCATCGATCAATGTGATACCACTCAATGTGTCTCCTCGAGTTGTCTCTCCTTAAGGGAAATCCTCACCCATATCTCCTGTTACTATCTCCAACTAAATGAGATACCTGTGCTATAGATTTTCCTTCTTGTCGAATTATGCTTGATGGTTTCTTGTGGCGGAAACGATAGCTTATTATTTCAATCTTTTGATCGAGCTCTTTGTTTCTTGTTTTCAGTTTTTAGTTTTATGCTAGCATACAATGATCTTGGTTTTTTTGTAAAGGGATAAATTGTTGTTAAAATCCACACTCTTTTACATGGTCTCTGAGATGTATTTATGTTAGTAAATAGTTCATTGGACTTATGTATCCATGGAAATATCACACAGACTATTTTTTAGTGACTCAGTAAATCAGTTGTGCACGATGTGATTTTTTTTACTAATAAAAATCTATTAACGCAACTTAAAAAAACAAAAATATATATAATACTTTTGAATATATAATTTTTTATGATTTAACTTTATTTTATGTTTACCTAGTTTTTAGATAAATGTTATCTTTTTTTGTAAGCTTGGTAGTACTTTCTCTATTAATATTTCCATACCATAGAAGCTTTTTTAACAAAATTTGCAGGTGGCCTCAACCTGCCCACAGGTAACTAGGTTTGTTGGCCACCTGTCTGCGTTAAATGTTGTCCAAAAGTTGAATAAATTTTTCAACACCATCCAAGCAACATTTGCAGTTCTACCTACTATAAATTTTAGCTTTAAAAAGTAAAGGTTATCTGGCATAAAACAAAAATCTGTTTCAGGACCTGTTTCATTCGTTAGATGAGTCCACCGGGGTTGGCGCTTTAGCGCTGGACCCCGGGATTTCGCTCCTCTTCATGTCCTGTAAGCTTTGCTCTATCCTGTTCAGTGCAAGATTGTTTCTATACACTTGAATATGGACAGCAGCAATTTCTCTATGAAGATCCTTCATACTGGGTTCCATTGTTCGAGCTTCCTCTTTTTTCTGGGCCTCCTCCTACTCCTCATGTTCCTTGTATAGTGTCATTTCTCAGGCCACTATGTTCTTCATAACCCAGTATTGTTGGATTGTTTGCCGAAACAACATGTGTCTCCCTCTGGTGTTCCCCGGATCTTTCACCATGGCTTCCCATTCTTCTGTCTCTATATCCTGATTGGTTATATTGTCATTCAGTTCCCTCTCCCACTTTGCAATTTGAGCTCTTACCTTTGGTGGATTGCCAGCTATATACACATTTATGAGGGTCTGTATGTGCTCCTTCCCAGTCCTCCTGCCTCTTTTGTTAGAACCTCTGTTGGAGGTTGCTTCCCCTGCCTTTGTCCTTTTCCCTGCCTTCCCTGTTCCTTTGGTTCCTCTTTTGCCTGCCTCTTTTCCTTCTTTTTCCATACTGTCTTCGTTCTTGTGTTGTTTTGGTTTTCCCAAGCATTTCACCAGAACCGGCTTTGTTGACATCTAATCATAGGGATTGGATGAACAGTTGTAAATAATGTAAATAAATAATAAGAGAAAATGGAGAGTCATTGGGAGATGAAACTAACAGTCACTCGCTCATGTATATAATTATGATCAGCCTAAATGAATAAACAAAATCTCATTTGAGGAGTTACCTCCTGGAGTGACATGGTATCAGAGGCAGCTCCATTTTTGGCATTACAATCTACCATTGTAACTCCCTTTTTCCATTTTTCAGAAATTTGTCCTGCAGTCTGCCATATTCTTTAGTCTTATGCTCTTTGCACTCTGCCCTCTACGTGATAATCTGGTGTAACGCTTGGTATACCCATCGAATACCTGCACAAGTCCCAAGACTCTTCCTCAGCTTGTGACCTGCTCCCAGCCAACGTCTCCATACCTGATTTCTTATATCTCACACAATAGAAGTCTTGCCATAGTTACCATAGAAGTTAACGTGGACCATGGTTGCAACGCTGCTCGGCTCGGCCTCTGCACATATATCCCACCCATAAACGTTGCACATACAATCTTGTTGTTAAGCCTTGAATAAAATGTGAGTACAATCACTCCATTTGAATTCCTCTTTTCTTTCTAAAGAAGTCATCTTAGCTTCTGCATTTAAATTGCTAATGAATTTAAAGTGATAGCATTGGAGTCATAAAATTGTGAAGACATATCAATAGCATTCTGTTAAGTTTGATATTGCTGCCATAGCCTCTCTTCTGTTAAGTTTGATATTGCTGCCATAGCCTCAGAGAGCTTTGCCTTCAACTGTGCACTATTTTGTGAGTGTTGCCTTGAGTTTCCATTTAACTCCCTCCCTTATATAAAACCTCTGATACATATTTATATTAGAATTGTATTTTTTTTTTACAAAACTACCACTGGAAGTGTTATTTCTTGGTAGCAGAAGTACATTTTTTTACAGTACACAAATTGTTTTTTTAAATGCATCCATTGATACCTATTGTGGGAGTGGTTCTCACCGACAAGGAGAACTATCTATAATGGTCATGGAAAATCAAACACACACTCATTTTTAATGAGTTGTGGAAAGGAGTGTGTGTTGGAGACGGAGACAAAGAACCAGAACAACCTACCTCAGACAAGGAATTTGTCATTTGGGAAAATAAGAACAACAAGGCTTATGCCTTGATTTCAGCATCAGTAAATGAAGAGGTGAGTCGCCATATTTCACCATTTTCAAATTCTTTCGAAGCCTTACAAAAACTGAAGGAACTCTATGACTCACACTCTGCACTTGAAGTTGTTCAACTCATGATTAAATTTTGCAGCCTTGACTTACAAAATTATGATCCTCTTGCTCTTGCATCAGAAGTAAAATCTATTATGCATGATATCAAAGTCACTAATGTTGAACTGGACATTCCTCTGATAGCTTTTTTCAAGGCACTTTATCCCACTTACTCAAATTATCTTGAGTCATTGCAAGCAAATGGAAACCTCAAAAAAATTTCCTTTGACTCCCTTGTGAAAAAATTTGTTGAAACAAAGAAAGCTTTTGGGAAGAAGACAGCTCCTCAGTCTTCTGAAGAGGTTGTGTGTCTTGCACATAGAGAGAAGAATCTTGCTCGAGATTCTTCTAGAGGAAGAGGTGGTCGAAGAGGAAGAGGAAGAATAAATTTTAGAGGCATGGGGGGCAGACACTCTTAAGGAGAAAAGTCAGATTTGCATTGCATATGTTGCAATAGAGATGGATCACATGATGCATCCACATGCAAGTTGCCTTGGGACAGAATTGAGCAGGAAAGAAACCAACCCAAAGGTAAAACTAATGACAAAGAGAAAGGTAAAGCACCTGAATCCACTCACTATGTTGTGTTAGACTGTAATATTAGAGTAAATGAAGACTTATTTAATGCTTCACTTGCTTCTTGGAAAAAAGATTGGTTGCTTGATTTAGAAGCAACTTGCCACATGACTTTTAGAAAATATTTTTTTGAAGAATTTACTGACAATGTTGATGGAGAAGTATACTTTGCAAACAAATCAAAACTCAAAACATCAGGGCTTGGCACAATCAAGCTTAAATTGTCTGGTCTTCCAGACCTTCTTCTGCATCATGTTTTATATCTCCCACAGCTGAGGAGAAACTTTCTTTCCTTGGTCCACATCCGCCAACAAGGACACTCCATTCATATGTTTGATGGCAAGCTTGAGGTGAGAAAAGCATCAGATCACTCACTTTTCATGACGGGGATAGAAGAAGAAATGCTTCTCAAGCTGCAAGGTACCTTTGCTCGTGCACACAATTTCTCATACAATTCTCATTATGAAGAAGGTACATTTCCATCAAGTTTATTATGGCATGCTAGATTTGGACACTTGAACTATGACATCCTCCGCTTGTTGAAGAAAAATGGTGTTATTGGTTCGCCTACAATTCCTAGGAAACTTAAGCAATGTGATGCTTGCATTCTAGGAAAGCATAACAAATAGTCTTTTCATAATTCACATTCCAGAGCACATACAAAACTTGAACTCATTCATTCAAATTTATGTGGTCCAATATTTGTTCCTTATGCAAATGGAAATAAATATATGATGACATTTATTGATGACTACACGAGAATGTGTTGGGTTTATTTATTGAAGAACAAATCCGATGCTTTTCAAACATTCAAGAAATTTCATACATGGATTGAAAATGATGCACAATCTCATATTGGCTCTATTCACACTGATAATGGAAAAGAATACACTTCAAATGAATTTGAAAACCATCTTCGCCAACATGGGATCAAACATCAAACAATTGTGCCTTATAATCCCCAACAGAATGGAGTAGCTGAAAGAATGAATAGGAAAATCTTAAATATGGTGTGCTCCATGATGTTTTTCAAGAATGTAAAATTGATTTTTTGGGCTGATGCAGTTCTATGTGTTGTATATGTAAATAATAGATGTCCATCTAATGCTATTAGAAACAAGGCTCCTTATGAAATGTGGTATGGGCACATTCCTTCGGTAAAGCATTTGAAGGTCTTTGGTTCCACATGTTATGCCTTGATACCAAAGGTACATAGAAACAAATTTGGTGCAAGAAGTCATAAGTGTATCTTCTTAGGGTATTCAAACACATCCAAAGAATACCGTCTCTATGATGAAGTCAATAAAAAGTGTGTTGTATCTAGAGATGTAATCTTTCTTGAATCATCCAAAATTGACAATGTTGTTGAGCGGCAACTTGATCGCTTGGACAGATTCGCAAATGAAAAATCATTTCAAGAATTTGATAATCAGATTCCACGTCTTGAAGGGGGGATTCCTATACTGGATCAACCTGTGGAATCTTTTTCTGAAGCAATCTCTCCCCCAAATGAAACTCCAACCACTGATGATACTTTGATTGATGTGATTGACAGAATTGGGACTCAATCTTGATTCAGTCCCAACTCAATCAATTGAGCAGCCTGGACCATCTCAGAAAGGTCCCCCAAAGTGGCTGACAAAGACACTTGAAAGTGTTCATCCTGATCAGGTTGGAAAGGCAGGAACTAGAAATTCAACCCGGAAAAATGGAGGTGATGTATTTGATTCACCTGTTGATATGGTTGTTTCTTATGATTGTGAATTGAATTTGTCTACAGATTTTGAACCAACTTCCTTCAAAGAATTTGCTTCTCATGATGAATGGAAAGAAGCGATGCAAAAGGAGTATGATGCCTTGATAAAGAATGGCACTGTGAAGTTGGTCGATCCTCCATTGAGAACCAAACCAATTGGCCGCAAGTGGGTCTACAAGAACAATTATAAAGCTAATAGCTCACTTGAAAAGCACAAATATGGGCTTGTGGCAAAAGGTTTTGCACATAATGAAGGGGTCGATTATGAGGAGACTTTTTCCCCCATAGCAAAATGGGCTACCATCTAGACACTCTTTTCCATAGCGGCTCAGAACGGTTGGAAAGTCCATCAAATGGATGTGAAAACTACTTTCTTGAATGGAGATCTAAAATAGAATGTTTTTATGTCCCATCCTAAAGGATTTGTTGTGAAAGGACATGAACATAAAGTATGCAAACTTGTGAAATCCTTGTATGGCCTCAAACAAGCACCGCAAGCCCGGTATGAAAAACTAACTGAGCATCTTCTGAAACTCAATTTCAAACATTATGATCTTGATGATGCAACTTTGTTTGTTAAGAAAGTTGGCAAAATAGTTGTATATCTTGTGGTATAGGTATATGATATTCTCATGACAGGAAAAAATGAGAGCTACATTGCATCCATAAAGAAGGAATTGAGGAAAATTTTTGAAATGATTGATTTGGGCTATATTCATTACTATCTTGGTATTGAAGTAACTCAACATCTGAAGTCCATGTTCCTTTCTCAAAAGAAGCACATTGGAGATCTGTTGAACAGGTTTGGCATGGCTGAATGAAATCCTCTAACTACTCCAATGGAACAAAACTTAAAGCTCACATCCATTGAAGGAAAAGAATTTGAGGATGCAACAAAGTATAGATAGCTTGTAGGAAGTCTCAACTACCTGACTACTACCAGACCAGAAATTTCATTTGTTGTTGGAATCCTCTCCAGGTTTATGCAAAAGCCTTGTGAGGGACATTGGTCTGTTGCAAAAAGCGTTCTAAATTACTTGAAGGGAACTCAAGACTTTGGACTCAAGTATACACAGGTGGGCGACTTCAACTTGATTGGATACTCTGATTCAGACTTCATTGGAGACAAAGAAACTGGGGTATCTACTTCTGGTTATGTTATGAGTCTTGGATCAGGAGTGTCTCCTGGTGATCACGCAAACAATCAGTTCCAGCAGATTCCACAACAGAGGCAGAATATGTGGCAGCAGCTGAGGCAACAAAAGAAATTGTGTGGCTTAAGAAAATTCTGGAAGATTTGCAAGTAAAACAAGTACATTCGACTCCACTCATGATTGACAATACCTCTGCAATAAATTTGGCCAAGAACCCAAATTTCCATGATCTAACGAAGAACATCAATACAAAATATCATCTTATTCGACATCATGTTGAGGCTAAAACAATCCATCTTCACCATTGTTCCACTAATGAGCAGATTGTAGACATCTTCACCAAAGAGGTTGGAAGAGAAAATCTTGAAAGATTCAGAACGATGCTTGGACTCACCAACATCCATTCAGATTAAGGGGGGGAATGTTGACACCTAATCATAGGGATTGGGTGAACAATTTTAAATAATGTAAATAAATAATAATAAAAAATGGAGAGTCGTCGGGAGATGAAACTCAATAGTCACTCCCTCGTGTATATAACTATGATCAAGCCTAAATGAATAAATAGAATCTCATTTGAGGAGTTACCTCCTGGACTGATAGGCTTGCTTACTGGAGCATGATATAGGATTCGGACCTCCAGACGGTGTTGCACCCTATTTTTTTAGTACCTAAAACATTAACAAAAGAAATTTCTTTATCATTCAGATTTTGTTTACACATAATGGTCTTAATTTTCTCTGCCCTGGGCTTGTCCACTCTCTTTGGGTCTGAAGACTTTGGGTTTCCCTCTTTCTCCCCCTATTTCCCCCATACCTTCTCTGGGGCTAGCAGGCTTCGACCTCCCAATTCCTCTCCGCTCTGCTTATTCCCTCCCCAGCCAACAGGACCATGCAAATCAATAGTTGTATATCTACTGGAGTCCCAATTTTTGGTTTCCTTATCAGCATTCAGGTTCGCATTTGAGGTTTCTGTCCAAGACTCTCTCCACTCATGTGAACACGCCCAAATTTTACCCCTTGTTATCCCATAAGGCCCACAGTCGTCAGCCCAGTTTGGGCTCAGATCGAGCCGAGCTAACCACAACCTTACTGAATTGGCCATAATGGTTCTGGGCTCCCTTCCTTTACTAATTATTTCTTCCTTTCCATGCCTCGGGTACCACCTGATCGGAGCGGTAGGCTTCCTACACTCTCCATTATGGACTTCCCAATGGTCATTCCATCGGGCCTCATTCCCTCGAATCCCATCTATCCAGAGATACACTATATAATTCCCAAGCCCCCTCCCTCCATCAGCATTCCATGCATAGAATCTCCATTCAACTCGGTTAGAATCCCGAACAACCCAGGTCTCGACTAGCTCTAAGTCTTACCTTCCCTCATCCCACTCCCTGACTTCCTCTGTAACATCCATTTCTACGATGCAAGCAAGAAAGGAAACCGAAGAAACATAACAATGCTTTGCAGCGAAGCTCGTTATCCTCTCGACATCCTCGAGCCTGCGTCCACCACCTTCCGCTGCACGTTCTTTCTCCTTCTCCCTTTGAATGCAGCTACCTTCTCTCCTGTCTGCCTTTGGCTCTTGCTGCTTTTTCTAACTGCCCCACCTAACTTCCATCCGGCCCCCCACTTGCCCTCTTCCTCTTCCTGTCGTCCAATCTTTCATTCAATTTCCTCGGAATGAGGTTCCCCTGACCCTTCCATTACTTCACTCATGTAGTCGACTACTCTTTCTGTGGGTTTCCTTCTGACTCTGTGCCACTTGTTGTCATTGGTTTGCCCGCCCTCTCGCTTGACTCTAAAAGAGCTCATATACTATAATGGTCCATGGTCACAATTATGAGTACTCATGGGTTAAGTTAATGCTATATACATATTTTACTATCAAGTCAATGGCCCATAAAAAAATTCCTATAACTCCCTATTTATAAGAAATTTAGAAACTTTTTTGGAAACTTTTAAAGATGGGATAACTATCTTTAAATGTATTTATTTTATAATATTGATTTAAGATTTTAATAATAGTTTTATTTATAAATATTATATTATATATTATGCTTTTTTGTCGAAGATTGTATTTAATTAAATATTTTTATTTTAGCTTTTTACAACTTAATATGAAGAAGATGTTGTTATTAAATATTACATTTAAAAATAATAAATGAATATTTACATTAATAAATTAAAAACAAAAAAACTAATGTAAACTATAAATAAAATACTTTAATTTTATATTAAACTTTATATAAAGAAATAAAGTAATTGAAAGTATATATGTGTGTGTAGTTCCTTCACTACTTAATATGCAGTTGATAAATGACATGTAAAAATAATATTATTGATATTGTATGATGTATAATTCATTCTATATTCAATTAGCATATAACATTTGAAACAAAAAAAAAAGTTATTTTATTGCACATTATAAGTAACATAATTTTATATCAACTTTATATGGAAAATAATAAAACAATTAAAATTATTTTTTTCTTATATTTTTATTTTACATTGTGAGAAAGATGTATAATTTATTTCATTTTTTATATGGAGTTCATATTAATATTTATGAGAGAGAGAAAATGTGTGTTCTTATTCTATTAATATGTTTTTTCTAATTGAAAGTATAGCGTAGAATTGCTATTCCTTCAATGTTCTTAATAGGGAGTTTACATAAAATATTTTAAAAAGTATTGATAACAAAAACACTTTAATGTGTTTGTGTAGAGAAAGAATACTAATAACAAAAATAATTCTATATAATACACAAAACAATTGAAAACTAAAAAATTCTTATAGTTAAACATTTTATTAGTATGTTCAAAACTAGCATAAATCCATTTAACTCCAGATATATCGAAAGCTTAAAAGATTCAAATCAAATCTCTTTAAGTGCAAACATTATCTTAAATTTTGCACTCAAAAAGATGTTTGCATTTTAGGATAATTGATTCCTCTCAAGTTTTGCACTCAAAAAAAATATTTGCATTTAAGATAATCGATTCCTCTAAATACTTAATAAATACAAAATTAAAATAAATTTATGTGAATATTATTTATAAAAAACAATTTCCTTAAAATATAAGAAATAAATGGATTATTTTGATGATGATGATGATGGTTAATGTCCACTGAAACCAAACTTTGGTCTATCGAACCTAAAGAAACGAATTATTTAGTTTGATTTAAGATTTTATTCCTATGCTCAAAAAACTTGGAGAGAAGCCTCCCGAGCTCACTGTAATTTGACATCGTAAAAGGCTAGAAAGGTCAGTATTGCAACAAAGATTTTGAAACTGAGATCTAATGTGGTTGTACACAGGGTACTCTAAGAGGAAGTGATTTTCATCCTCGATGTTCGTATTCTCACAGAGATGGCAGAACCTTTCCATCCATGGTGTTTTAGAAATTTCCCAACGACCCGTTTCACTATGGAGCTCATGAGAGTTCATTCTAATCTTGACTATATTAATTTTCTTCTTTGAGATAGTTAAAACAGAGAGATACTTTGATCTTTTTGGGTGGGGTTGATGACCTCCTTATAATATCTTAATTTTCTTTTAGTTGCTAAATCTTTCTCACACCACATTTTTTCTTTGAACTTAGAAGTAACAATATTTTTAATGTTATTAATGTTTTGCAATGCAACATTCTCGTCGATCTCGCAATGGTTTAACCAGGCCCTGGTGTCTTTATACCAACCTCGTTTGAGCCTTATGTGGTTTTGGCTAGAATTTAAAGCTAGCTTAGGAAGTCTATGATCTCCTATGTTATTGAGTTTGTGCTTATACAACAGAAGCTTAGTCATAGCTAGGCTCTCAATAGGGGAAAGACCCACTTCTATAAGGAGAATAGGATATGGTGTGTCGCTTTTAATTTTGAGGTTATACGTTATAAAACGCTTTTGGATTTGCTCAATCTTTCTCCAGGATTCTCTAGAGATGCTACAACCCCAAACCTCTCATCCATATAAGATAACTGGAGTGACTAAAGTTTCAAAGAGGAACTTCTTTCTATCCCACATTACAAGGTTTGTTGTTTTACAATTGTTTTCAAGTCCAAAATAAGCTTTCCATCCCCCATTAATCCTTTTCTCAATGCTATAGTTCCAGTTGAGCTTGTGATGAATATCAATTCCTAGGTACTTATAGGAAGACACTTCCTCCAAGTTACTATTGTCATACATAAAATTAGCGTAAGTGTCCTTCTTGGGTTTGATAATCATAACTTTTGTTTTGTCAGTATTAACAATCATACCCATGGTAGAGCAGAAATCCTTAATAATTTTAAGTTGCTTATCAAGGTCAGATGGGCACCTTGCAAGAAGAACAATATCGTCAGCGTGGAGAAGAAGGATGATGACTATCCCAGCTAAGGTCGTGTCAGCACATCTTGCTTCCTCTAAACAACCTTCTAGCTTGTCGATGTAAATGCAAAATAGGGTAGGGGAGAGGGGGTAACCTTGTTTAACTCCGATATTACACTTAATATCTTTCGACCACCTCTCATTGCTTTTTAACTTGGCAATTACATTCTCGTATAACCTTATAGCGGCAGCGTTCAACTCAAAAGGAACCTTTAGTTCTTCTAATCTGTTCCAAAGGTTGTTTCTAGGAACTGTATCGAAAGTCTTTCTAAAGTCCACAAAGCAACAAAAGAGATTGGATTTATCATTATGGCATTCCTCCACAATGATCTTAAGCGTAACGAGGTGGTTTGTTGTTGAGTGTTGCTTTTTAAAATCCGCTTGGCCTTTAGCCCACTTACCTTCACTTTCAAGCCATATGCTCAACTTCCTTTCCAAAATAATACCATATAACTTAGCTAGGAGAGGGTTGATCATAATTGTTCGATAATTAGAGGGGTTATTTGTATCCCCACTTTAGGATAATGAGGCTTTGAGTCCATGGTTTAGGGAACCTTTGCTTGATTGCTTGATTGAAAAGATTGTGAATGTGGGGGATGAGGACAGGACTTCCAATTTTTAAGATTTCCACCTAATAACCTCCAATGTCCTTAGCTTTCCCATTAGCCAAGCGATTTACTTTACATCCCATAAATCATAAATTACTATGTTTACATAATTACACTATAAGATATAAATATGTTTGATACGTTATAAATATAAATACTACGAATATTGATACTATCAATATGAATATGGTAGTGAAGGCTATCTATACTACGCATATTGATAATATCAATATGAATATGGTAGTGAAGGCTATCTATTATTTCTATTAATTTCAGTTGTAAATAAAAGACTAGATGCATGAATGTTTTCATGTTGAATATGGATAAACACACTGAGTATATGAACTTTCTTTCGAATTTGTATGACAATTTATTAATAAATGTGCAGTAGTATCAATATGAATAGGGTAGCGAAGGCTATCTATTATAGGCTATCTATCTATTATTTCTATTAATATCTAGTTGTAAATAAAAGACTAAATTCATGTATGTTTTTATGTTGAATATGGATAACGATGCAATGTTCCAGCAAACTTAGTTGGAGACATTTCATATCACGAGTAGGTTAAATGTGGTAAACTCCACTATTTAGCGAACAATTACATTCTACTCTTTGGTAGGGCGCCCAACTCCTTGGCCCTGGACCTAAGAATATGCTTTTGGATTTTGCCCGTGGCGGTTTTGGGCAAAGGACCGAACACCACCGACTTGGGTCCCATGTAATGGGGGAGCGCAGACCGACAATAATTCATTATATCTTGCCCCACACGACTTTCATCCCCATTGCGATCAGCAGACCCCTTTAGGGTTACGAAGGCACACGGAGACTCACCCCAACGTTCGTCGGGCCTTGCGACAACTGAGGCTTCCAGGACCCTAGGATGAGTATACAGCACAGTCTCCACTTCGAGGCTGCTGATATTTTCCCCGCCGGAAATAATAATGTCCTTCAACCGGTCCTTGATTTCGATATAACCGTCTGGGTGCTTGACCGCCACGTCGCCGGAGTGAAACCACCCGCCGCGGAAGCTCTCCCGGTTGGCCTCTGGGTCCCTGAGGTAGCCCTTCATCATCATGTTGCCCCGCATCACAACCTCCCCGACAGTGCTCCCGTCCGCCGGGACCGGTACCATGCTCTCCGGATTCACCACATCCAGCCCTTCCAGGGAGACATAACGCACACCCTGCCGGGCCTTCAGCCTCGCTCGATCCGGCGGTGGGAGCGAGTCCCACTCCTCCTTCCACGCGCACATGACTGACGGCCCGTTGGACTCGCTGAGGCCGTATGTGTGCGTAACGTGGAAGCCCTGCTCTTCCATCTTCGCCAGCACAGAAGCCGGAGGCGCCGAACCGGCGGTCATCACGTTAACGCCGCGCGGGATGGAGACTCGATCCTTGGTCTCGGAGTTCAATATTGTGTTCAGAACCACTGGGGCCGCGCAGAAATGGGTCACCTTGTGCTCGGCTATGGAGGTGAAGATCCCCTGGGCAGTAACCTTCCGAACCAAAAAAAACAAAAAACCGAGATCAGATATCGGCTAACCAGTGGAAAACGGTTTTACAGTTTTAATTTCTATTACCTGACGCAAGCAGATGTTGGTGCCGCAGAACGCTGCGATGGCCCAGGTATAACACCACCCGTTGCAGTGGAACATGGGCAGAGTCCATAGATAAACACAACCATCAGCCATTCCCCAGGACAAAGCAGAGCCGAGGGACGCAACATACGCCCCCCGGTGGCTCATGACCACGCCCTTCGGACTCGACGTGGTGCCCGAAGTATACCCCAACGCGATGCTCTGCCACTCATCGTTTGGCGGCTGCCACTCGAACCCTGAATCTCCTGTCTGCAAGAAGTTCTCATAATCCACGGCACCACTCCGTAGGGCCCGCTTCAAATTCCCCTCCTCGCAGGTCTCGTCACCGATGACGACTAGAAACGGAGGTTCGAATCCCGTTCCCTGCTTCTCCGCCATCAGCTTCAGCGCCTCGTGCAAGAGCCAAGAGAACTCCTGATCGACCAGCACGGCGGCGGCCCGGGAATGTTCGAGCAGGGAGGCGATCGTCCGGGCGTTTAGCCGGACGTTGATGCAATTCAGCACGGCCCCCGCCATGGGGACGCCGAAATGGGCCTCGTAGGCGGCCGGCACATTAGGCGCCAGCACCGCGACCTGCCAATTAAAACTTCAGACCTCTAGATTGAAATACATACACTAAGCTAAGCGAATACAGAAACGCTTACCGTGGTACCGGGACCGATGTAGTGTTTGACCAGGGCGGATGCGAGGCGCCTGTATCTCTCGTACGTCTGATCCCACGTATACTGCTGGGCGCCGTGGATGACAGATTTGCGTTTCGGGTAAACGAGAGCTGCCCGATGGATGAACCAGAGCGGCGTCAGCGCCATGTGATTCGCAGGGCACCTGGGCAGATCATCGATGTCCTTAACCTCCACTTGTGCCATTATTCCTCACAGAATACAAGATCTGATGCTTTGGGCCCCAAGCCCTGGTGGCTTGCTCTCTTATATTCTTTTCAGAGGAAAAAATCAGAACCATTCTGCATGAAAAATGAGGAAGAGTTTCATTGTTTAAAAGTGGCGTTGCCTGCTCTACTATTCATTTTTTAAGTCCAACTTGAGAATCAGTTTAAGGTGCCAGCTTTAAACTATTTATTTTCTTTATGTTCAATTTACATTTAGGTTAGAATCACATATTGCTATGGATTTCGCAGATAACCAATATAAATGAAATGATATTTTAACGAGATTAACCATACTATATGAATAGTTTATTAGATTAACCAATATAAATGAAATGATATTTTAACGAGATTAACCATACTATATGAATAGTTTATTAGATTATTAATTTTTTGTTTTTTTGTTATTCAATTTTTTTCTTGTTTAAATGGATGATGAGCTGGCTCAACTTTCCAACAATTCTCTAATCTTTTTCTTATTCAAATGGATGATGAACTGGCTCAACTTTCCAACAATTCTCTAATCTTTTTCTTATTCAAATGGATGATGAGCTGGCTTAACTTTCCAACAATTCTCTTGCTGAAAAGATAATGCCAAGAAACCGATGCTAGCATATTCTCATAACTTTCTCTCATGTCTTTGAATGTATCACATTCCAAAATCAAATGTTTTTCCAATTCCACGATATTCAAAATGTACACACCCGTTCTTCCCAAGTTTCTTTAAGCATTTTCCACTGTCCTGTTTCACACTGAAGTTGATGCGAGTTGGTTCTTAATTGAGGAATAAGAACATTTGCCCTCCACCAAATGCTAGCTCTAATAAACTCTTTTTATTTTTTATTATAGATCACACGTAGTGTTGAATTCTTCAATTTTTATTTTTTATTATAGATCACACGTAGTGTTGAATTCTTCAATTTAGTACTTTTTCTTTTTACCTAGTTCTTTTCCCATACCACCAGTTTATCAAACTTCTACATAACAAAATTCTTTAGCGCCTTGCTATTTGTGACACTTAGATTAAAGTAAATATTCAATTTTTACATTTATATGCAGTTTTATTTCATCCATATTTTGATTCCATTCCACCATTTAAAAATAATTTATATAAATTATTCAAATATAAATGGCAAAGATTCCGCCGATCCGTATCCATTATTAGTATTTCAGATCCATTATAAATATTTTCAAATACATTTCTTTTCAAACGTTGTTGCAGGCATCCATTACCATTTGGAGGCTCTCAATTTTTTATTTAAACGATGAAATAATTTCATTAAATTCATTTACTTTCATAGCGTCGCTACAGTCATCCGTGATCCATGACAGGATTTCAGCTTTTAAAATATCCGTGATCCATGACCGGATTTCAAATAAAGTCATTTTCCTGAAATGGATAAACAAAGGCTAATGAGTAAATTGTGTTGAGGTCCGGGATTCATTTTCTGTCGAAGATTTAAAATATTGAGAACCGACTTTAAACCTGTTGGGCTATAACAAAAACGTGAAAAATAGCACATGACACCCACTAACATCTCATTATATTTTATGTCTACGTTTCACATGGTGCAATGTCTTGTATCTTAGTTATAGGTTTTAAAAGTAAAATTGACTGAACTAAAGTCAGAATGCAGAAGTGACAGTTTGTTAAAAAGTTTTATGTTGTAAAATATTTTGTCTAGCCACGGAGAGTCAATAGGACTGGGTTGATGTGGTCGATGGTACAGCACAAGATTGTTATATTTGGTGTTACTTGACCGAAACCTAGTTTGAGCAAAGTTTGTACGTTGTTAAAGTGCGATAACCATTATGATAGAGTTATAAATGGTCATGCTTGTATGGTAGAGTGTATACAATCCTAATTTCGTTTGGCCTAGTTTGGTTGGTGTTGTAGTAGTTAAAGCATGTTAGAGATAATCTTGTCTAAGAAATTGTTTGATGTTGTATAAGTAAAACATGACATGACAAGGATAGATGTAGATGTAGTTTTTGTTTGGAAAAATATTTGAATAGTGAAGTTAATGTTATTATGTTATTAAAGACTATAATGGTATGTTTTCTTATGTAAATGTATCAATGTTTATATGTTGTTAAAGATGATAGGGCTTTTGTGACAAGAACGATTACAGAATGTCTTAGGGTTTTGAAAATGTTGAAGTTGAAGTTGTTATTGGAGATATTTGTCCAAGGCTTGCTTTGTAGATATATGCTATGATGATTGATGTTGATGGGTTATGATGATGATAATAATTATGTTGCTAAGTATGATATCCATATAGTCTCTTGCTTGGATTTTTACTACTGCTACAAGATTGTCGAGCTTCTCTACTACCACATTCATAAATAAATTAGAGTATTTTATTTAAGTTGTTGTTGACTGATTTGAGGGTTGTAATTAGTTTGACAGGGTTGCTTGAGGATGTGTTTAGAGTTTTTGCTGCTAAATTTTGATTGGTGATATATTGCCCAAAAGACCAAGGAATCTAGGGTTTGTGTTACTTTTCTTAATGAGTTATTTATTGTCCAAGGTTTTATATTGAATACTAATATTTAGAGTCAATGCACTATTGAGTTCATAACTTAGTATTGTGAGGAAACCAGAGTTGTTGGTTGAATGACAATGTTAGTGTTATAGAGATGTTTTAATGACAGGGTTGGATTGCTACTATCAAGTATTGCAAGATTCTTTGCTAGTGTAAAAATTTGCTTGCTGATGAAGGATATGAATGAAAGGTTGATGTGGTTACTACAATACACTGTTGATATATATAAGTTTTGCAGAGTATGATGATGAATGATAATAGGTTGTTGATGATAGAGGTTTGACAATGATGATGTAATAAAGTTGTTGCTTGATAGTGAGGTTTTGGTTAGGGTTTGTGTTAAAGGAATGTATACATGTCAATGACAAAAGAATGTTTACTAATGATGTGTTGCTAACAACAGAGTTGTTGATCAATGAAGAAATTTGCTAAAGAGTTTTATATTAATTTTTAATTTTTTACTAAAGGGAGTGGATCTAGTTTGAAAATGGATGAAATGGAGGTCCACATGATTTTGGGGGTCAATGCCTCCATCTGTTTGGTGCTAGCAAACTAATCTGAGGGATGAGGTGCTTTGTACATGTGGGTGCCAACAAAACAATGAAGGGAGTGGATGCTTCTTGCTAGTCAGTGCTAGTGAAATAGTGAAGGGAGTGGGTGCTTTTTGCTGGTGAGTTCCAGTGAAATAGTGAAGGGAGTGGGTGCTTCCTATTGGTGGACCGTGCCAACGAAACATTGCAAGGGAGTGGGTGTTTCCTATTGGTAGGTTCCAATGAATAGATGTGAAGAAATATTTAAGAAGAGAAGAAGAAGAATGGTGGTTTTATCCTTTTTTAGTTTTCCACCTTAAAAATCTTTGTGTCATCTATGCTTGCTTTTATTATACGATTGTTTGTTTTATGATTTTTCTCCTATGATTGATTGCTAAATAAATTAAAGTATAAATTTCTAACAATTTCTAAAATATTAATTCACCCCCCTCTTAGTTCTTCCAACATCTTTGAAATCTTTGAAAGACCCAAGCTTGCTTAATATAGTTGTCATGATGAGGTGCATATTGTGATTGATGTTGTTAACTTGTGCTTCCAAACTCACAAATATCTCTTGAATAGACTCATCGTCCATGGCTAGGGTTCAACAACCTTCTTCTTAAACTAATTCCTCAATCTCTGCAGTTTCCCACAAAATACCCCAAAGAAAACTACTTAGATATGAACATGATCTTTAATCTACCATGGATATTCCACTTGAATAGTTCACCACAACATATATAATGAAAGTATTGAAATCTCTACTGTGAAGGTTAATTTCCTTTGGATTTCAAATTATTTAATTACTAATTTTCTACTTAAATGTATGAAATATCTTAAATCCAAGAATTAAAGAATGAAAATACACACACACACACACCATCCACAAATAAATGTAAGATTTACCATAAGAAAATCATATGTGAAAAAACCCCAACTGGAAGGTGAAAATCATATGTGAAAGAATACCCAACTAGGGGTATTCTTTAATATCTCATGAACAAACATGCTATGTCACAATTTCACTAAGTGAAGCTCATATGCTCATACATCAAATTTGGTGTGTAGTCAGTTTGTGACCTTATTCTTATAATTATTATTATTGTTGTTGTTGTTGTTGTCATCAACCAACATGCAATACAATGTTATGTTGGCTTTATTCTTGATAAATTAGTCAGTTTAAATGCATAAGTAGTTGCACATTAGTCATAGAGTAATAAAATATGCCTTAGTAAGAAAATACCTAGTGGTTGCATATATAGTGCATATAACTTCAAGGCTTATGCACATAGTTTGATAATTTAAGTGTGTCCACAACATTCCATGCCATTAATTGAAGTTCAAATATTATGTCCATTTTGCATTTTAGGCATCTCCTAAGGATAAATGGGAGGTGTTTCTCCAACTTATATAAAGAAACTAATAAGTGGATTACCATGCCCATATATCTAACAAATAAATTCCATATACGTACTAAGACATTGGATATCATGCATGTATATTAGTGTTCAATTCAAGTCTTGTCTACACTGACTTATCAAAGGCTTGAGGAACTCCTTAGGTATTTTATTTGGGAAATTCTCAAGGTCATAAAATATTCTATAAAGTTCCTTAGCACGTCTATTACCTACCCAAAAATTGGGTAGGAGGGCATCATTAGGATGTGTACAAAAACTCATATCTTGTGCATAAAGTGTATCATCAAATTTATAGAAGGGTCAAAAGCCTTGAAAATCCTCCTTTTTAACTATGTTTCTAGAGGTGACCCATTGGCAAAAACAATTAGAGTAACTTGAATTTTTAAACACTACTTATCACTTCTTCTCAAGTTGATAACCTTCATGGAAAAAGTTATTTTAGAGGAGTGTGAAGCTATAAAAAACAAATAGGTCTACAAAATTGACACCTTCATGTATGATCTACGTCTTAAGAAACGTTTTCCTAGATCATGGCTTCCAATGGTGTTACAAGACTTCTTAATCCTCAACCAATCCATTATACAAGAGAGGAAATTAGAAATTCATAACCAATTTTTTTCTCTTTGAACCATAGATTATAAGGCTTGGGAAAGTTGGAGGTTGAGTTCTACCAATTGACACACTAATTTTGGAATGTGTTCAAATCCTTATCCTTGATAATATTCTCTTGAAGCTTGGCCTATAAGCCCTAACAACCCATTAGAAAGACTACATATGGAATTAAACCAAGAGATTTAGAAAAAATTTATATCTTATGATTATAGAAGTTTAATTACAAACTCTATCTTGGATGTTAGGATTCATAAGCTCTCGAGACTAAAATATGAATAGAAACCTAGTTTTGCAAACTTAAGTCAATAAGTAAATCATTTTCAAAGAATATGAAGTCATTTTCTCCTTGTTATTTGTTTCTAGGAGGGATCATACATAGGAGAAAATTAAATACTTGGTGTGCCTTGAAAAAAAATGCCCCCAATGTGCTAAACAAGAAATTGTCAAACAATCTTTTCAATAATAGAAGTTTTCCATCTTATCCTAAGAATGGGACTATGGGTTCTATTGCCAACTCCTCCCCTATAGCATTCACTTGAAACTCGCCTTACTAAGGGATCATCTTCGAAAGGAAATTGAGTTTAATGCAACCATTAGAGGAAATTTCAGCCTAAAAGTGGTCTCCTAAAGGAAAATAATAAAATAATAGTTAAAATAATAAAATAAGAGTTATGAATTTTTGAGGGAAAAGAAGAAAACTATGTTTTTATTGTATTTTTGGCTTATCTCCTTATATGTTTACTCAAATAAGTGTAGACACTCATTGGATGCAAAATTAAATAATTTTGCATCCAACTTGTACCCATTATGCATACTTCTGAGAAGACTCACATTGATAAAAATTGAAGATACATTAAAAAAACATGTTGAAACACGCTTTTTAATGTATCTTCAATTTTTATCAATGTGAGTATTCTCAGAAGTATGCATAATGGGTACTTGTTGGATGTGAAATTTAATTCCGCATACAACGAGTGTTTACACTTGAAATTTAAGTAAACCTATAAGGAGATAAGCCAAAAATACAATTAAAAAGAGTAATTTTGTTTTTTTATTTTCCCTCCAAAATATTTATATGCATCTCTTTTTAAATTTAAAGGAATTTGATTGGTTTGAATATTATGTACATGAAAATTTCATGGACACTTTTACGCTGAAATTTCCTCTAATGATAGCTACTTATTAGAAATGAAATTCTTTATCTAAATTGGAAAACAATAGATGAATATGCTTTGTTCTTAATATGTACCAAACTCTATGTGTAGATTTAGGTCCATCCCCAAAATGTGGATATGGAAATGTAATATTCCATCTTTTAAGTAGACTTATTGCCACTTATATGGTGGTGTTCCAAATGTATGGATGTCCCAATAATGTTTGATGTATAAACTTAAATGCTTTTTGGTATGATATGATGTGTTGATTATATATGACTAGTGAACACACTCATATTTACTAGGATGGTAATGAATGTTATTACTCTATGCTTATTTTTTTATTTGGCATGATGATGATTATATATAACATGTCTCTCTTAATTGTTGCATCTTATGATGTTATTGATGATTCATTGAATGTGATAAGTAAGAATCATAAGCATATGTACTTTGAGAGTGAGACAAGATACTTATACCCAAGTCGGGGTCAAGAAACTAGATATTTCATCTTATATGCTATGATGTAAACATATGACTATGGATTGCTTGACTATTCGAATGATATTATTTAATCTAGATTCCTAATGTTTGTAAGGACAAGTTTGGTGTTGCTAGCATAGCCTACATATTGACAAAGACTTTTTGAAGGAGACATGCTCACCATAGAGAGAGGTTTAGGTTATTCCCACCTAATATAAACTCCCTCCATGTAGGACATCTTAGGCGCAAACAAATCCTCACCCAAGATGTTGCATAATGCCATGAGCTAAGGTTAGGGACATCATCTCCAAGGATAAATTAAGGGGTATGAAATAAGGGAGAAAAGTCTTTATGTCTCAATGGACTACAAGGCTCCCACTAATGTATAAGGGTATGGAGTTAACTTAGTCTCCAAGTTATTTTTTAAGGATTCAAATGGTATGCCTATTTGTAGTATTATAAGTGGCTATTCTAATTTGAAATGTCATACAAATAGAAAATTGGTGAATATTCAATGAAAAAACATGTAATTTACTATTAAAATTGGTAATTTTTTGGAAAATGTCATCTATTTAACAATATATATGTAAAAAATAGGTGAATTTTTAATCAAATTGGTGAATATTTGTTTTCAAAAAATGTCTAAAAAATAGCCATTTAGGAAAATTTCGCCACTAAAATTTTCCCTGTTAATCTCATCTGTAGAACATTAGTTCCCCACTACTGTAAACCTATATAAAAGGGCTAGATTGACCACAACCTCACACTTGGTATTCACTAGGATTCCTCATCATAAAATAAATATATACATCATGTGCATGTCTTAGAATTGCATTCATTTAATTGTTAATTGGGTTTATCTCGGCTGGTTAGGAGGAATTATTGTTATCCTCCCTACCCAAATTCAATTCTCGCAAATGACATAAAGAGCTCATATTAACTATATTATTGTAATGGTTTCAAGTCTGGTTATTATACAACCTTGAGCCCTAAAGAATATCTTACCCTTGCCTAGGGGCTAGAGGCTAGGATGCTTTGTTACATGGGAAAAAAAGTGCATTCATTTACATGGAAAATATCATTTATACAATGCACTAATTTAAATAGAAAAATATTTATGAGTAAAAATAGGCTTGGCTTTAGTGTACAAACGTAGACAGTAAATAAAACTAAAACGATTATGTAATAGAAACATTAAAATTCAGTGAAAGATTCACTTTTATCTAGATGCTTTTATTTAATTAAGGGTATCATTATGTGCATACACACATGTCATTTTAAATAAAGGAGGGAAAAGTAGTTTTAAAATGGGGCACTAAAATGAGGGCAAAGTAGTTGGAAAGAAAATAAGTAATAGACTTAATATATAATTAAAATATAGGAAATTATGCATGGGTCACTGACACTATAGATCATAATAAACTAAGATGAGGGTTGGTCACAAAAGACACCTTAGTACTAATCGGTTGAGAAAATGCATAAATTTACATGGAGACATGGTTGAGAGAGGTTTAGAATGTGCTAAGCCCTGGTCATGCACTTGTCCTTGTTATGGTGGGGATTCCACATTAACTCTTTAATAGTTGCACAATTAGTGAAGGAGGCCTTCATATTCCATGTTAGCTCTTTAATAGTTGCACAATTGGTGAAGGAGGCCTTCATGCCCTTCACACATTTTTTTATTGTACAATTTTTCATATAGCCTTTGCAACTTAGGGGTTCCACAAGGAGAAAATTATGCATTGATATGGTATGGTGGAAAGTCCAATAGACTGAGCTTTGTTTGGAGAAAAATATTGGAGTAGAACTTGGAAAAATAAGAGCCACACCATCTTTCAAATAGGTGATAATTGCTTTAAAAAAATCATGAAACTTCTTGTTTTCATTCATGCCTAGGATTTTGTATCTCAACATCCATTACTAGAGATGAAGATTTGTTCCTCTTGTGCATAAAAGGTTTGATGCCTTTAAGTAGAAGCATTATCAAAGCCTAGATAGTAGTGTGGCCTATATAGAAGAATCATAAATTACCAAAAGAAGCCCAAATTCATAGCATATGGATATTAATTTTGTCTTATTTTAAATTCAAAGTTCCATAGCAATAGAGGAGCTCATAAAATATAATGGTCACAAAAGTGAGCACTCATGGGTTTCATTGAGAAATTCTATGAACATCTTTTACTATTAATTCCATGGCTTGTAATCAAGTTCTATAATAGCTTGTCCATAAGAAATGATAACAATATTTAATTTTATTTTATAATATTGATATAAAATTTAGATAATAATTTTATTTACAAATATTAGTTCGTATATTATACCTTTTATTTTAAAATTGTATTTGATTAAATACTTTTATTTTTGTTATATATTAAAAAGGTTCTTTTATAAGTTAGGAAATGAATTGATTATTGTACTTTACATCTTATATATTATAAACATTTATTAAATATAATAAATATCTAAATATCAAGTTCCTGAGGTAGCCCTTCATCATCATGTTTTCCATGAATTTCGCCCTTTTATGAATAGTTTATGTAATTTATTCAATTATTAATTTTAGAGACCCAGCCGATCTGTATCCATTATCAGTGTTTCAAATCCATTATCGATATTTTAAATATATTTATTTTTAAACGTCGTTGCAGGCATCGATTACTAGTTCGAGGATCTCAATTTTTTATTTAAACGATGAAATCGTGTCATTAAAATTCATTTGCTTTCATAGTGGGCCTATTGGTTAAGAGCATGTTTCCTCCTAAGAGGTCACAGGTTCAAAACCAGAGGGAAACTAGAGGAGGGTAGAGTGTGTATGCCTTCGTAGACTTGGCATTCAAATCATTGCGTGGAGGTGGGTCCTTTGTCCTACAAACAAGGGCGTCTCATACACCAATGTGGTTTCTGGCTTATTTGTGACCTTAAAATTGGATAATAATAATAATAGTGTGGCTACAACCATCTGTGATCCATGGCCGGATTTTCAATTATATATTTTAAGTGCTAAAGGCATGTCATTGAAATGGATAAACAAAATGCCATTAAGCAAATTGTGTTGAGGTCCAGGATTAATTTTTTGTGGAACATCTCAAATATTGAGAACCGACCTTAAATATTTTGGGCGATAACAACAACATGAAAATAAATAATGTTTATGTCCCACATGGTGCAGATATGTTGTTGATGTGTTGGTTCTTAATTTTCATAAATGGGTTATGTATAGTTGGAGGTTAATTTGAATGGAAAAAACCATTGCTTACTAGTGGGATGTTATTATCATAATTGTGTCAAATGTGTAAAATTTGATTGAATTTGGACACCCTTTAAGATAATTTGATTGAACTTGGACACCCTTTAAGATAGTTTAATTCCCTTTCACATATTTGAATTTTTGCAAGGCTTTGTTAAAGTTAGGGAATTAACTTGTTCATTGTGGAGCCTGATGTAGTCTTTTTGCACTTATGAAGCTTTTTTGTCTTATTAGTTAAATGTGTTTATCCCTAAGTTTAAATAAATTTAAATGATAAAATTTTTCGTTAGATGTTTGAATTTTTGCAAGGCTTTGTTAAAATTTGTGAATTAGCTTCTTGATTGTGGAGCTTGATGTAGCCTTTTGGCACTTATGAAGCTTTATTGTCTTAATAGTTAAATGTTTTTTCCCGCAAATTAAGTAAATTTGAATGATAAAGTTTTTTTGTTAGTTTGAAATTTTGCACCCGTGATCGGGGTGTCAATGCAAATTGGACAAGGCGTGGGTTTATGTGACCACCACCCTAGGGAACACACGCTCATTTATTTCAGGAGTACACGATGTCCTCCTCACATGCATGAACAAGTTTATTTGTTGGAGGTGGCTTTGTTTGATGGTGTGTAGTGTCAAGGAATGTGTTAGTGTCAAGGTTTCTTCCTTAGCCTTGTCTTGCATATTGTTGGATATTTGGTTTACGGGGGGATCTCCTACTATGTTTTCTATGAGGGATTTTCCTATGGGGAAGGGAGTTTCTCAGTCCTTCCCTCATGTGTTTTTGGAAGGCGGTGTTCTAGACGTAGGCCTTGTGCTAGTTGATGGAGTGGCGAGCACCTCCTGGCGGTCTGGCTTACTGGGATTATAAGTTCTATTTATGTGTTTTGGCTCTAGCCCTCTAGGTTTTGGTTTCTTTTTGTCTCCTTTGGGCCTTATTGTTGTCTTGGGTGCATCAGCCTCTACCCCAATTTATTTTTAGCTCCAGTATTGAAAGTATTTTATTCGCTTGGTCTAGGGCCTAGGGTTTTATTTATCGGCTCTTTTTGTGTGGTGCTAAGGGTGTTTATGCAGTTAGATGCTTCTACGCGACATCATGGGTATTTGGTGTGGGTGGTCTCTAGTGGAAAGTTGTGCTAGATTACTTAGGTATTGAGTTTGAGTCTAGTAGTTGTAGTGTTGTCCTTTCGATCTAGGTATGTGGTTAGTTCGGGTCCAAAAAGGGGTGTTGCATGGGTCAAATGGTGGAGGGGATTAAGCATAACTTAGATTTTGTGCCACCTCCTATTTGTGTTGGAAGTCTTCTCTCCAAGTACATTCATTTAATTTTGGGCTATTGTGACAACTTCGTGTGTTGGTGTCCTAACCTGGTAGAAGATAAAGTTAGGTATGTTTGTACTTTTACAAGTAGGGGAAATCCCTATAAAGATCTCAATCAACCCCTCTCTGATTTCGACATGCCTCCAAGGCAACATCAAAGAAGCAAAATGGGTGGAGGAAGTGCTTCTCTGTTTGGTCTGAGGGGCATGAGTTTGTTTTCCAATGAATTAGTGGTTTCCTACTTCAACCCATTCCTCCTAATGTGCATCTGGAAATAAGAGAAATGGAGGTGAAGGTAGGAGAAAAAAAGAAATCAATGTCTAACTCAGAAATTCTTGGATATTTTAGAGGATGGGTTCACACAAGAGGCGGGAAAAAATGATTTTTAAATTTAGTGGCCCTTCATTGGCAAATTAAGACAATGTTGGACTTAGTTCTCAAAGAAAAATAGGTGGAGAAATACAATCTATTTGCATCACTAGATGATGTTAATAGAATGTTAAGGAACTTGCATTTTATGGTCAATGGAATTGAATACCCTCTTGGGTATGTTGAAATTCATGTATCATGTGAGTTGGAAGGTGGTGACCATGGCGAGCCACCCAGCTCTAGTGTTCAGGCTCTGGTGATAGTCTCCTCGTCTGATGAGGGCTAAGGTTGAAAGATTGTGGCTAGTTAATGGAGGATGACTTCCCAAGTGGTGGTTTTTGTGTTTCTTTTCAGCCCAGGATGGACATCTATCCAATGTGATTGCGGCAACAGATGGTGTCATGGCTCGAATGTTTGGTATGATGTGTTTTTTGGTCCCATCAAGTTGATGTTTTTTTATGGTTCTAAGATGAAATGCATCTCCTACTTTGTTATTTATGAAAGTTGTTTTTGGTCACTCATTTGTTGATGTGGGTATGCCATGTCTTTTGGTCTATATGTGTTGATCTGGTGGATAACTTGTAAGCTCAACTAGGCAGTGATTGTGTAAAAGTTAGTATGTTTTTAGCTATTTTTGGGTATCTAAGGAAGAGGTGGAGTTCCTTTGTTGGAATTCCCTTGGCCCACAACATTTTATCCATGTATCTTTGTTTCTATGATTAATACAAAGTATTGAAATTTACCAACAACAACAAAAAAGTGTACAAGGCTTTGGTAAATTTTGTGAATTAGCTCCTGATTATGGAGCTTGATGTAGTATTTTTGCACTTATAAAGGTTTTTGTCTTATTAGTTAAAGGTTTTTTCTCCTCAAGTTTAAGTGATTTTTTTTTGTAAGCTTAGTAATACCTTTCATTCATTCATCTATAAACAGGCAAGTTAAAAATATATAATTCGTTTGGTTTCCTCAACCTACCCAATGGGAAACCATGTCTATTGGCCACTGAATCGCATTATAATCCATCCAAAACATAAATAGTTTGAGTCTATTTAACCAAGCCTTATAAGGTTGATAGTTTGAAAACCAACTAGTCAGCATAACACTGAAAACATAAATGCTACCTAACATATACAACCAAAATTAAGTCAAAATTAGCAGGCATAACTTCGACCAACTAATCATCCGACGATTCGCAGGATCTTTAGCACTTGATCCTGGTAATTCAAATTACGTAGACATGAGCTATGTTGTTCAATGCGTCCCAAGCAAGCGTTTTGATTTTGCATCTGAAATTGAATAAGTTGGATCTCTTTTTGAATGTCTCAAAGGCTTAACTCGACCTCACTTTGTTTTTTTGTGTTGGTGGTCGCAGTCATTACTTTGGCCACTATGCATTTCATTAACCAATAGAGATGGATGGACTGTCTAAACTGGGTGAGACATTCGCGAGTGTACCCAATATATGTGATTAGCTCCCCCCAATCTTTAGCTGGCGGTTCAAGCTCCGCTTTAGAATTCAACTCTACTTCCAAGGTCGCGATCAATCGTTTCACCTGCGTCGGGGTCCCTTCGCAGTATGCATGAACTGTGACCTGAAGAATCTTAGAGTTCATTTTCTGACCCCTCTATCACATAGTCCTCTGTCACGCAGTCATCTTCTGCACGGTCCTCTGCCGCACAATCCTATGTCGCGTAGTCCTTTGTCGCGCAGTACTCTGTCACGCAGTCCTCTGCCACTCAGTCCTCTATTATGTAGTCCCACCGAAAGATGAACCAACTTCTTTTCCTTTGCCTTCTTGGTGTCTGTGGCCCCTTCCGCCTTAGCCTAAGGCTCCACCATGAGGTTGAGACATCACCATATGTGCCAAGGTCGGGCCCCCTTTCTTCACCCTTCTCCCTCCTCCCCGCCCTCATAAACCAGCCCACTATACAGAGGCCAAAAGTGGATATAGCTTAGGCGGACTTGGAATATGATTTATACAAAGAACCACCCGAAAGACAAGCATTAATTTAATGTGTGACCAGAAAAACAAATGAAGCATCGAACAGCATTGTGTCCCTTCAAAATTCCACCACCCGAACCATCAAGCATATCTAAATAGTAACCCTCTGGGAGTGGGAGGTACCACTAGAATAAAAATGGTGGCCCCCATGCACCCCTGAGCCCTAAGCCCTGAGTCCGTCGACTCGACCCTGTTCATTTACCAGAACCCTTACTCTCCAAAAGGCTTGCCTAGACAATTAAAGCTTAAAACGAGGAACCCAATTATCAACATGTAGAGGAAACATCATGAGAAAAAATTGGAAGCCAGTAAACATGCCCATGCAAGAAAGGATATTGCCATAAAATATAGAAATCGACATTACATAGTCAAGAAGGCAAATATTTCCAGTCACAAAAACTGCTAATTTAACCAAAGTTTCCTTTCCCCTCCGGACATGAGGCTTATCACAAGTAGCAGCCCCCAACCTGGGATACAGAGATAGCATTATAACATGCCAAAATTTATATGCCAACCTCGAACTGAGACAAGCAGCAACTAGGTATACCTCTCGCATTCCTGGCGCTGCAAACCTGTAAACATCAATCTTAGACTCCCTATGAAGCTGGGGACCCAAGTTTATATGTTGGACATATGGTCTTATCTCCACCTCCGCTCCCACCACCTGTGGGCATCGAGGGTTACCAACCTTCATGTCATGCATCTGCCTTGATCTGCGATGCTTCATGTTATCACATTGAATAAGCATGTGAGGGCGTGGGGGATACCACCCACCATCCCAAATGAATCAATGCTATGTTATATCAACCAAACCCAAGTGGAACTCCAACTGTTTCGCACCCCGATTGGGAAAAGTTTAAGTGAATTTAAATGATATTATTTATTGCACTTTAAATAAATAAATAAATTTATTTTTCTCATATAGTATTGCATATCAATTTTGCACTCTTATTGTTAGAGTGGAAAATATATTCTCAGTAATATCACATGTATTAACTCTTGTACTTTACACCAATTTATAATAAATATTTCTCATAATTTATGATGTGAATTTGAAAGTTGCTATTTTGCACCACCATCCATGAACTGCCTTCCCAACCCCTCATTGTAATAGATGTTGATACTCTATGAATACTCATGAGAAAGTATAAATGCACATGAGTATCATTGTATTGGATATATTGGATACATTGTTTCATATCAAGCATGGATTATGCAGTGACTTGTTCTATAAGGAGTGTTTGATGGTTTTAACATGTCTTCAAGGTTATTCTCTATATTCTTGTGTTCTTTATGGTGTAAATTTTCAGTGTCTTTCTTTCCTTTATATTTTCACTACTATTTCTATTTGTTCTTGAAGAGACATAAAATCACCATGAAAATCAGTCCTCATCCCTAGGGTTCACATGAATATTAAAATTAAACCTAGTTAACTTAGTGACTTTCCTCCATCAACCTATTTTTTCTACTTTTACCCAAGAATTGGATGGAAACTCCACCTTCCTTACAAGCATTAGAGCTTGGGCATTCCTCTTTGTGGTAGCTTGGTGCCTCAATATAATTATCACACCACAACTATAACATCAACACTAGCCATATTCCAAACAAAGAGAAAATTATGCTTCTCCTCTAGCACATGCAACAAGTCATTCATATCCTTTATTTTTTAATGTTCTATCTAATTGATATAGTCCCAAAATATTCATCATCAACACATAAAATATTCTCCAATTATACTTGTATTGTTCCTCTAATTTAGTCTACTAAGGTGGTCTCTCTTGATTTGGAATAATGTGTTATGAAACCCCAAAATTAGTCCACCAATTATTTTGAATCTCTCTTATACATCTTGAGGCCACATAAGTTTTATCCAACTATATGCTTTCATCCAATGTGAATCATATTTGTGCTTTTCTTCTTATGTTGTTATATATCTCTATACATGTCCCTTTCTTTGGCATACATAATAAATAACCTCCTCCATCTCACTAATTATTAATTATGTTAATCCAATAGTAAAGGATTTTTCTGAATACATTACAAAATTTCTTCTTAACTCCTCCGCAATTTATCAAATACTCTCTTTCCATAATACTCTCTTTCAATTTTTCAACTTTGAAGAATTGATGATGTTGTCTAGATACTTCACATTAGTTTTCCATTACTGAGGAAAATTGATATGTTTGATATCAAACCATTCTTCATTTGTTATCCTCGTACTTGCATAAGCTAGCTACTTGGCCATGTGATCTAAATACAAAATCATCAATTCTTCATCAACGTCTTGTGCATGATTATACACATTTCTTATGAGAAACCCTTTTTCCACAATCTTCCATCCATAATTACTTGCAAGAACTTCGTACATTTAATTTGTTAACTTATGCATACAACATTATTTAGTGCCTTGTTTTGTTGACTTAGTAGAGGACATAATTTAGTGCTAACAAGGTTTATGATGATACTATTGTATTTACATGTTAGTAGAAAATACATATCAAGCAATGGACGTTGAAAGTTTTCATTCAAGAATTCCTTGAATGAGAAAAAAATTATTCAATCAATACATTCCCATGTGTATTTATATTGTGTAATAGGTCCCTTTTGTTGATCCATTTTTATGTCACCGCTATGTATTGTCTATCCTTACCTCAATTTCATACTTGGTTGTTTTTCTCAAAGGTAGTGGAGTGGAAGTCTTTCATATTCCCACTCTCTACACATTTTTTCACTCCACACTTTTCCCCACTCTGCACATCACTTCCAGGTACATGTCCATACCTAATCATTTTCTATGTATCCAAAAGAATTACACACCCATCCTTCCGCACACCAATCCTTTCGCACATACATTTCCCTGCACATTCACACTCCTACACACTCCATACCTCTTGCACATATATTTTTCTACACGTATAAATTTTGCACATATAACATCTTCAAACATAGTACATCGTAAAGTCACTCCTTTGCTTATACTCCATACTTAGTGAAAAATAATTGTTTGCTCCTTTAGAGGCTAATTGAAAGCTCATTTAAGAAAATCGGATCTCCAAGATGAAAATGCATTTATATCATACTACGTGGATTATCCAACTGTATTCCTTTTAAGACTTGCCATAAGTTATCAATTTCTCTATACCATTATCGCATGGCCCAATGAAGGTGGTACATGATGAAGTGATATACTACTAAATGCTATCGTAATTCAAAATTTTAACAACTAAGAGCTTCATTCAAGCCTGATTGATCTATAATGTATATATAAGTACATTAAAGAAATAAGAAATATGGTGACTAAGAGAAATAAGGAACTTGTTTGTGGTGATACAACTAATTCATTAGCATGTTAGGATAAAAACTTCCATTAGTCAGCCATGTATCAATGGTATTTGAATTTGGGTCTAGAAGAGAAACAAGGAAATAAGATTTGGAGTACATGGTTAGTTGTGTGTGTTCCAAAAGTATTAAAATAAAAAATATATAAATAAAAGACCATTTGTTGGTGTGCTAGTTTTTTTTATCGGACCAGGACTATCAAGCTCGGTATAAAGAAGAACCTAGTTTTGTTAACCCCAAATATTTTCAAAAAGATGTTGAGATTTCCATAACCATATAGGTAGCTTAAATTATCTAAAATTTATGTCATTCTTGATGCTCAAGGTGGCGGGATAAATATAATTCACGACTTCATGTTGCATTTTGCGCAAATTCCATCCAACCTCACTTAAATTGATATCTCTTTATTGGAAAAACCATATAGAGATTTTCCCGCATTATGGGCATGAACTGACTATTAATGTCCCCGAGTGATTTCTATATATATTGTACTTATCTTTCAAGAAGGATGTTATCTTTGATTAGGCAGAGATTATTTAAAATGAAATTTATTTTCAACTGGTTAATTTTCATAATACCCAAATATTTTTATGGCGGCCTATCTAGTGATGGCTATTGTTTTCTATTTTTTTCTCCACAACTTACCCTACAAAAGAAATATGAATCCTAAGATAGAAACGGTAAAGCTTTGGGACCCTATTATATAGAAACACAAGGTTCCTTTCCATTTTTTCCTTGTTCAAGATAAATTTGTCAAAGAACTTATGCATATGATAATAGGCCATGAACCCCAAAGAATATCTTCAAAAGCTCATAAGTTTCTCTGGAGAAAAGTAGTGCATGAAGAAAAGGAGAATCATACATATATCAAGTTGTTTGATTAGGAACGTAATCCATTGTTGTTGGATATGTTTGTTTTGAGTAAATACTTTGTTGTAGAAGTTTGCAAATAATTGGTTAATTACTTTTTTTAAGAAAAATAAAAGGCAATTTATTTCACTATCATTCATAGTAGGAGATGTCATGATGGGGAATTCTGCACATGTGGTAGAATTTTTTGAATTATTGAAATCTTTTAATATGTTTGAAGCTAAAACCGTACAAGGATTTGATCCTAAAATAATTTACTAAAAGAATTTGGCATATGTAAGGTATGAAAATTTATGCACAAGGATTTCAAAAGAAAGTAGAGAAAATCAAGCCGAAACATCAAAGGATAGGGATACAGTGACACTAGATGATGAAGTAGTAACAAAAGTGAGTACCAACTCCAAAGAAACAACTAAACAAAGAGGGAAAAAACAAACTTCTTCAAAACCTCCTCAACACCACATGTTCGTAAGAGTTCATCCTCAACTCAGAGAAGACAGGATCACACTACGAGTTTTCACTCAAGAATTCCTTGAATGAGAAAAATTATATTCAATCAATCCATTCCACGTGTATTTTTATTGTATAATAGGTCTCGTTTGTTGATCCATTTTTATGTCACCACTATGTATTATCTATCCTTACCTCAAATTTCGTAATTAGTCTCTCTTATAAAAGGTAGTGGTGTGGAAATCTTTCATATTCCCACATGTTGCGGGCTCAGATTTTTGTTGCCCCAACATGGGGGATAACCACCCAGTCCGGACCTTAAGACAACTCCTTTTCCGTTTAAAGTGGTGGCTCCGACTCGGGATAATGGGACCAGTTTCTCAGTGTCGGTTTTAAGATGAGAGTGGGTGGTTCATGACTGATTGCAATAGAATAATGATAATCTAAATGACCTATTCTATCATGCAAATATCTAACTAACTTATTCTAATATAAACCCAGGTATTTCTGTGTGGTATGTGATCTACAAAGATATCTGCTTAACATGTGATAATAAAGATTAATCACGCATAAACAGAGATGATAACGTATAAGATAATTTCTTTGACTATATAGGTAGTCAAAGAAATTTATAAAATATATCGCATATATGATGAATTATATATATGAAAATTAAATCATACAAGATAATAGTACCATATGTGCGAAGTTCTGCTCATTTAACTAATGACATGGATCAACTCCTTTCTTCAAATCAAATTATCTCCCAAGAACACAATAGTGCATCAACAAAGGAAAGTATTCTGATATCTAAAAGAAACGAGCATGTTCCATAATTTCACCAAAGCATTCACAAATTTACAAAAGTGTATTCTTTGCAAATTTTTTTGATAAAATTTTGGACCCTTCTCTAAATGCATCAGAAGGGTATAAATATTATTCTAACTAATGTGAAAAAATAGATTATACAAAAATTTGAGGAGGTTTCAAACAACCTTCCTCCTAACTAGTTAACTAACTCTACTGGCTTGATGATCAGAGGCTAAGATGATGATTTTTTGTCTACCATCTTGTCCTTCAAATCGCATATATCGGTCATTGGTTTGAGTTGAGGAGGTGCCCCAAAATGTGTCCTGAGTTGTCCTACGAAAATCGCATCGGTGAGAGGTGGCAGCATCCGCTGAGTCGAATGAAGTGAGCAGTTAAGGGTCATGATCTGGCTGTGCGGCTTCACGAGGTATTGCCAATATGACTCCCAGTCAGTCTTGGTCAATTTTGCAATTGCTTCCCTTTGAGTCTCTGCCTTTTCCTGCCAGCTTTTATGCAAAGCACCTAAATCGGGCATTTCTTTTAGATTGCCTTCCTTTACCAGGTTGGTGAAAAACAGAGTGTGGTTCACCGCCTTGATTATATTCTTTGATACCCCAGCTGCCCTTGCCACTGCTAGCTCATCTTGCTTGATTCTCATGTCCTAATCCGTGAAAAGAATGTCTTTGTGCGTCTCCTCGATTTCAAGCAGATTGGCTTTTCTTCCATCTTCTGTGTCCTGCCATTCGATGAACTCTGAGATTCTGGTGTTCAGATCAGTAAACTCGATTCTCTAGTTGATTGCCTTATCTGTTAGTTGGTCACTAGCGATCAGATAAGGAGTAATGTGTGACATCTTTTGGCAGAAGTGCTCTTGTTGTTTCATCAAGAAGGAATTTAGTTCCAGTGCCTCTTTAATTAACTCCTCGGTAGTAGGAACATCATTATATTTTTCCATGGCTTGCTGCAATTCTTGGAGTTGCATGTTTTTAACTGATATATCGGCTTCGTGGCTTATTTTCAGGACCTCCATGCTCTATTGCAATTGTGCAAGCTGCTTTCCTGTTCACACTTGCTTTCTCTATTTCGAGTTGTTGCTCGAGCTATGCAATCCTCTCTTCCTTTGCTCTCAACAAAGTAGAGACTTCAATAGCTTTGTCCATGGTGGTCGTTGCATATGCTGTCGTGAACTGTGACAATCTAGTCAAGTTCTCATCTAGGTTGGAAGGAATGTCCCTCCAAGCTATGTCCATTGGCTTGTTTCCAGGTGGGAGTTCGGGTGTTTCTACCGTTTTCCTTTTCCACTGTCTACTTACTACAGCCTTGTGGAGCGGGCTGTAGAACACATCAAGTGGATGGATTTCGGTCACTTTCAAGACGATCTATGATGTGTGCAGAGCAGGGATAATCTCAGTCTGCTAGGATGTTTTCGCCTGCTCATCCATAGGCTTGGACTGCTCATCCATGGATTTGGATTGCTCGTCCATAGACTTGGACTTTGTATTCTCCTAAATATGCAGAGGAGTTTGACACTCCATTGTTTCTTGGGTATCTATCATTTTAAGAGTGTCTTACAGTTTCTAATTAAACTGATCCCACTCCTTCTCCAAACTACTGCCTTTGACCTCTGAACTGATTTCTTTAGGTGGGGTGCTCATAACCTATTTCTCAGTTGACTTCCTACTGGACTATGTTGTATTATTTGTGTCTTGGGCCTTCCCTGTATCTGGTGTTTTCTCAGTATTCACCTGAGACTCTATGCGAGAACTAGGTCCTTCATTGTTAACAATCACACTTGGTGTAGGCTTATCTTCGATCTTCAACAAGTGCATTGGGATTACTTCGAGCCTTTCATTTTTGAATTCCCGAAATCTTTCAAAATCTTCAAGACTCAGGTTCGCTTTAGCCCATTCGAATGCTTGTTCAAAGGATTCGGCCGACTGTAACAGGTCTTCAAAATCGTTATCCTCATGGTTGTATGGCTTAAGATTTACCGCAATAGTGATCTTGTATGCTACATTGTCTGGATCAAATTTCCTTTTCGGCAATGTATGAAGCCTAAGGGCTTCCATTTTTACTGACTCCTTAATGGCATGATTAAAATTTGCTAAAGCAAAAGAATCGAACTTGACAGGAAAAGAGGGTCATAATAACCTCTTGCTTTCTTTGAGGACTTTAGTTAGGCCTATTCCTATGGTCTGGTGAGCGATTTCCCTTGCTAACAATTTATCAGAAACATACAAAGGAAGGACATGTGGGTCGGTTGTGCTACCAAAAACCCTAATGTAGGTGAACCATTCTTCAATAAAATATTTGTCGACAGCTAGAAGGTCTGTTGCGTCTTCTTGGGAAAACCTGGGGGCTTTCTTATTGAAAATTATTTGATGTAGGGACAAAATAACAGAATGACATATTTTATAGAAATGGGCTATATAATGGGATTCCCATATTTGCTTATGACTAAGATGGATAGCGTAGGGGTCCTGTAAGGTCCATTTCCAACCCATGGTCGGAAATGTAGTGCAGAAACAGATGGCGTCCATAATGTAGGCACTAAAATTGAACGGGGTAAGGTTCTCTAGAGAGGAGGCTCTCTTTTGTCGATATTCGGTAATGATGGTGGCTAGGTTATCAGATAGAATGGTGGCCCAATTCATGATGTGGGAATTAACGCACGTATCAATCAGAGGAATCCATTCTATGGAAAACTTAGAATTATTGGGCAACCCATATAGTCTACATAACATAGCAGCTGAATAGTTGTAGGTAGGCCTGGAGTTTGACGTCCCACAGGACGTATTTTTTATTTTAGAACGTATTTGACAGCTCGGAGAAAATTTTCCACGTCAGGTTAGACGTGTGGTATACCTTCCCAACCCGTCGTTTTGACGTTTAATTTCATTAAAAAAACGTAAAAATCTATAATACATGTAATACCTATCTCTTGAAGTCTGTGACTATTGTACTAGGTTGAGTCATACGGGCCTATGGCTTAATTAATCCCTTGTGTGCATACCAGCCTGGAGTATACGATGCGTTCTCCAAATTATTATTTTTTTTCTTTTCGTCGTTCAGCCTTTATCCTCGATTCGGCCACGTTTACTGAAATTAAGTGCTTTAGTTTTCATTACCGTAAAATTCTACAGTTCTTGTCAAGTCAAGCATACGTTGTGAGAAATTCCTTTAATTTCGTTGTGCGTGAGACTCTGAGAGTTAATCTTATCTGGACTCTGGAGTGTTCTCAAATTCGAAAAAGCTATGAATTTTTCATTAATTTCATCGCTTGGTTTGCGTTTGGGTTGCAACTTGCGGGCCGCGGCCATACCGATATATCTCTTACCGCATATGGTATTTTTATGTTTGTTTTTGAACTTGCCCATACTATATTGTACTGGTCTGTGGATGCTCCTTAATGTGTTGTTACTATTTTAGATGAGTTGTTTCGATATAGTTACTGTTTGGACGCGACCCAGAATCTGCTACCGATCACTATCTGCAGGTATGTCAATTACTCACTGGCTTTTTTTTATCAGTAGTGGTATGTTTGAATGTCACAGCAGCGCCATTGATGTCGTCTATTCGCTCAAGAGGCAGGGCAGCCTGGGCAGGCCGCAAAACCCTCTACGGCTTTGGCGGTTAACATTGAACTCATTTGTTTTGTTTCTAGGGTTTAAATCCTGGTTTAATTTTGGGGTGGATATTTATTTTTCCTGTCAAAATTTGGGATAAAGGTGTGTTGTTTGCACTGAATTAATGCAATGAATAGATTGCATTAATCCTTATTTATTTTCTTGCTTCGTTTTTAGCATGAGTCGATTTCTTACCAGAGCAATGGTTGGATTGAATACGTGTTGTTTTGTCTGTCTTTTCGCTCACAATATGAATTGTGAACAAATCACTGAATGGCTAACCCATTGTCTCTGTAATAAATATGTTGAGAAAATTGCTAAATGTTATATATATATGAAATAGTTGTGTATTAATCGCCGTTCTTTGTGTCTGATGGAAATGAAAATCCAATTTCTGTAAGTTGACCAGATCAGCCTTTGTCATATTAAAGATTTTTTATCGTGCCTCGTGGTCTTTTCTTGAAGGCGTTTTTACTTAAAGAGAATTCTTTTAGAATGTTCTATAAGTTTGGCGTTTACCAAATAATTAGTTCCTTTGTCATATTAAAGATTTTTTTATCGTGCCTCATGGTCTTTTCTTGAAGGCGTTTTTACTTAAAGAGAACTCTTTTAGAATGTTCTGTAAGTTTGGCATTTACCAAATAATTAGTTGAAACGTTGTCTAAGCAATAGACAACAACCCCAGCGAGTAGTCAGACATGCCTTGGCCAGAGCTTTTCTTCTGTAATTGTGGTAGGCCTTGAATTACAAGTCTACTTGTGATTGACGTTGAATTATACAGGTCTAATGTTCATGGTCTGCACATTTTAGGTTGTTAGTGACATATTGGTTGTCTTTTTTCATTGAAATTATAGTGGCGAGATTTGATTACGAAGACGTATTTAAATACAATTGTTATGAAAAAAATTCCACAATGCGAAAAAATCCAGTACGGATCCATTCAGAAGTATACACATCATAGGTTTGAAAATGTATTTAGAAGAATTTCAGTATCACGAACATGCAAATTGCAATGAACCATGAAAAATATTCCTTCTTCAAAGAATTTGCAACGTGGTTTATATTCATAGATTTCTCCCCTTTTTGAATCTTTTTGAGGTTTTTGGGCTGTTTCGCCCTTGTAGGTTGAAGATAGTAAAAAATAGGTTGACTGTGTTACGGCGCTCACATGCATCCGGATATTGAGTAATTTCTATGCCATTGTTTTTCTTCGTCACTTGAAGGTTGTTATGGTCTGGTGTCTGGAGGGAATTTGCACTGTTCATAATTAATTAATCCTTTCTATATCACACAACAGTGCTCGTAGTTTAGATTTCGTCGGGGGGTCTTTTGGTGGACTTGCAAGGGTTGTTTTTTCCTTTGCTGTTGTGATGGTGTATAGTATTTAACAAGTATGATCTATTTGCACTGAATACTCTGGTAATTTTCTCCATTTCTGGGCCGCTGCACTCAACCTGTTTGCTCTATAATTTCCGACTAACTATTCTGGTTCTTTCCCCCATATCTTATTTCTGAGGTAGTATGCGGCTATTTACTTTCACATTAAATTGATAGTGTTGGAGTCTCTATTTGGTTTGTTGCATATTTGGGATGCAAATTTTAGCAGGTTGAAGTTCATTTTCAGATATATTTATGTTCTGCTTATTTATTCTACAATGTTGTCCATTGTTATATTCATTTTTTATTTAATGAATTTTAGTTTTTATATATATATTTTATACAGGTGGTCACAAACCTACTAATGTCTCAAAAGAGAAAGATACAAGTTACAATTGGGGAAATGTATGGATGGACAAAAGGGAAAACTTTTGAGACTCAACAGAATTCAGAAACACTTGAAGAAACCCATAATGCTCATGAGGAACAACAATTACATTAAATTTTTTGAAGTTCTTCTGAACATGATGTAGATGAAGAAACAAATGAAGTTGAAGAAGAGGTTGGTGATAATTCAGAAATGAAAGTGCAAACAAAAAGACTATTTCGCATGGAATGGTTAAATAAGTTTGTTTGGTTGAATTATGTGAGGTTTGATGATAAAATAACTATGAAGTGTAACTATTGTGAGAAGTATAGGATGAATGGACCATGGGGTTTAGGGAATGGTTGCACCACATTACGACATGATGCTCTTGTTACTCATGAAAAATCACGGGCGCATAAAGATGCTAAGGAAATATGGATTAATGCATTAGAGGGAAAGATGAAACCAATTCCAGATCTTATTAGACAGATGAGAGATGCCAATAAGGAAAGAGTGATTTCTACAATGAAAATATCATATTTCACTTGTCAAGAAGATTTATCTCTATCAAAGTATGAGAAGCTTTGCAAATTTCTAATGGATGCAAAAACTCCAAATATGCCAAAGTCTCAAGAGTACTCTTCATACACTAATCGTAAGTCTGCAAATGATTTTATATATTGCATATCAAAACATCTTGAACAGATTCAGATAAAAAATATGTTGGAAAGTCCTTTCTTCTCATTGATGGTTGATGAAAGCACTGATCGAACCTTAGAGCAACACCTTGTTATTTATGCAACATATTTAGACTCAAAGGGTCTCAAGCCACCTATCTCGCAATTTATGAAGCTCAAAGATGTAGTAGATGGAAAAGGAAAAACAATATATGATAGTGTCAATCAATTAATAGATGTCAGGGGCCTTCAATATAAAGATTTGATAGTTGTTTCTACAGATGGAGCTTCAGCAATGATTGGACATGAAAATGGCTTTGTTTCATTTTTGAAAAAGAACAATCCAAACCTTATTACAGTTCATTGTGTGGCTCATCGTGAGTCTTTAGCAGCAGCAGATGCTTCTAAGAAATTCCCTGAGTTATTATTTGTTGAAAAAATTGCAAACAAAGTGTATTCATGGGTTCAAAACTCTCCAAAGAGAAATAGTGAACTTAATGATTTGCTTAGAGTCATGCAAATTGATGTTCTTGATGTTCTACAAATACATTCAGTGAGATGGTTATCCAGGGGGGAAGTTATTATAAGGCTTGTGAAGCTTATGCCAGCAATTTTAACTTTGTGGAAAAATGAAAAAAAAACTTCATCTTGGTATGATAAGACAAGAATATATTCTGTCCAGTTTTGTTTACATATGCTTGCTGATGTGCTAGGGGAATTGAACAAGTTGAATTTGACTTTTCAAGAAGAAAATGTAGACATTACAACTATTGGGTTGGCTCTTGAAGTAACTATAAGCACATTATCTAGATGGTTTTTGAGAAAAGAGACATTTGCAGAAGGCACAACTTATCTTTCAAAGTTTTTAAATGATTCTCAAAATGGATACATTGATATTAAAGATGAAGGGAAAGTTGTAGATAGACATGAGTTACAATACATCTCTATCTTAGCCATGGATATTGAATCCAATGAAGCAAGGAAACAATCTATGAAAGACTCTGATAGACTCTGATAGACTCTTTGAATGAAAGATTTCCAGACCTTCATCTTTTTAATGCAGCGAAATTGTTCAGCCCTTGTTATTATTCAGAAGAGCGTCGTAGTCATGAGAAAAATTCAGAGCGTTGGTTTTTAAAGCTTTTTCAACATTTGCAACATACTATATCCAATGATGTTGGATTTGTAGCTTTATTTGATGTTAAGGCTTGTAAAAGAGAGTTGCACCCTTTTGTTGATTCATTAAATCTGGCTCGTGAGGGGTTTTCTATGAAAGAAGCATGGAAAGTCTTTCGTAACACAAAATAATGGCACAAAACCTATCCTAATATGATGAAATTATGGCAAGCTGTCCTCACTATTCCTGCAAGTACAGTGGATTGTGAAAGGGGATTTTCTAAGCAAAACATCATCAAGGACATTAGAAAATCGAGGCTTGGGTTGGATACACTAGATGCACTAATGAGAGTATCTTTGAATGGACCTGAATCATCTAATGTTGATTGGCATGCAGTATATGAGATATGGATAGATACAAAGTCAAGAAGGATTCTTGAGCTTTGAAAATTCTTCTAGTTTATGTTTAATAGAGGATCTATGTATTGAGATATTCCTATTGATAAAAATATTTGTAGTTTCTCCAGAAAGTTTGACTTTTAATGAAGTATAATCACTGTTTATTATTACACAACTTTTCTGTATTTTCTCTAGATGATTTATTTATAGTCCACGATTTATTTATCATCTCACTAGATAATTTATTTATAGTCCATAGATTGTAAGTTTTTTGCAAAGATTTTATAGATCTGAGCTATAAATCTGATAGAGTACAAATCTGCAATTTCAATCAAACAAGAATCATTATAAATAACAGTCATTATCAGCTGTCATTATCAGCCTCCATTTCATGACTTATTGTTTGTGGAATCAATTTACAAAAATTCTTAAAATAGCGTTTTCCGTGACACTCACATATTTAGTTAAAACGTAAAATGAAAGGTAAAAAAATACAAAAACGTCGTCAAATTTTAATTTGACAGGCAAAAAGAATTTGAAATTCCATGCCTGGTTGTAGGGGTTTTCCAAAGAGGTTATACCATATATACCTGATTTGTCAAATTTGAATTTGTTGTCCAATACTCTCCAGCCCTAAATCAGCTTGAAGGGGTCTGGGTTCTTCTTTGCGAAGCTGGCCACGTATGTCTTATCATATATATCCTGAGGGTCAGGTATATGGTACATTTTCTTCAGGTCCTCTGCTATGAATGATCCCATGAGTTCCATTCTTGAATTCTTGAATTGCCTATCTTCTATGGTGAGGTTTTCAACCACCCACCTGATCATATCTGTGTATGGGAGGATTTTAGCCCTCGCTCCTATCCTATGCAGGAAAGAACAGGCAACATCCTTGAATTGAAGCCCCAAAGGTCTTGTTGAGTCAGTTTTTGCTCTTGTGACAATAATCTTGGGACGCTCGTCCTCAAGCCTATTGTATATGACCTCCCAAGCTGTTGCTCCTCCGTCAGCGCTGCAGACTATATCAGAGAATATGGGAGCCATCTCTGTAAACTCGGATTCAACAATGCTCTGCTTTTTTTGTTTCTGCATCACCTTCCTCAATGACATGTCTTTTGTAGCTTGCCTGAAATGGACAAGATATATCAGCGTAGACAGTATCGGGAATTAAGACTGAAATATTTTCTGAAATGATTTTGGATCGTGAGAAAGTTTTAATGAGATACTCAATGTTAACTACCCATAAATTGGAAAATGATTACCTATCCTCGGGCAAATAAATATTTATTAACTTGTCAATTCGTTCGTTTTTGTATTTAAAACGTAATTATTTCACACGCTTACCTCTCTTATTCGCACATCGCAATCTTTAAACGGATACAATATAGCGTTGGCTTTTCTATAAGGTGAAATGCGATTGTGATTGTCGCAATATCGCATTTCACAAATTGTTAATGGGCGTTGTAGTGGCATAGCTTAATTACTTGTGAAGTTTGTGAAGTGTGATTTGTGAAATGACAGGGTGCTTATGATCGGGACATTGCAACAAGAGGTTTGATAGTGCATCGCAAATTTTTAAAGGTGTTTTATGATAGTCACATGGAAAAGCGTGATTTGTGATTTGCGAAGAGGATCTCATCCTTGGGTTGTTTTGCAATATTTTTCAAGGCAAAATCTTAGACTTAGGTTTTATTATCCTAAGACTAAAAATTTAAAAAGGATCCCCATTTATATCTCTAACCTTAGCTATTGTTATTCATAAATGGGGGGGGTTGTTTCATAGTACAACACCACACTCTACACAGCTTCACACTCTACACCTTTTCCCACTTTGCACATCACTTCCCTGTACCTATCCATACCTATTCATTTTTTGTGTATGCGGAAGACTTACATAACAATCCTTTTAAGCGCCTATCCTTTTCGCACATACATTTCCCCGCACATTCAGATATTTTTCATAAGACCCAACAAGGCCTTCCATTAGGCGAAGGTTCAAGCAAATAAAGGGAGGTTGGTATGCAAGGATAAAATGTTACAAGATGCTATATCAAAATGTTCAAGTATTAATGAGTGTAGGAGCAATGCTTTATTCAAACCCATCAAAGTTTCGAATATTTACAAGGTCCCCAGATGATTAGGGGCTCAATAATGATCCCTAAAGATGCCTTACAAGAAGAATTAAATGTTATTAAAGAATCATGAGGCAATGACTTTGACAACCTGACTAATCTTCCAGAAGCTGAGATTAAGAAATAGTTGGTCACATTCATCAATGACAATGAAGACCAATTGGCAACTATAGAAAAAACTATGGTAAGATGGAATGACATAGAGGAGGAAATATCCATGTTAAGAGTGAAACAAGACATAATGGTCTCGTTAATGAAGGAATGTATTAATGATTTTTGTAAAAAGCATTTAAACAAAAATTTTGATCCTAAATAATTTCCTTATCAGTTGGATTAAAAAACATTTGAAAGAAAATATATATTTGTACAACGTCTATTGCAAAAGAGAGAGACTCCATTCCATTGAGCATCCTTTTACAATTGTGGGAGTGTTATTTATTTTATTTTGAATCAATTCCCTTATTTCTCCCTAGTCCTTGATCATCAATCTTTATGAATTATTTAATATCTTTGTAAAGTTAATCCCTAACCACGGTTTCTCTCTTTCTTCTAGGTATCCTCATATCAATTGGTCCACGGGACCCCAATCCTATTCCCCTCAGGTTCATTGTTGTAGGTACTTACTTTATTCAAAAACTTGAAGTTTGTAAAATTATTCTTTAACTCTCGCAAAGAGATATTTTTGGAAGGCCATGTTATTTGTGGTTTCTAGACTTCTTTAAAGCAGTGAAATCTCATGAATTTTTGCCTGTGAATTTTTATTATCTTTAAATGAATGAAATCATTTTAGAGCTCCCTGAATATCCTAACTATATTCTCCATATTCTTTCTATTGCTTTTCTTCAAATGTGTCATCCTCATGATGTGCGAATGGATGTATACAATGGAATGAATCATAATTGTACATTTATTTTTGTTATCATTATTGTATTTTTCTTTTAAAACACCCATCCACTCATAGGTGAATCTGTTGAATGATCATGTTTTTATACTTTGAGGTATTTTGAATGTCTGAGTAAATGAAAAGAGGAGTACCACCTCTATAAAAATGTAGAACAAACCTGAAAAAGGCCCTAAGAAGTTGAATCTTCCCTGAAAACAAAAGACATAAATAGTTTTATGAACGCGTTGCAATACAAATGGTTCAATATTCTATTTCCAATAGATGATGAATCCTATACCAATCCAACCTCATATTCTCATTAGATTATAAGATTAAAGAAGTAGCTTAAATCAATTATACAACTTGATCCTAAAAACCACAAGAAACGAAGAAGAGTTTGAATGATCCTAGGAAGTTCTATCCCAACAAGTATGCCCAGCACCATGAAAACTAGAAAGGAAACCTCGGTACTAGAAAGAATTGAGTCTAGAGGAGCCTAAGATTCTTAGAGGTCTTTTGACTAAAACAAGAAGTAAGAAAATTGGTAAAGAAGAAAGCATTGTGGAAAACGAAGGGATATCACTCTTCTTCCTACTTAAAAAGAACAAAACGGTTGATAACGAAGAAAGGTGAGAAGAGGGAAATAAAGCAAGACAAAGGTACCAAATATGAAGGCATTGTACATCCTCCAGGCCTCAAAGGTGAGAAACATTTGTTACCAAATTTACCTCAAGGAATTTTTCATGTGTTCAACGGGGACAATGTCATGAACCTAGACAAGCACATGGGCCAATTTCTCGCCATTTGTGATACACATGGGATAGCATATGAAGTTGTCATGGTTTTTAATTTTTCAAGTGAAATATATACAAGCACAATATTTTTGAACTATTGGTAATTACTTCGAATGATATAGATCTTATTTTAAAAATTCAAGTTTATCAATAAGGAATTACACTTCAACCATAAACCATAAAGATAGCAGATATCACAATGCATAAAAATAAACACAATATTTACCTGGGGAAAACCCAACAACCTTTTCCTTAGGGAAATTCTTCAAATCAACAAGACATACATTTAAGTGGCTAGTCAACTATGACATCAACAATATCAACAAGTTATGGTCAAACATAGTCTCTAGACATCACGTAAGGTCAAACCAAGTCAAAATTTTGCTCTTAAAGATTCCATCCTTCTCAGTTTTTCCCAGAATTTCGGCCTGCCAAGAATTTCAGCATGCCTAGAATATGTTTCCCAGAAGTTGCCCAAAATTTTGGCTTGCCTAGAAAACTGCCTAGAAAAAGTCACACATGAAAAAATCAAAGAAAGAGAGATGCATGCTAGAGAGATATCTTCGTTCATTTTATTTTTGTCCTTCTTCTTCTTCTTGTCCTTCACTCGGATGCCTAGAAATTGGCTTTCATATGTGATGGTCGAATGGTGCCTTTCTGAAGGAGGTTGAATTCCTTTATATAGTGGTATGCCTATCCAAAATGGGTGTGTCTCTTCACTGGGCCAACTTCACTTGAGAGAGGGCAGACTTGACTAACTTGGAGCCAAAAAATCAAATTCCAAATTTCAAAAATTTCTCTTTTAAATCTGGGATGAAGAACATGCCTCATATAAATTCTTCCAAGGACTAAATAATCAAAATAAAATTAATAACATGTCTTTGAAATTCTTTATACATTACAAGGACTAAAATATAATTATGAAGACCGACCATAGCTACAAAAATTCAACACTCCCTCTTATATAGGGAGGTATTCATGATGACTAGACAGATGTTCTTCATTGTGAACAAATTTCTCTAAGAAAAGGTTATAACAAATCAACACCATAATCGGGTCACAATTGTGAAACATGGTAATCCAATAGCATCAATTATTTACCATAGTTGGGTCAAACATCTTTGAAACATGGTAAATCAACAACATCATCATGGTACCATCATTCGGGTTAGTACCTCATACCTATCGTATTTCTTCATCATAATACAGGTTAGTGCTCTAGACACATGGTACATCATTCAAAATCAACTAGTCACCATAATTTCGGTCAATACATGACACATGTCATCCAGGCTAGTCTTGGTCCACCATAATTCGGGTCAACGTATTGACACATGGTGAATCGCCAAAGGCCACACTCCTATCAGAGTAATTCAAGGCATGATGCTAAATGAGCCCGATGCTCTAAGACCATTCTTCCTAATTCAGGTCATACATGACATAGGAATAACATCAATCCTCCATACCATTCTCCCTAATTTGGGTCATAGTACTTGACATAGGGACAATTTCCCTAATGCAGGTCACAGTACTTGACACAGGGATAATGTAAATCCATGATGTTATCTCATCATCACTCCCTCTCGATGAGAGAGGGATACACCATAAGTCCAATCCTGTCCTTGAAGCATACACACATGGGACAAAGGCTTCATCAAAATATTTTCAATATGCTCATCAGTGGAGACATATTAAAGCATCATTACTCCCTTCTGCACCATGTCACGGATGAATTGGTACTTGATCTCGACGTGCTTTGTGTAACAACCCCAAATTAAAACATACAACTAACTACATCAATTTATGCGATTAATAGTCAACACACAATTATTCAACTAATTAGCATAGAATCTCCACACACAAAAAAACGAACAAAGACGACTTACCTGTAGCAACGAGATTCCTTACTTTTTATTTCAGAGTGGAACATTATTTGAATCTCGCTAACCGCAACAAATTTTTTGGGGACAACTCACCGCCCAACCGTTATCTCGGCTACACGTAATATTTTTACAGCTAATCATCCCCCAATCTCTCAATCAACTACTACTTCCAGGGAATCCTTTGTCTCATCACACTCTTCTTCCAAAATAATTAATAATGTAACACCCTCCTCCCACATCTACCCAAGCAACCGTCCAGTCGAGGTAAACATGCGACGAGAGGCCACTATGATATGATTCCACTTCCCAAGTCATGTTAAGGAAGTGGAATCGACGAAAACACACAATAGAGACATTAATTATCATCTATAGGACCCTAAGGAACCAATCCATTACTTTATATAGCTTTCCTTGGGATCCCACTAAGCTTTTGGACAATTTGAGGCTCAGTCGCTCCCATGCTATAGGCATGAGTGTGACCAACAACTCAAAGTCACTCTCACAGGCTTGTCTACCAGTGACCATAGACCAAAGCAGTCAGTGCTATGCCATCGACTCTGGGATTTGAGCCACTTTTTCAAGCCCAGGTCACTACCCAAAATTGAACCATCTCTTTAGATCAATAAATTAACATGGAAATGATAGTACTAAAGAAAATACTTGTTCAAGACCTTGATTAGACCCCTACTAGCCATGATAGGCATTTCGTAAAACATATTGCAAATTTGTAATCTACAGGTGTAATTAATAGTTCTGAGCATAGGGGTCTCATACTTAGCTGAGAAACGCTAAGAACCATTGATGCCTTAACACATCAACTTCCATTCAATCCATTCGGTCATAGATACATTGAACATTCAATTACAAGTAAAAACATGAGGGAAGCCATACATGGATGCTGTCATAAAACACATACATAACTAGCATAATAGGGACAGAATTACTCATGAAAGTACAGCCATATAGACCACATAGAATCCATCAAAATGCTCATAGAAATAAAAGTAGAAATAACCTTTCATTAATGATGCAAAATCAAAACCCGGGATGGGACTTCCACGTTCCACCTGACCATAGAATGGTTGAGCCAAATCTCTCTCCAGCCATTCATCCCCATGCCATATTCCAAGCATGAATGTGGGATCTCATAGAAAACATCAATAAAAAATCATCCAGGGTTTCCAGAGGCCATCCACCTCAACCCATGAAACAGTGATTCCACCTCGCGCTTAGACATCACAAAACCATCATTAGATCGGTCTCTATCCTAGCCATCCAGGGCTCCATAGCATTTGTCCAACCCAGCTACGGGACTAGTAGCTCAACCCACAAATTTTATTGGGCTCTAGAGAATTTGTCCAACCAAGGCTACAGGACTAGTAACTCAACCCACCGAGGGCTCTATAGAGTTTGTCCAACCCAAGCTACGGGACTAGTAACTCATCCCAAGTTGTTCCAAGGCTCCAGAGCATTTTTCCAACCAAGGCTATGGGACTAACAACTCAACCCAAGCTAAGGAAACATGAGAACCAAACAAAAACACAACAAGGTAATAAACCCAGAATCACCATGGCTATCCAGGAAATAGAAAGGCTAGGCAATCCACTGTCAATCCCGGCCATCCTCCATGCCAATGACAGATCACAACCAACAAACCACATGCATATGCCATGCATTCCAAAGCTAGTGAAGGAAACATACATGCAACTTGGCACCTGCAAACAAATCAGATATAGTTTCTGATCCTAATTCCTTATGGAATTTTCCTGCTCTTCCTTTGCCTTCTTGCTCCAATAATCCAAGTATGACACACCCTCCAAGAGTGCTCCAAGAAAACTCTAAGTCTCCAAGAGTATGAGAGAGAGAGAATAATGAGAGAGCTCAAAAATTGAACTGACAAAAGGTTACCAACTGACCCTCAGAAGCCTTTGTATGAATGAGGCCTCTATTTTCTTCATTTTCCCTTATTTTCCTTCATTTTCCCCCTCACGTGCAACATGTGACCTTTCACCTCCTTTTTCTCCTAATTTCCATTATTTTCATAAATAAATGTGCCAAAAATGTCATTTTGTCTTTCCAAAGCCTTAGTCATTGCCTTTGCCAATTTCCTTAGCCATAAACAACCAAATGAACACCCACTAGGATGTCTTGCCCAACATTCATATTGGAACAAGTGTCTCATTCATCCATGGTTATTGTTTTTAACTTTTATTACATAAAATTTTCACCAGGGTTGTTACAAATAATCTTCTCATCCCCCTTTTCTTCCATTAAATAGAACAAACGGTTTCAAAAATGGAAAGGGATCCGCATGCACACAATCGATGTGTCATCATGCCAACAGGTATTTCTTTATTTTAAGTTTTACTTAATTCAATATTTTTCTCAATTTAACTCTTTCTTATTTTATTCCTTTTTACTTTTTGTTAACTTTACTTATTCTTCCTATTTTTATAGTTTATTTTATATTTATTTATTTAGAACTTCAATTTATTATTTACTATTTTATTTACTTACTATTATTATATTTTCTTCATTATTATTATTTATTTATTATTATTATCTTTTCTTTATAATTTATTATTTATTTACTTATATATTAATATTATTTATTTATTTATTTATAATTATTATTATTATTATTAGACATTACATACTCCCCTCTCTTTAAGAGACTTTGTCCTGATGTTAAGTTGAATCCTTTAAATTTTTAATTTATTTTTATCTAGTTATTTATTACTTCATGTTTCCCTGCACCCTCTACTGAACTAGTATACGATCAGGCATCAAAAGATTACACATCACTGAGGAAATCCCAAGGAATCTTTGTTATTTTTCCCAATTTTCAGAAGCAGGCATAAAGTCTCATCGGTCTATACCATAGCCCAATGTTGGCCCCAAGGCTTAGACCTCATCTACCCTAAGGCAGGCATCCAGTCCCAATACACAATGAATTTGGGCATCTCGCAAGGCTATCCCACTCCCTCCATGCTCACTAAAGTGCATAGACCCAGGCATCGAATTCCTTATACCCCCACTAGACTTTCGCATCCCAATCTAATATGAGGCACTCAGCCTCCTCAAGATGGTCCCATAGCCCCTCAAGAGTTATACTAGAAAAAGGAACCAGTGGCATATGTAGTGTTGATTGAGTTTGTCCCCAGCTCATATGGTGTTACATATTCTACCTCGCAAGTATGGGTTCCCACGAGATCATCAAATAAACCGACCCTCTTGGCCTATTTGTGGATTTCATGTCTATTACCACATCTCGACATGCAACCAATGCCTTAGTTATAATCATAACATCATAAATAATAATTCATATGCCACATCATGCATATGATATCCATCATGAGTATACAACATCATTATCATACATTCTGAATAGTAAAAACTGCATGCTCATGCAAGTCACAAAATTTGCATGCAATAATCGCATGCTTCACATCCTGAAATACCATCATAAGTTACAACATCAACGTATTTGTAACAAAGAGATATCATGACATCGCACAATAAGCACATGTCAATATAACATCATATCATAACATCATAAATATGAGAATCATCATAATACATAACAAATATAGAGCAATAATACACTATATGCATTCTTATCATGAATCAATTTCATTTTCTTATATAAACAATGAACACCAACTATGAAATAAGGTTATTCAACATCCCTCTAAGATCTAGGCTATCTCACCAATACTATTAGTATCATGTTTTCACCAAGATAACAATTACTTTTCAATAATCATTTCCACTTCTTTCAACTAGGAAGTTAACCATTTACATCATAGGTATATTGATTTAAGTATATCATTAAAGTTCAAACGAGCCTCATCATCTTGAGCTTTAATCTCTCATCGTGTATTCTTCTTTACCCAAGGAAATTTTAGTCAAATTCATTGTTAAGGTATTACTTGTTGTACATTCTTTAAATCCACAATATCAAATTAAAATTCCATGGTCACTATACATATTTTGCTTATCCAAATGGCAAACATACACTAGGTCATCCTTATTTAAGTATCATGTCATGCTTATTCCACCTGCATGAGGGCTTGTTGTCCCCTGGTGATTTATCCATCACTTGTGTAACTGTCATTTTTCATCCTAAAAAAGATTTTCTTATCTCATTTAGTTCCTATCTCAAGTCACTTGATCTCTTTATTGTAGATTCACCCTTCTTCCAATTGGACAAGAGATTCTTCTACTTTAATTTTCGCTCGTTAAATACTATCTTTAGTTTAGAATTTGAAACAGTTGGAAACACTACTACCATAATTGTCCATGAAAATTTTAAATGTGTGGTGTTTTGTGGAAATAACTTCTTTTAGCACTACAGGAACAAAACTTGACAAGTTTCTCTTTGTGAAGTCTTACTCATGAAACAATGAGTGCAGATCATTCAAGTACAACCTATATGATTTGACTCTCGGTTCTTTTCTAAATATGTACACAATCCTTCTCAAAGGTCTCATTATAAAATTTCTAGCAACATTCCTTCTTATACTTCAACTATTATTTTGACCATTTAAACCTTTAAACATTTTCCTAGTTTATCACTAGTCATTCCTCAATTATGAGCATTCTCAATTTCCTATCTTAACACTTTTAAACTATGTAGATCATCACTATGACCCTTACCAATCATGTTGCTCGGTCCACTCATCAATATCCTTAAGAGAACTTTCTTCTTGATAGAAACATCCCTTCACTTCCTCCTACCAGATATTCATAGATATAATCTATTTTTTTTCCTAGTCTCAATTTCCTAATATTCCATGTTTACTAGCTTCAACAATGGAAACTTCTTCACTTCATTCAATTTCAAAAACATATTATCAAATTGGCTTTAATGTCTCGCCTCCAAACATTGTGGTTTCTTTTCCTCCTCTCTTAAATGCATAAAAATTGGTACACTTTGAAAATGTTGTTACTAATCCCCAACTTGAATAATACCCTATATATAAATTCACTAAGGTGGCTATCAAATGTAATCCACTTATCATTTATTGTTTTAAAGCATCAAAAGAATATAAATGCCTAATCATACATCTTGATATCCATAATTCATGCATATAGTTAGTCACCTATGGAAAACTTTACAATGTGGCTCTCCCATTAGAGGGAAAAACTATTATAGATGTTGTCATGCCCACAACTTATCTCCTTCAATTGATCAATTTTATTATGGATTTACTTATTTAATCTATGTTATCATACTTTCCAGGTTCCTTCAAAATGACCTTCATTATTACCATAATTATTCAACTTCATTAGTTGATTGCCAATATTTTCTTCCTTGTATGCATCATCCTTAAATAGACCTTATAGTGATTCTCATCATGTTCTCATATGGAGATAATTCTATGATTCCATGATCATTTTCCACCAAGTTGTTCATTTAAAGGATACATTTAGAGTGAAAAGATATTATTATTCCAAAATCTTCCATTATGTTCTAAAATATGTTGTCCCTTCTTTTTGATTTATTACCCTTATTATGACACTTCCACTCAACCACCTTAAGTATCTATCTAGCACTTTTCTTCTTTTTTTATCATCTCATCGTTCAAAGTTGGCCATAATCACATGAGCTACCATTAGTTATCATCATCATAAAAATTTCAAGTTTTTCCTTTCCATTTCTCCCTACATAACTTTATCCACCATACATTCTTAATATTGGGTATCAATCACTCCCTAGATTTGGGTGCTCAACAAGAGATTGACATGACCCCTCAGACAAAACAATGGCGCTCCCCACCTGGCATGATCCTCCCTCCAAGTGGCATCAATACATCTTAAACACATCAACGAACCAATTATGGCCCCGTACCCCTATCTAGCTTTCCCTCTTGTCAAGCTTGGGTGTATAATTCTTCGCACTATGGTCTCCCAATAGTTTATTCATCTCATTATCATACTCAGGGCCTCCTCTACTTCCCCCAAATCTCGCTCTGCATCTGTTGACCTCTGCCACCTTGCCATTAATCACGATATAGGTCGTGGTCGTCAACCCGACAAGGGAAGGGGTTGTTGATGCCCCTCCACCACCTTCTACGACTCCTTCATTGCAGCTTTGTTTGATTATGGAATCTCAACCCACATTAGGTGTCAAGTGTTGGAGTTAGAGGAGGAAGAAATAAGCCAAGGTCGACCAACGCTCTGAGCTCTCCTCAACATTCTTGCTTGCCAGCTCAAGGAGAGGGAGCAGGAGAAATTGAGAGCTACAGGGTGGATTGTTGAGCTCTCTACTTTCCACAACCACTCCACCTCCTCCCTCAAGCATCTGACTAGAGATTTGAAAATTGATTTTCCTTTGAACATGCCATCTCCCTCCTCTCATGTTGTCTCGCCTTCACACTCCCCTCTTGTGGGATTGTCTTCGCCTCCCACCATCCGAGCTCTGATGGCTCATCCCCCTCCCCCCATGTCCTGTGACCCCATGTTTTTTATGCTCCCACCTCCTCACCCCTCCATCCCAACCCCTATGGGTGTTATATTCTCAAAGAAGTTCTAAGACTTTAGCAGCACATAGACTCAAGGAAGCGCTCAGGTGCATGGTAGCTCCAGCATTGCCTTTATGCAACTCTAGTGTAGCCCCTCCACAAGAAAGCATTAGCATCTCAGATTCTATGGTGCACTTCAAGTTAGTGGCTCTTGGCATTTTTGTTCGATTTGCAAGTTATTGGCACAGAGTTGCTAGGCTCATTGTTTCAGATTTTGATTTTTGTCAACTCCATTCCAGATGTAAATTGTTTCAAAGACTTTGGCTTTGGTTTCCTTGTCCATGGGAAAAGAATTTTTGAGCTTTCTCTCTGGTTTCCTCGCTCAGAGGCAGAGGTTCCTGATGGGTGAGAGACTCAGTCCCCCCATGCTCTAAATACTATGCTCTCAAGACTATAAATGATGTATTTTTCCCATTTTAATATGATGTAAATATACTTGCTTACAAAAAACACACACACACATTGTGTATCAATCACATAAACTTTCCTTTATTTCTTAAGCCCCAGTTGACATACTTATCTTTCCAACTTATTATATTAATGGTTTATCCATCTACGATTAGTTTCCTACTATCTTCTTGTCACTAATAATGCATGTAAAGGATACCATAACTAAATGTAACTCTAAGTAGAAGTCGATAAATTCAATAAAGATTTTGTAAAATAAATTAATCATCTAATATATTTAATATCACAAACATATCATCACTACTTATTAAAAACCACTAATATTCATCTAACATAAAGTTAGTAAACCTCAATCCATTTCTAATTTAAAATCTAATTTGATTTCTTTAAACCGATACTACTAATCATTACAAATCCTCCATTTCTCTACATAAAATTTTTACATTATAACTATTTTATATGATAAAAAAAACTAATAATATATAAAAATATTGGAATAATTACTAATTAAAAAAAATTACAACTCGTAGAGTTATAAATTATATATAATATCTTAATTCAAATCTTTCATAACTAGCAATTGCACCATATGTTGCAATGGGAACATCGTAAAGCAAGAAGAAATATTAAAGTCTTTTTAATAAAATATTATTAATTTTTATTTTCTATTTATTTATAATAGGCTAAATCTAGGAACATTTTTATATTTCTGATCTATAATAGCTTCAGAGATGATATAATTGTTTTTAATGTAATATTAAAAATATATTTCTTAATGTAATAAATGTAGATAATAATAATTCAATTATAAATTATGTTTAGATACAAATGTAGTTATGCTAATAGGTGTGGTTTATTTTAAAATATGACTTCTAGAATTTCCATAACAAATGTATGGATTTCTAATAATCTAAGAATATTTTCATTGCCCTTTTGATTTATTGCTTCCTACTACTTGTGTTGGTGTTACTCAGGTGATTCTGAATTGATTTTGACAAAACATATCCCTATGAGTCATGACAAAACAGATTCCTGTGTTGATTTTGACGAAACAGATCTCTATCAGTCATGGCTTAGTGCTGCAACTCACACAACCATTATCAAACAAAAAATTGTATTTTTAAAATTTGTGATTCAAGGTTTTATGTCACAACATAGTGGAGAGATAAATATGGTTAAGCAATTATGCTATTGGATGTCACATGAAATTGTGTTAAATTTAATGAAACTTACTGTATTGAGAAGCACCTTTTACATCTTACTATGAGACAAATGTATTTCTTTTTTTATTCAATATAAAATTGGGGCTTAATATTTAAATAAAATCCAATATCAATCAAAAATAAAATATATCAACATCAACATATAGCTTTATATATATATGAAGTCTGCTTAACATAAAATAGAGGTGTGACATTGATAGTTGCCTATTTTTTTTATTTACTACTTCCTGCTACTTGTGTTGGTGTTACTCAGGTGATTCTGAGTTGTTTTTGACAAAACAGATCCTTATGAGTCATGAAAAAAACAGATTCCTATGAGTTGATTTTGACAAAACAGATCCATATGAGTCATGGCTTCGAGTCCCGCAACTCACAAAAACATTATCAAACAAGAAAATGTACTTTTAAAATTTGTGATTCAAGGTTTTAGGTCAACATAGTGGAGACATAAATAAGGTTAAGCAATTATGCTATTGGATGTAACATGAAATTGCGTTAAATTTAATGAAACTTATTGTATTGAGAGGCACCTTTTACATCTTCCTATGAGAAAAATGTATTTCTTTTTGTATTCAATATAAAATTGGCGCTTAAGATTTTAAAAAAATCCAATATCAATCAAAAATAAAAATATATCAACATCAACATATAACTTTATATATATATGAAGTCCACTTAACATAAAATAAAGGTGTGACATTGATAGTTGCCTACTTCTAGGAAATTTTGAGAAAATATATCTAAAACCTTATTGTGATTTTAAAGGAGATCAGTTGAGTCTTTCAATTGAATTTATTAAGATTTCACATGATAGAAAAAAATAACAACCTCACCAACAAAGTGTTTCTACTAGTACATAATTTATGCAACGCTCTTACAAACACATTTATGGTTACAGCCTGTTTATGGTTACAGCCATAACAGGCACCAGAGGTCTTCGAAAAACTTAAAATGATGGTTTTAACAAAATTATTATAGATATTTAACCTTCCCCACATCTGTTCCTGAATGTTTTAGAAATGTTGTTTCCTAAATGTTTGAGAAGTGTTGCGAATCACCCAAAATGGGAAAATAATGAGGCTAAGCTTATCAATGCATAAAGATCTTATCAATGGGAAAATAACGAGGGTATCTATTTTGGTAAAGGAGATAGTGCACCCACAACTTACTTCCTGAACTTCTTATTTAGATCTTGGAATTGATCTCTCGAGACAATCAGATTTCAGGATATTTTGGAAATATATAGTTATCAGATTTCAGGATATTCTGAAAATATATAATTAACGTAGGGATGCCCCATGCCCCCACAACCCACCCACAATGTGAATTCTGCTTCCAATATTATGAGTTTGCAACAGCTTGAATTCTATCAACATTCTCTGCCCATCCTGAAAATATATAATTAACGTAGGGATGCCCCATGCCCCCACAACCCACCCACAATGTGAATTCTGCTTCCAATATTATGAGTTTGCAACAGCTTGAATTCTATCAACATTCTCTGCCCATATAAATTAGGAATTGATTATTTGGTGCAGACCTTCAAGAAGTTTGCAAGGAAACAGTGGAATTGAGGAATGCAATGGATCAATACATCTACAACATTAACAAAAGATTGAATAAGGAAAAACTAAGGGGAGTGATGGAGAAGAAAGATGCTGAAAACATCCAAGTTGTTCCAAGGAGGCAGGTGAATGGCTTAGTGAAAATGAGAATGCAAATAAGGATGAATTAGTAAAGAAAATGAAGAATGTTAAAAGGTTATGTAGAAAAATAAACAAGTGCCCAAAAGGGCTGGCAACTTGATTGAAATTCTAAATCATCTGTAACAACATCCATATCCTTTATAGGTGACCATCCAAAGTTTCCAAATCTTAAATCACATTCAAAAATCTATTTAATATACTAACAAGATCATTTCATTATAAATCAACGATAAATGAAATTACAACTGGCTGACTCTCCCTTCCAACACGAATGTGTTTCACAACTTCCATCTGAAATTTAATGGAGAAAACCTGAACGAAGCTTAATACTCCGCTTACCATTTGAACAAGTACAGATGATTGCATACATGTTTTTACGATTCATATTACAAATAAGAAAAATAATGGAATGCCATAATACCAATATGGTTTTATGATTCATATTACACATAATAAAATTAATGGAATGCCATAATTCCAATCATTTTCAGAATTTGGTCACTGCCTATGATTGGCACTAACCACAAATAATATATAGCTTCTGCAAAATTGTGTGTACCAGTCAAAGTATATGGAGTCTGCAATGTTTACCTGTATTATGGAGTCTGCATTGGCATGAATCAAGAGCATTATTTGTGAAAAGCAAAACCAGAATATAAAATCTTTGAATATCATATGTATGGCATTGAATGATGCAGAGCAAATGCTTTTTTTTTAAATGTTATAATGAAAGAAGTTTATTTCAAACTTTGAGACCATGCAAATGTTTTTTCGAAATGTTACAACGAAAGTAATTTATTTTGAACTTTGAGACAAAGGAATCACCAGGTTAATTCCCACAAATTTCTGGGAAATAATTTCCTACATACTCTTGCACATTGCTTTCAACAAACACGTGTCATAGTTGTTCCCAGTTACAGAGAAACCCAATGAAGCAATCAACTTCTCTGGACTTCCAGTCTCCCCAAGCAGAGCATTTGGTTTGTATGTAAGGTGGATTAAAGGAAAGGTAATTTACCTCAAAGGTTCCTTGCTTTTCATCAAATTGGGCATATTTTATGTATATTGACCTTTCAAACTATAGATTTCATTTAAAATTGTCCAGCGATGTAAGTTAAGGTTGGATTCTTGTAAATGCTTGACCAATCAAATCGTGTGGATTGAGAAGTGAACATATGAATAAAAAAAAATCAAAATTTCTAAGGGGTGGCTCAAACTTTAGTTGGGTTTGATTTAAAGTTTAAACATAATTAACCTTCAAAAGATCTATAAAAATAAGTAATGTTTACAACTGCTCGGCAAAGAAGTCGGAAGAGATTGCTTTACTTTTCTATTCAGCAATTTATTACTACTATGCCTGCACGTCCTAGACACAATTTGATTTACTCGTAAAATCAAACATTTCCACTATCTAGTAAACGAATGAAATATGGAGGCACAGATTGGTAGGGCAGATACACAATGTACCGATGAAGTATTTCCAGTAAAATTAGAAGTGCCCACATGAGGTACAGAATACCACATAGCTTAACAGTGAATAAGTGACATGCTAAAGAACATTTAAAAGAAGAAGGAAACAATAAAAATTATTATATAAAATAATACAAAAAATAGATATTTTGAGGTATGCCTCCACTATTATTAAACAGTGCTGATACGGAAGGGGAAGGCCAAACATGGAAGAGGAAAGACTGCAGGTACAAGCTTGGGCAAGGAAATATTTTCACGCAGGGAATGGTAGAAGGCCAGGACATTGTATGACATCATGTGTGTAGTAACGCACTACCTATTGCCTGGAAAGTATCCTCTACCTGTTGTAGCCTCCTTTCTCCAGCATATGGGTACGAGTTGTAAACAGATATGCACTTTCACCCTTTGATTTGATAACTTGATATGTAATAATCAATGTTGACTCTGGCAATGTATCCTCTCGGATAAAGGATTGCTTAGTTCAGATATTTCCATTAAATGAATAGGTTCCACTCGCCATATCTGACTTTTCTTTTAAATCCGAAATAAAAGATAAATATCAAAAACCAAAAAAAAAATTGGTATCAGAGACAATATTGGATCCACTACAATGGCCCTGATACAGACTTAAATTGTGCTCCTTTTATTTACAATCACTAGCTAAGTCAATCATAGAGTCTGAGCCTCTAATTAGGATAAATATATTGAATATTTGACTATCCATTGCATCGAATTTGTCTACTACATCCGTCTGTTTCTTAAGAAGTTGCATCAAAAAAATCATTGTGCATGTTATTCTGCCCCACCTAGGTTACAAGTGGAATACCACTATTGTCTTGGTGCTCCCATGCCCTTCTTTCATGCTTGCAGAGTTGTGGCTCTCGGGTAGGAATAGCCTTGGGAGGCCTGTTCCCAGATCTATGAGAACCTTCCGTTCCCAATTTGATGAGGGAGGAGGTAAAATCACAGCAGTGGAAAGCAGAGTTTTTTAGTGGCCCAATAGACAAGAATCTGCAAGCAGAAGGTTGGTTTAGTGGAGAAGGGGAAACAGATAAGAACAACAATAGTGGTTTTTTGGCCTTAGAGAACTCAAGTTCTTTTCCAATGAGGCTATCAAATGTTTCCTCTGCCACTAGTAGTGGCGATGTTAGCTTGGGCCCATCTTCTTCTTATCTTGCTGATGAGGTTAATTCTCTAGACTTCTCTCTATCTTTCAGTGATTTGTCTTCCTACAGCAGTGATATTTCTGGAGAATTATAGAGGCTGGCAACAATTTCATCCCCACCTCCAGTTTTCCCTCCAAAGGAGATTGCATCTCAGGCCAAGTGGATAGGTAGATTTGTGAAGTCGAGACATTTAGAAGAACATGGGAAAAGTAGGAGCACACGGCATGTATCGCCATTATTAAAAACAGTTGCAACATCAGGTACTCTTGAAACTGAAAATTTGGAGATTATTTTTAAAAGTTTGGTAGAAGATTTGGAATCAACATCAACGGAGTTGCAGAGGAAGGCAGCAGCACAGTTGAGGTTATATGCAAAAAATAACATGGAGAATAGGATTATGATAGCTAATGTAGGGGTTGTAAAGCCTTTAGTATCATTGTTACATTTTGTGGATCCTCTAACACAGTAAAATGCAGTCACTGCTCCATTGAATTTGTCTCTTTATGAAAACAACAAGTTTGAAATAACAGAAGCGGGAGCTATCAAGCCCCTTATACATGTCCTAAAGTCAGGAACATCAACAGCGAAAGAGAATGCAGCTTGTACCCTTTTGAGTCTGTCACTCATAGAGGATAATAAGGTTACAATAGGAGCTTACTGTGCAATTCCTCCCTTGGTAGCTCTGCTTATCAATGATTCCTTGAGAGGGAAAAAAGATGCAGCTACAACCCTCTAACCTTATAAGCTTATGGAGAATCAAGGTCCAAGGCATGCAATTCTTCCCTTGGAGTCTGTAATCTCCATTTCAATGCATCTACATGCTTTCTTCTTGTCTCTCTTGGGACTCAAAAAAAATTGACCGTAATATGCAAATAAGCAGTTCAAAATATACCAACTTCAACAGAAAGGGAAAAGAGAAGCCATACCTGAAAACTTGAATGAATGCAAGTTCCAGATATTATAGGTGTCTTCGCTGAACTGGATCTTAGTGCTCCTGTAGCTATTCGGCTGCACAAGAAAAGATCTTGGTGCTCCTATAGCAAAAGAATCTGGAACCTAATCCTCTAAGTCTTCTTGGATCTTTTGTGCTTTAGTCTATCTACAGATTTATTAGACTTGTTTAACCAACTTGTTGACCTGATAATATCATGATGTCTGTGACCGCTGATCCCCATTCCAAGCACTATCCGTATAATAAGTCACAGTTTGATTGCAACAATTCTCTGTCCAACAGTTGTCTGTGTTTTGAGAAAGAACAATAGTGGTAGCAGAGTGATTCAAATAGCCTTGGGAGGCCTGTTCACAGATCTATGAGAACCTTCCGTTCCCGATTTGATGAGAGAGGAGGTAAAGCCATAGCAGTGGAAAGCAGAGTTTTTAGTGTCCCAATAGACAAGAATCTACATGCAGAAGGTCGGTTTAGTGGAGAAGCGGAAACATATAAGAACAACAATAGCGGTTTTTTGGCCTTAGAGAACTCAAGTTCTTTTCCAATGAGGCTATCAAATGTTTCCTATCCACTAGTAGTGGCGATGTTAGATTGGGCCCGTCTTCTTATTATCTTGCTGATGAGGTTAATTTCCTAGACTTCTCGCTAGCTTTCAGTGATTTGTCTTCCTACAGCAGTGATATTTCTGGAGAATTACAGAGGCTGGCAACAATTTCATCCCCACCTCCAGTTTGCCCTCCAAAGGAGACTGCATCTCAGGCCAATTGGATAGGCAGATTTGTGAAGTCGAGACATTTAGAAGAACATGGGCAAACTAGGAGCGCGCGGCATGTATTGCCATTATTAAAAACAGTTACAACATCAGGTACTCTTGAAACTGAAAATTTGGAGATTATTTTTAAAAGTTTGGTAGAAGATTTAGAATCAACATCAACGGAGTTGCAGAGGAAGGTAGCAGCACAGTTGAGGTTATACGCAAAAAATAACATGGAGAATAGGATTATGATAGCTAATGTAGGCGCTGTAAAGCCTTTAGTATCATTGTTACATTGTTTGGATCCTCTAACACAGGAAAATGCAGTAACTGCTCTGTTGAATTTGTCTCTTTATGAAAACAACAAGTTTGAAATAACAGAAGCTGGAGCTATCAAGCCCCTTATACATGTACTAAAGTCAGGAACATCAACAGCGAAAGAGAATGCAGCTTGTACCCTTTTGAGTTTGTCACTCATAGAGGATAATAAGATTACAATAGGAGCTTCCGGTGCGATTCCTCCCTTGGTAGCTCTGCTTATTAATGGTTCCTTGAGAGGGAAAAATGATGCAGCTACAACCCTTTAACCTTATAATCTTATGGAGAATCAAGGTCCAAGGCATGCAGTTCTTCCCTTGGAGTCTGTAATCTCCATTTCAATGCATCTACATGCTTTCTTCTTGTCTCTGTTGGGACTTCAAAAAAAACTGACCGTAATATGAAAATAAGCAGTTCAAAATATACCAACTTCAACAGAAAGGGAAAAGAGAAGCCATACCTGAAAACTTGAATGAATGCAAGTTCCAGAGATTATAGGTGTCTTCGCTGAACTGGATCTTGGTGCTCCTGTAGCTGTTCAGCTGCACAAGAAAAGATATTGGTGCTCCTGTAGCTGTTCGGCTTCACAAGAAAAGAGTTGTTCTGCTTCACAATCTCCCATAATACCTTCCCTGGTGCGGTTTTCATACTCTATGCAGAGGTAAAACCCTATCTATATCGCTCAACAAATAGGAAAAAATGGAAACAGGAAAAAATAAAATTTTATATTCATAATATTGGAAATTTTATATTCATAATATTGGAGGCAGAATTCACATTGTGAGTAGGCAAATGCCAACTAAGCGAATGGAATACCATGGTGGAGGTCTTCAATCAGAGATTTCCTGAACACAAAACCTTCTCTAGTAGAGACAAGCAGGAAACTTGCTAGACAGGAATGCAAATGAGGGGAGGGTTTCTGCCTTCATTCTGCAACGCAAGCCCGTTGCAAGCCATGGTCGTCTACTTTCATTCGGTAATGCAAGCCCATTTCAATTCATGGCGGTCTACCTTCACTCTGCAACGTTAAGATTCGTTGGTCAAAGAAAAAGAACTCTGCAACGCAATCCATGGTCGTTCATTGTTCAATTATAGCTACATTTTTTTTATGGCGAACAGTGGCAAACATTTTAATCGTCTAACCTCATAACATCAAATCAGAGGGTTCATAGTAAGACAGGTATTGGGGAACGCCCTAAGACGTAAATATATATGTTCAAGCTTTTCTTTTTCTTTTTTATTATTATTAAAAAATATAAAAACAACTACCCTTTACAATAATATTTATATCTTACTATCTTATTTATTTATTATTATTAATTATTTATTAACATAAAACCTAAAAAATTTACTTAATGTTTTATTTTTATTAAAATTATCTAATATATTATTAAACAAAAATATATAATTCTATAATAAAATACATAATTATAAAAATATACACCTAACTCATATACCACCCTTAGTTAATTAAGTAACCAAAGTATTACCTATCAATATAGCACATACTACCAACGAATCATAAAACTATAAATATGTATCTATAAGAATAAATAACACATATTACCAAAGAATCATAAAACTATACATGTAATTTCTATAAGAATAAATGGTTACACTAATATTGGTACCCAATATTTTGTTTCCACTACATATTCATGATAACTTGCATGTGTTCATAATGACATGGTTGTTCTTTTTGAGAGCTTACATGGGTAGGATTGGGCAATTTCAACATTACACTATTTTTCTGGATGAACTTATCCCTTTTTATTAATAATTATTTATTAATTTATAATAAAATCCATATTACATTATATTCGTAAAAACAATCAATAGTATTGATTAGAGAAAATATATTTCACTCAACGTTGAAGTTTTGACAAGATTGTGGTGAATATTCTCCACACATCACCGCAGAATTTATATAAAGAAAAAACACTCGATTGAGAATATTCTTATGCGAAAGATGTGAGACTTAATTTTCTTGGAAATGAGAGTAGGAGAGGAATTTCGCTATCGGAAATCATTTAGCGAAGTAATGACGGGGCTAGCCATGGAAGCACACTCACACAGATATTAACTTGATTGGTAGACGAGTGTACTCGCAAACAATAAGTTTTATCATTTTACCCTAACTCGGTAAAGTTGATTTTAAAGTTAATTTTATTTGAATGATGTATTTAAAAATATATATATTAATCAGTGTTGAAGAAAGTGTAACTAGGTTCGGTCTTCATAAATGTAATTTTGATTTTTGTACTTGTAAAAGAAAATAAATATTATTTTTATCATTTATAACAATGAGTTTCTTGCTCATTGAATAGGTCAAGCACATGTTTGAGTGCTTCTAGGAAGTCAAAGAATCAATGCATTTGTTGAAGACTCTTATGGGCTTGTTACACCATGTAAAAATATGCATTAGAGTCAAAAGAAGAAGTCCAAGCAAATTCCCAAGCCTCCTCGATATGTCGGCATCATAAAAGGAAGCAATTCGAATTATAGAGATCAAGTAGGCCTAATAGGAGGGACAGACTCCTATATAAAGGGCCATTCGACCTCTCCAATACGAATCAATTCATCTCTGAAATCTGCAAAGGAGAGCAAGAGAAAAGGGTATGGAAATAATCAAGGAAAGGAGCCTCTAGTGCATCAAAGAAGGAAGGAAGAAAACCAAGTTTTAGAGGGTCTTTTAGGGCCTATTACAGTCACATGTGTGAAGGAAGGGAAGCTCATTCTGATGTCATAATAGTCCTCCTATTGCAGTCATTTAAAGAGAGTTAATTGGGCTAGAAAAGAGTGCATATTACGCCTCTTACTCAAGCAAAGAAGGAGACTACTCATGTGAAGGAAAGAGAAGGAATCAAGCACCATTTTCTTGAAGATATCCCCTCACACGTGTGAAGAATTAGGGCCACATTGTTGCTACATCAGATTTGCAACTATATCAAAAGGAAGAGCTTGATTGGGTAAAGAATGAGGCCATCTTCCTAAGTGAGGAAGTCTACATCTGAAACAAAGGAACAAAGAAAAATATCTCTTCTAGGGCAAGCATAACTAGGGCTACTATCAGTTACCAGAAGAAGAACATAGTGGGAGGACAAAGTGTCGGAGGAAGGAGGACGAAGTGCTACAAAAGAAAAAGGCTTGACTTGTGCTTGGAGGATCTTCTTGTCAAGGGTCTAGGGTTTGGCATTTGTCAATTGAAGCTTCAATAAGAGAAATTTGCAGAAGGGTTTTCCTCTCTAGGAGAGAGAGGTTTTTCCCTGGCTGAGAGTCAATGCCTTGTGTTCTTGCCTCTTGTGTTTTGGTAACTATTTGATGAAGTAAGAGAACATACAATAATAAGAAGAAGAAGAAGATCGTGTGAATAAGAAAAGTAAAAGTAATTCACAAATTGTTATCATTGCTAGAAGAATCTCATTATAACATAGATTCCCTAGATTCTTCAGCATGGTATGAGAGCTAAGGTGGGTCATCAAGGAAGGGCATCTCAAGAGCACATAAGAAGGAGTGAAGCACCAAAGATCAAGAAAGGTTGAAGCATTAAAAGGAGGATTACCATCTCCTCTCCTATATCCATCAAGAAGGACTACCATCTTGGGAACAATGAAATAAGAAGGCCTTCCATCTAAAGGTGTCCACATCCATCTAAAGGCGTCCACAAGAAGGCTCATTCAAGAAGAAGTCTTCATCTTCAAAAGTAAAGCACTCTAGATCAAGTTTCATCATTGAAGGCCCCTACACATTAGGAATTTCTCATCACCAAGCAATCTCTCAAAAGGCACCTTGAAGGAAGCATTTTGAATTGCTCTAAGATCCAAGAAGGCAAATCATCAAATCTTCAAGGAAGCAGCAAGATCTCTTCATCACCAACACTTTCAAGTAAGTGTTTTTTATGTCCTCTTCTTAACACATCAAAATGTATTTTTGCAAGGAAAGCAACAAATTGGTTAGGACTGCTAATTTCCTTGCATGGAAAAATAGGACTGGTCTACTTCTCAAAGAGAATGATCTTTTGGACTACATCGAAGGGAGTATCATTGTTCCTTCTAAGGAAAAAACTCAGGCTCTAGTAAAGTATAATAAGGATGAGACAAGAGCTCAAACGATTTTGATAGAATCCATTAAGGACTCTCTCATTCCTTATGTTTCCAAACTTGAAACATCTAAAGAAATCTATGATAAGTTGGTGGAAACAATGTAAACTTTGAAACGGGAAATATAAACTCAAAACGGGAACTCTGGCCCAAAACCCCCAAAAAAACCACAAAAACAGTGCTCAAAACGAAAAGTGTGTATACTGGAACGATTTTTATTTTTTTAGGTGTCAATTTTGCGGCTGTTTTAAAAATGGCAGTGACTACGAAATTTTCCTGCAAAATATAGCTTCAGAACGAAAGTGTTGATACTGGAATAATGATTTTTTTTTTAGGTGTCAATTTTGCGGCTGTTTTAAAAATGGCAGTGACTACGAAATTTTCTACGAAATTTTCCTGCAAAATATAGCTTCAGAACGAAAGTGTTGATACTGGAATCGACCCGCCGCCGGTCCGGCGGGGCGGGGCGGCCCGGGGGTGCCGCTGCGTGGAATTGGTAATGTGGATCATCATTTGATGCGTGGAATTGGTAAAACCCAAGCTGCCCGTCAATGGAGAATGTCTGCGTCTTTTCACTTTGTCGAGTCTCTCTGTCGCGTACTGTCTCTCTGTCCGTTGTATCGCACATACAAGCTGACGTCCACCCTCGAAACCTGTAGTCGGGGATGCGAAGGCAACCTAACGTCACCTTAAAATTTTCATCAAAACTATAATGCTAACTATATATAATTGGAGTACAGACAAAATAATAGAGCTCGACCAAATATAGATATCGTTGCTCAAACATTCACATAATAAATAACAAATTTAATATATACAATTAATTTTTCAAAAACATGCTACTTGGACCATTGCTGACCTAAGAGGCATCCTTCACAGTATCATATAATAAAATACAATATATTACAATAGTCTTTAAGAGTCCATGAAGTGTAATATGGTCTTGAAATACACTATACATGTGAGGACTTCCAACCAAAGGGCATATGCATCACTAAAGAACTTATCCAATCCTAATATTTGTATTGTTCCAAAGCATAAGGGTTCAATGAATATGCACGGTTGTTTTTAACTAAGCGCAATCATATCTATGAGAATCCTCCTATTTGAATTCTCTCATGCATCCCCCTAGCAACTTCCCCTGAATCCTTCTTCTTATTCCAAGAATGGAGGTGAGACACCTCTTTAGTCTTCCTAGTCAGAATTTGCCTCCAAAATTTAGGAGCTAGCTTAGAGAGGTGTAAGAGATTCCCTTGTCTTTGACGAATGTATTGCCTCTTTTTCCTTTTAGTTAGGGCTTTATATATTTTTATCTTGTCCATTTTAAGAGATTCATCAACAGCTTCCTTAATTGCTCTCCTCGCACTTTTACACTCTTTGTCATACCATGGATTGGTTTTGCTATTTCTTTTATTATTTGATATAGGAAAAATAATTTGCAAAATTTGATAACTAATTCTCTAAATCCCTTTCCAAGACTAACACTTGAAAAATCAATTAGGTAACAAACATGCTATTAGATAGAACTATTTGTTTCTTTATTTCACCAAACCAAATTGAAAAAATAATTTTATAAATTAAAAATCAATAATACAATCTTAGAAGCAGTTTAAACCTATTATTATAATCATGATGTGAAATTGAATAGCTAGATTCAAAGGAGAAAATGAACCATATATCAACCATATGCCGAATCATCCACACGAAAGTTCGTGGTGAATAGAAACACTTTATAGTTTTAATATTTAAATTTTAAAAGTCCAAAAATAATCTTATAAAATTATTTATTTAATGTTATAAATTTACATATCAGAATTCATGATCCTAGTAAAGAAAGTGAAAAATAATTATCCTATTTCGAGGGTCTAGGAGTTGAATTTTCTCATGGAGGCTCATGTAGTGTTCAAAATTCAAGAATATGCGCTGGAAGTTAGAGTGTATTTGCATACAAATCATCTTGACAATGAACTGCCAGCCACCACGTTGTAGAATAATTTGAAGTCGCTGCATGCTTCCAAGAACTGAAGCTTGGAATTACGAATACGATGACGACTGGTGATAAGTTTTAAATAATTTGATTGTAGAATAATTTGAAGTCGCTGCATGCTTCCCAGAACTGAAGCTTGAAGCTTGGAATTACGAATACAATGACTGGTGATAAGTTTTAAATAAATCAAATTATGGTTTCGTGTGACATATAAACTTTCAGTGCCTGGCTTGGATTCACGTTTGTCCTCAACTCTACAGACCACAGAGGCACCATCACGTTCGGTGGAGCGGACCCAATCCTTACAAAACACAGAGATATATCGGTAGTTGGAGGCACCGGAGATTTCTTAATGGCAAGAGGAATCGCCACAATCTCTACGGATGCGTACGATCCCAATTAATATAAAATGTGGGATGAACTAGAGCTCACAAGCTCCGAAGCCGGTACGCGTCGATTCTCGGAATCGACTCGCCGCCGGTCGATTCTCGGCGACTCGCCGCCGGTCGGGGGGGCGGGGGTACGCAGTGCCACCCCGACCGCCCCACCAGCGGCGGGTCGATTCCGGGAATCGACCCATACCGGAGCTTGTGAGCTCTAGTTTATCCAGGTGATAATGAAAGTTTTCAAATAATTATTTAAATAAATTTATTATTATGTTAAATCTAGAAAATATATATTTATATAACTTCGTGAAATATTTTCCTTATTTTTTAATTTTCATATTCTTTACATTTTCTTTATATTTGATAATAGAATTTTTAATAAGATTATAACATCAATGTTATATATAAATTTATTATAGATTATAAAAAAGATTATTTGATGCATAAATTCTGAATATATAAATTTATTATAGATTATAAAAAAGATTATTTGATGCATAAATTCTGAATATTCATGTTTAATGAAGTTTCGTTGCGAAAAGAAATCTCAATTTACAATTACTTGAAATTTAGTCATTTTTATATTAATTGAAAATTTTAGAATATATATTCCTTTTATATTAAATGCAGATGAATTTATATTCTTATATGAATTATAGATTAAATAATATTTTAAAAATATGATAGACCTTATTAGGGATCAGAAAATTCGCATCTTACATCAGAATTATCACACACCCAAAAAAATTTAAAAAAGACAAATTCAAATGCAGATATGTTAATTCAAATGCAGATATGCATTTGAATATTTAACATTTTTATATTAATTGAAAATTATAGGGATCAGAGCTCACAAGCTCCGGTACGGGATCGACCCGCCGCCGCTCGATTCCGGGAATCGACCCGTACCGGAGCTTGTGAGCTCTAGTTCATCCCGTACCGACCGGAGCTTGTGAGCTCTAGCTCAACCTCGTAGATCACTGTTTTTCTTATGTGATATATTCGTGGCCATTGTAGACTATACAATACTAAAGAACTTCAGAGTACTTCAACGCATTTTAGAATAAGGAAAAGTATTTGAAGTTGAATTGTTTTTCCTAATAGGTAGTTTGTTATTTCATATATAGAGTTATATATAGCAAATGTTAGAGTCCATTATACTTCGTATAGTTTCTTAAGGATTCAAATAATTCCCAAACTCTATATAATCTAAATGTTAATATTTACATTAGAATATTAGATTAATATTCCAAAGAATAAAATATTAGATTATTAGATTTGAGTTTAAAATATTCCAACGCATAACTTTTCGCACACACTACAAGTTATTTGAGAAATAGAAAACTATGAAAAGCTGAAATTTACATTGTCTATTTGAAAACATTCATTACTAGAATAGAATTTATATTTTCCAATATAAAATAATAATATTTAATAACCAGAAGAAGGCTACTCCACCACTGAATCAACGATTAAAGGAATGATGCATCGCATTCTTCGTCCTGTGAATTACTCAACTAATACAGTGATGCGCAGCGCAGCAACTCATTGCATTGCATTGCTTGTCACGTGATAAAGAATCAATTGATTTGTGGAATTAAAGAATCAATTGAATCCTAATTAACATATCTGCATTTGAATTTGTCTTTTTTAAATTTTTTTGGGTGTGTGATAATTCTGATGTAAGATGCGAATTTTCTGATCCCTAATGAGGTCTATCATATTTTTAAAATATTATTTAATCTATAATTCATATAAGAATATAAATTCATCTGCATTTAATATAAAAGGAATATATATTCTATAATTTTCAATTAATATAAAAATGACTAAATTTCAAATAATTGTAAATTGAGATTTCTTTTCGCAACGAAACTTCATTAAACATGAATATTCAGAATTTATGCATCAAATAATCTTTTTTATAATCTATAATAAATTTATATATAACATTGATGCTATAATCTTATTAAAAATTCTATTATCAAATATAAAGAAAATCTTTTTTATAATCTATAATAAATTTATATATAACATTGATGCTATAATCTTATTAAAAATTCTATTATCAAATATAAAGAAAATGTAAAGAATATGAAAATGTAAAAAATAAGGAAAATATTTCACGATGTTATATAAATATATATTTTCTAGATTTAACATAATAATAAATTTATTTAAATAATTATTTGAAAACTTTCATTATCCCCTGGATAAACTAGAGCTCACAAGCTCCGGTACGGGGTCGATTCCGGGAATCGACCCGCCGCTGGTGGGGCCGGACGGGGCAGCCCGGGGTGGCGCTGCGCACCCTCGCCCCGCGCCGCCCCGCCCCGCCCCCGACCGGTGGCGGGTCGATTCCGGGAATCAACCCGTACCGGCTTCGGAGCTTCTGAGCTCTAGTTCATCCCACATTTTATATTAATTGGGATCGTACGCATCCGTAGAGATTGTGGCGATTCCTCTTGCCATTAAGAAATCTCCGGTGCCTCCCACTACCGATATATCTCTATGTTTTGTAAGGATTGGGTCCGCTCCACCGAACGTGATGGTGCCTCTGTGGTCTGTAGAGTTGAGGACAAACGTGAATCCAAACCAGGCACTGAAAGTTTATATGTCACACAAAACCATAATTTGATTTATTTAAATCTTATCACCAGTCATCGTATTCGTAATTCCAAGCTTCAATCTTCAGTTCTTGGAAGCATGCAGCGACTTCAAATTATTCTACAATCAAATTATTTAAAACTTATCACCAGTCGTCATCGTATTCGTAATTCCAAGCTTCAGTTCTTGGAAGCATGCAGCGACTTCAAATTATTCTACAACGTGGTGGCTGGCAGTTCATTGTCAAGATGATTTGTATGCAAATACACTCTAACTTCCAGCGCATATTCTTGAATTTTGAACACTACATGAGCCTCCATGAGAAAATTCAACTCCTAGACCCTCGAAATAGGATAATTATTTTTCACTTTCTTTACTAGGATCATGAATTCTGATATGTAAATTTATAACATTAAATAAATAATTTTATAAGATTATTTTTGGACTTTTAAAATTTAAATATTAAAACTATAAAGTGTTTCTATTCACCACGAACTTTCGTGTGGATGATTCGGCATATGGTTGATATATGGTTCATTTTCTCCTTTGAATCTAGTTATTCAATTTCACATCATGATTATAATAATAGGTTTAAACTGCTTCTAAGATTGTATTATTGATTTTTAATTTATAAAATTATTTTTTCAATTTGGTTTGGTGAAATAAAGAAACAAATAGTTCTATCTAATAGCATGTTTGTTACCTAATTGATTTTTCAAGTGTTAGTCTTGGAAAGGGATTTAGAGAATTAGTTATCAAATTTTGCAAATTATTTTTCCTATATCAAATAATAAAAGAAATAGCAAAACCAATCCATGGTATGACAAAGAGTGTAAAAGTGCGAGGAGAGCAATTAAGGAAGCTGTTGATGACTCTCTTAAAATGGACAAGATAAAAATATATAAAGCCCTAACTAAAAGGAAAAAGAGGCAATACATTCGTCAAAGACAAGGGAATCTCTTACACCTCTCTAAGCTAGCTCCTAAGAAATTTTGGAGGCAAATTCTAACTAGGAAGACTAAAGAGGTGTCTCACCTCCATTCTTGGAATAAGAAGAAGGATTCAGGGGAAGTTGCTAGGGGGATGCATGAGAGAATTCAAATAGGAGGAAGCAAACTAGAAAAAAAAGGAATGAAAAGAGAAGTTTAAGAGAAGAGAATGGGATAAAATGAAGTGCGACGAGTATATAGACTAGATCAACTCTTAAAAAAGGTGGATCCATTTTCAACATTGTCCCTCCTAACGTGCGTCTAGAAATAAAACAATTGCATGTGAAGGTGGGAGAATAAAGTATTCATTGTTTGATTCGAAATTACTTGAAGATTTGGGTAGATGTGTTCTAGATCCGCGCATCGCCACCCCCGGGCCGCCCCGCCCCGCCCGACCGGTGGCGGGTCGATTCCCGGAATCGACCCGCCGCCGGTCGGGCGGGGCAAGGCGGCCCGGGGGTGCCGCTGCCGCGGAGGGGGCGGGGTGGGGTGGTCGGGGAAGGGGCGGTGGCGGTGGAGGGGTAGGCAAGGGGGCCGGTGGTGGGGGATGGATGGGCGGGGAGGAGTGGGCGGGGTGGGCGGGGTGCCGGGGAGGGGGCGGTGGCGGGGGATGGGTGGGCGGGCAGGGGGCGGTGGCGGTGGGCGGGGAGGGGGGACCGGGGAGGGGGCGGTGGCGGGGGAGGGGTGGGCGGTGGCGGTGGAGGGGGTGTGGGCAGGGTGGGCGGGGGGGCAGTGGCGGTGGCGATGGCGGGGGATGGGTGGGCGGGGTGGGCGGCGAGAGGGCGGTGGAGGGGTGGGCAGGGGCGGTAGTGGTGGAGGGGTGGGCGGGGGAGAGCACAACTGTGATTTTCGCATTGATTTTTTAGTTAATTTTTATTTTTTGAAAAAAAAAAGTTGTTATTATTATTTTTTTGACATGAAATTCATAAAAAAAACTATTATTTGACCATTTTTAGTTAATATTTTTGTATAAAAATTGTGATTTTGACTTGTTAATTCTAGCAAAAAATTATCAAAACGTTTAGTTTTTTTGTTATATTTATGTTAAAAATGGTTATTTTTATGTCCATTGTTAAAAAATGTTGTTTTTTAGAAACAATTATTTCATGTGGATTGAAAAATTAATTAAGGATGTATAAATATGTAGATTATCTAAAATTCAAACTATCGACTTTCTAATTTAAAAACGCAAAATAATAAAAACTCCACTAAAAAAAATAAAAAAAATTAAGATAGAGAACAAGAAAATATGAATAAAATGACCACTTCAAAAACTATCAAATTTAGAAAATAATTTTTTACATTTCACACACTAGAAAATTTAAAGTCAAAAAATAGGTCTTTTAAAAAAAGGGTGTGATGCAGAATACTCACTTTTTAAAATCAGGATGAAAATCACTACCATTCACTACCATTCTAAAACTTAATGCACATGAAAAAATTAAAGTTCCAAAAACCATGTTCTAAAAAAAACATGTGTATTCTGCATCACCACTTTTGAAAATCGGGTCATTTTTTTGCCACCTCTACAAAACGGGTAACAGTATCAGTTCCCGTTTCAAAGTTTACATTGTTTGGAGCTATTGTCAGTTAGTACAGCTGGAGAAGTGATATCATTGCGTAATGAATTATATAAGATGAAGATATCCAAGGAAGAAGGAATATCTCCTTACTTCATGAAGATATTTGAGATGAGAGATCAACTACAAGGTCTAGGAGAAGTTATGTCTAACAGAGAAATGACAATTGTAGTACTCAATGCTCTACCTGAGGAATGGGGAAACTTCACATCAAGTATATATGTCAAAAAGGAAGCTACCCCATTGAATGATCTTTGGTCTCTATGAAAAATTGAGGAGACTAGACTCAAAGCCAAAGATGATGTGGGATCAAAGGAGCAGGTATTTGTTGCTATGTCCAAGAGAAAAGGAAAATTTGGCAAGTTTCGTCCACAAAGAAGAGGTAAAATAGATATGTCAAAAGTCCAATGCTTTCGCTGTCAAGAGTATGTCCACTATAAGAGGTATTGTCCCAAATTTAAGAAGTAAAACAATAAGAGGAAGCGAGAATAAGACAACATTACCCAAGAAGTGAAAGAAGAAGAAAAAGGATGACCCTCCAGATCTCTACTATGATTAAAATCAACTTCTTCACATAAGTCTTCTTTAAAGGTTTTGGGTATCATATGAACATGTAAAAGTAGGATAGAATGCATGATTTATGAAAAATGGCATCTTCAGGAATATAGGAGCATTATGTAGAGATAGCTCATATAAAGATATTCATGTAGGAAGGACGTAGTTATTGAATGACCTCATCAATGCATAAAGGAATGATCATGATCAAATATTAGAAGGCCATTATTATCAACAAGAAGGATCATTTTCAAGATGAGGACTACTAGGATTCTCCAGTTGAATCTTCAAATAGAAGGTTCATGGATTTCAAAAAGGGCGGATGGGGACTCAAGAAAGAATGATATGCAGGCTGAGAAAGATGTAGGAAAGCAAAGGAGGTTGAGATAATCTCAATCTGGGAAGTTGTAAAAGGAAGTTGAGATGATCAAGGAAATAACAAAGATAAGGTATGTATGCATCTGTGTTAGCCATGTCATCGGTGGTAGCATGGGAATTGCTCTAGCAACATAGTCAATGTATCAATATTTTTCAGTTTAAATTCATGCCATCATTTTGTTCATAAGCATGGGGAAGTTCTCTAGAAGCATGGTCAAGAATATATCTCTTTCATTAAAGATATGCACACTCTCTGATGAAAGACAACATGAGAAATGACCTCATATGAAGTATGAGGTGGTTGACTTGGAAGAAGTGTATGAGAAAAGAGATCAGGAATAAAAATACACCATGGACACTAAGAATCGTCATTTGACAGATTTGTTGAAGGCATCTCCCAAAAGAAGGCACACGAACTCTAACAAAGGAAGAAAAAGATCAAAGGACCCTTGACACTTGGAAAGACCTTGGAGATGTAAAAATGTAGGGTGTTGATGATTCAAGCCAACAAGATGTCATGTTGGAAAGTCATCTCATAAGGTACTACTTGTTTTAATTTTTGAATAATATCTGGATGAAGTCATGCAGGGCTACTAGAACAAGAATTGTAAGTGCAAGTACAACTAGCATTCATGTGGTGGATGAAAATTCCGAAAAGAAGCATGATGAGAAAGACGTAGCTATATGACGAAAGTTCCAGACATGTATCAAGAAGGCCACTTTCCATGAAGAAAGGAATGACATGACAAACTAAGAAGGAAATTGATCGATGGTTGATGCCCGACAAGGAAGAAGCTCAACTGAATTTCATGACATCAAGGAAAGAAAGTGATCAAGCAGCTAAAGGAACCAAGAAAAAGGAGTTGTTAATGAAAAGGAGAATCCTTAATTAAAAGGAAGCTCTGACAAGTCCCTAATTAAGAGGGAGCTTAGGCAACTTCCTGGTTAGAGGGAACTTGGGTACATTCCTTTACAGGAATGGGCATATCTTCTGTAGTCAAGAGGGATATATAGACACAACATTCTTGTCTTCATTTGGGAAGAAACAATGGAATGATTGGGTAATCATCTAGCATCCGATACTATTTGAGGATGTGTAGGGCATTCAATATAAGAGTAGGCAAGAGGACCGATATTCTTTGAGGGTTGGGAACCTAAGATAAGAATATTCTTAGAAAGTCATACTCAGTGAACACCCGGATGGGTATGTACATTGAGAAACAATGATGAAGGTGTATATAGTCATTGGTCTCACAAACATTGTGCTATGATCTACTGAGAGATAGAGTTTCCATTCAAGGCCTTGTTGTGGAAACAATTTTGGTTACTATGATGTTATAACAGATGGATTGCCAATCCGATTTCTCTTATTTGAATTCATCAAAATTGAAAATGTCCAATTGCCTTGTAAATGATTTATGAATACCTCCATAGTTAAGATGGAGTGTTGAAGAAAGTGTAACTAGGTTCGATCTTCATAAATGTAATTTTGATCTTTGAACTTGTAAAAGAAAAGAAATATTATGTTTATCATTTATAACAATGAGTTTCTTTCTCATTGAATAGGTCAAGCACATGTTTGAGTGCTTCTAGGAAGTCAAAGAATCAATGTATTTGTTGAATACCCTTATGGGCTTGTTACACCATGTAAAAATATGTATTAGAGTCAAAAGAAGACCTTCAAGCAAAGTCCCAAACCTCCTCCATATGTCGACATCATAAAAGGAAGCAATTCGAATTATAGAGATCAAGTCGGCATCAAGTTATCAAGTCGGCCTCAATTCAGCCTAATAGGAGGGGTAGACTCCTATATAAAGGGTCATTCAACCTCTCCAATACGTAGCAATTCATCTCTGAAATCTTCAAAGGAGAAGAAGAGAAAAGGGTATGTAAACTCAAGGAAAGGAGCCTCTAGTGCAACGAAGAAGGAAAGAAGAAAACTGAGTTTTAGAAGGTTGTTTTAGGGCCTATTACAGTCAAATGCATGAAACAAGGGAAACTCATTCTGTTGTCATAACCATCCTCCTATTACAGTCATTCAAAGAGACTTAATTGGGCTAGAAAAGAGTGCTTATTAGGCTTCTTACTCAAGCGAAGAAGGAGACTACTCAAGCGAAGGAAAGTGAAGGAATCAAACACCATTTTCTTGAAGATAACCCCTCACAGGTGCGAAGAATTAGGGCCACACTACTGCTACATCAGATCTACAACTATATCAAAAGGAAGAGCTTGATTGGGTAAAGAATAAGGTCCTTTTCCTAAGTAAGGAAGTCTACATCTCAAACAAAGGAACAAAGAGAAATATCTCTTCTAGGGCAAGCATAACTAGGGTTGCTATCAGTTGTCGGAAGAAGAACATAGTGGGAGGATGAAGTGCCGAAAGGAGGACGAAGTGCTGCAAAAGAAAAAGGCTTGACTTGTGCTTGGAGGATCTTCTTGTCAAGGGTCTAGGATTTGGAATTTGTCAATTGAAGCTTCAATAAGAGAAATTCGCAGAAGGTTTTTCCTCTCTAAGAGCCAATATCTTGTGTTCTTGTCTCTTGCGTTTTGGTAACTGTTTGATGAACTAAGAGAACATACAATAATAATAAGAAGAAGAAGATCGTGTGAATAATAAAAGTAAAAGTACTTCACAAATTGTTATCATTGCTAGAAGAATCTCATTATAACATAGATTCCCTAGATTCTTCAACAACCAACACCTATTATTTTTCCTGGTTATTGTTGTTATCTTTCCTAGTCCCACGACCACCCAACTTATATGGCTGAAATGACACCTTTCATTTCTCATATATCACCATTGCTTCAGTTTCAAAATGCATTCTTGTGGCTGATAATTCATCACTATTCTTTTTATTTTCTCACTGGGTAGTTGTCCTATTTGACTGTGCAAGATCATTGGATTTTTCTAGACATGAACATGAACTTCAAGTTTAGCAACAAGTGGAAAATTGGCTAGCCACAGATCTCGAGTTTTACTCTCACAAGTGACAGTTATACTCTCGGGATAACGAATATTTCGTCCAACCAATGTTTGGATCTCATGTTTGAAGGGCAGTGATTATAAGCTAATTACTGTTAGGATTTGCATGCTAAAGTATTAAACACTAGTAGATATATCCGTCAACCACTCCACTACTATTAAATATTTGTAACTACACTTTGTGGTTCCCTACAATCACACAAATTAACATTGTAGGCAAAAAAAAAATCTCGATAAAAGTTAATTTAACAACTTGTTTGTGAGTACCACCTACCCATATTCAAAACAAGTGTCCCCTTATCAGTGTTCAGTGAAATTGGACAAGTGAGAACAAGTTGCACCCATCGATGAAGAACCTATTTCTCTATATATATTTTCTTTTTATGTGTGATCGAGTTACCAAGTTTCTCATGATAAGAAGTAGGCGAGAGAGAGGATGTTTATGAGTCATGCGAGAACTCTAGTATTTCCCTCCTCGATGAGATCCTCCATGGTCTTCATCTTGTTCACCATGGGTTCTTGAATTTTGTTGAAAAAAAATAAAAATAAAAATTTAATAATATAAAAAAAATCTTTACAATAATTAATCATGAAACTATAATACAAAGGTCCAATAAAGTTGAAAATTGGCCAATGTATTTAACTAGATGACATTTAAAGTGGTCATTATAAGGAAGAGAAATTATTTATTTAAAAAAAAAGATTTTATTATTTCCTTTATGAAAAATATATATTATTAATTTTAAAATAGAGGATATTATTATTTTCTTTATGAAGAATATATATTTAGAATTTCACATAAACACTTCTAAAGTCACTATGTTTGTATTAATCTTCACAAACCATCGAACATTTAAAAGCTAACACCTTGAAGAAAGGCGAGTCCATGACATCTCCAAAACCTATATATTTATAATAACACTCACAATCCTTAGAGCATTCGCCAACTAAAATCCTAAAGTTGTGTGAGTCCATATCTAAAATAATTTAAATAAAGAAAACTATTTTTTCAACTTTATTTTTGTGTAAATTCTTTCCTTTTATTAAAGTAAAATTATTGATTAATTTAATTATGTTTTTTTAGTTTAGTCTCGGAGTATCCACAGTATGAATCATATTTTTGTGGACATTTCAAATCCCAAGATCAATCTAAATGATGATAGAAGAAGAGCTTTGTGGTAGGATAAATAGTTAAAGAAATATTTTGATGGAAGGTCGGCTAATAACTTCATTTAATTTTTATTTTTATTATTTTTATTATTAATAGTAATAAAAGTTTTATCATAATTTTATTTAAATGGTTTATTATTATTATTTTAATTTATATTAGTTGAATCTTGTAATAGGTCATTAATTAAAAATAAATAAAAATAAAAATCTTAATTTATTATTTTAATGTAATTTTTATAATAAATTAGATTTTATGTTGTGATGGGATTAGTAGATTAGTTCTACTCAACATACTAATTAATATTCTAAATAACATACTAATTTATACTCTAAATAGTTAGTAGTTGTTGTTGTTATAAATAAATTATTATTTTTTATAGATTTAATTGTTAAATAATACTAGTTTAAATTTTAATTAGTTTTCAATTCTAAAAATAATTCTTATTATACTTAATTAATAATTATTATTATAATTATTCTTTATTAATAATTCATTATTTTTATAATTATAAGAATTCAATAGTAATAATTATTATTTGTTAAGAATAATAATTATTTTATTCTATTTTATTTTAAATTTATTATAATTATTTGTAAAGGATATTATAATTATTGGTAAAGGATTAGATAGTTTTGTTAGACTATATTAGAATAGATAGTTTTTATTATATTACTAATAATATAATAAAATAATATAAGTAGATTTTATTCTAGTTAAAAAATAATAATAATTATAATTAATTTGTTATTATTATTATTATTTTTTTTTCTAAGTAAAGGCTACTGCTATATTAAAGAAAAGAAAATATGTACAGAGTTTAGATCTCGCGAGGAGGCCGAGGCCAGTCCTCAAGCTGAAGAAGCTTGACAATTCTGTCTATCTGCTTTAACCTAGTCTCAAAACATAGTCCATAGTCATGGTTTCTGGACAGCAAATAACCTGGACTCCATCTAACAAAGACCTCATGGCTACTGGCAGGACAGAGCCAGTTTACATCATAGACACTGAGACAAAAAGAGCATACTGCTGAAGCCTGAGACTTACAGCAGTAGCTATATTGAGACTTTGAACTGAAATGGACATAAGAAAACGACACCATATGTAATGACATTATTACAAAAAAGACAAGACAGAGCACCCGATGATAACTAGGCTGGCTGGCTGGTCGAGGCCGTCTGCACATCGTTGTCCTGGCTGGGCGAGTCGAGCCAGATGACCATCCCATCCTCGTCCCGAAGCAACTCTCCTGGATCTGGCTGAGCCTGAACGCTGAGGGCCTCCGTTTCCATATTCAAATTGGGCAATTGCAGAATTTCTTGCACAGAGACGTCATTACCCGAGACTTCCTGAGGCGGTGCATGCTGGCCCAGGGCGTTTTGGGCTGGAGCTGCTTCGAAACGGTGGGTTCTGTATACCAAGCCGGACATGTCGCCTAAGAAGATATCGCTGTCATGAACACTTGCGGGGGAACCGGAATTGTGCACACCAGGATCTTCCTCCGTAATGAAAACAGTGAAATTGACCACAACCTCTGGCCTAACCAGGCGGCTGGGAAACCTGAAGCTGAAAGACTGGTAGGTTCCTTGTGGGAGCAGGCATTCCTGCTCTGAATCTTCCATCTCTGAGGAGGGTGACGCCGCGTTGATGGGCGAAATTGGCTGCACGTCTTCCATTTCAGAGCGAACCCGGATCCCAGATCTTCCCCCGCGCTTAGGGATACCTCTGCTGCGCGGCATGGCACTAATGACCAGAGATCCCAAGCCCTTGTTACGCCTTCGAAGATTGGAAGCCGGGGTGACCTTTCGTCAAATGCACAGAGCAACAATATGCCGGTTCTGAGCGAGAATGGAAATGTGGATTTCAATATAATGCGTAGCCTCCATATTTACCACGGGGGGAGGGCCTTGGGCTCTTCTCCTGTTCTGCCTTGAATGCTGAGCAGACATGCTTGGCATGAATGCGGCGTCCCGTCTCCTCTGCAACCAACTGAGAACGGCGTCCCTTCTGCTCTGCAATGAACTAAATGCACTGCCCTTGTGCATTAAATCCTCAAACATTCTACCTTCCTCTGCGTACCAGGGCTAGCGGTCCGTCCTGCTCCCATGTGGCATGGCGTGTGCCATCTTAATGACTGGTGGAGGCACCCGCATCTGGGTTTTATTATTATTATTATTATTATTATTATTATTATTAAATATAAATAAAATAATCCTTAAATTTAAATGATAATAATTATTATAAAACCTAATTATAATATCTATTTTAATTTCATTATAATTTTTATGAATTAATATTATTAAAAAAAAAAAAAACACTACTTGATTACTTGGGAAATTTTTGGTGGTTCTAACCTTCTAATTAAGGGAAGCCAACTACCACTGATCTCGATACCATTGCCCCGATTGAGATTCTGTGGGTGTTTTATAATCTCAAGAGCCTCCCTGATCTTCCTTCTTTGATGTTGCTCTTCCCTTGCGATAATTGAGACGTTTTCCAAATGAACTTGATGCTTTGTTTTTTAGGAATGCTCCGCAAGCGCTAAAGTACGAGATCTTCCATTCTTGATATCAGCGCCATGTTCTTTCAGTCTTTTCTGCAAAGAATGACTTGTTTCACCAATGTAACTTTTGCCACATGAACAATCAATTTTATAAACTCCCTTGAGCTGTTGTCTATCAATATCATCTTTGACAGACCTCATACCCTGCTTAATTGTTCCAAGTGCTGAGAACTGTGTGACTATGCCTTTTTTTCTTAGGATTTTGGCAATCTTATCTGTCACTCCTTGAATATATGGTAGGAAAACTCTACCACGTTGGTTAAGGTCTTGGGCCTTAGGTATTTGAGATAGCACCTTCCTTTCTGCTCTCTCTATGGCTATCTTAATTTCTTTTTCTTTGTAGCCTATACTCTTAAACACCGAAGATAAATGTTCCTTCTCTTCCCTAAGATGTTCAGAGTCATAGATTCGAAAAGTCCTAATGGCCAGAGTGTTAAGCACACTAAAATTTTGGGACGGATGGTGGTAGGAATCAGTGTGGAGGTAGCTTTCTATGTGAGTGGATTTCCTAAAGACCTTATGTCTTAAAGAGCCGTCCATTTTTCGAATGATAAGAACGTCCAAGAATGGGATACTATTTTTTTCCTCCAGCTCCATAGTAAATTTTATTTCGGGAGAAATAGAGTTCAGATGTGTGAAAAACTTGTCAAGTTCTTCCCTACCGTGGATCCATACCGTTTCCACCAAGCTGGCTTCAAAGGGTATGATTCAAGGGCCTTCTTTTCAAAGTATTCCATGTATAAGTTGGCCACAATTGGCAAGAGGGGTGATCCCATTGCCACCCCAGATGTCTGCTCATAGTATCCTCCTTGGAATGTGAAAACGGTTGACCGTAAGCAAATCTTAGCAAGTTTTTGCAGTTTCTTGGTCAACGACTTCCCTTATTATTATTATTATAAATAATAATAATTTATTTATAATAATAATAATAATGACTATTATTATTTACTATTTAGAATATTAATTACTCTGTTGAGTAGAATTAAACTACTAATCCCATCACACAACATAAAATCTAATCTATTACAAAAATTAAAATAAAATAATAAATTAAGAAAAAAAAATTATAAAATCCATTTAATTAATGAGCTATTACAAGATTCAACTAATATAAATTTAAATAATAATAATAATAAACAATTTAAATAAAATTATGATAAAACTTTTATTACTATTAATAATAAAAATAATAAATTAAAATTAAATGAAGTTATTAGCCGACGTTCAATCAAAATATTTCTTTAACTATTTATCCTACCACAAAGCTCTTCTTCTATCATCATTTAGATTGGTCATGATGATGGATCCCTATTGGGATTTGAAACGTTGACAAAAATATGGTTTCCACTGTGGATACTCCAAGACTAAGCTCAAAAGAAGTGAACCACGGATGCCTTAAATTAATTAAGTATTATTTTTCTGAAATTTTACCTAGAGGTTCCATAGCGTTGAATCTCACTCTGATACCATATGTAACAACCTCAAATTAAAATATACATATAATTACATCAATTTATGTGATTAATAGTCAACACACAATTATTCAACTAATTAGCATAGAATTTCCAACAACAACAAAAAAACACGAGCAAATGCGACTTACTTGTAGCAACGAGATTCCTTACTTTTTATTTCAGTGTGAAACACTATTTGAATCTCGCTAACCACAACAAAGTTTTTGGGGACGACTCACCACCCAACCGTAGGCTCAGCTACACATAATATTTCTACAGTTGGCCACCCCGAACCCTCAATCAACTACTATTGTCAGGGAATCATATGTCTCACCACACTCTTCTTCCAAAAGAATGAATACTACTTTCATCCCCTTTTTCGTCGATTAAATATAACAAATGGTTCCAAAAATAGGAAGGGATTGGAAAGGGATCCGCATGCACACAATCCATGTATCAACATCCCAACTTTTATTTCTTTGTTTTAAGTTTTACTTAATCCATTATTTTTCTTAATTTAACTCTTTCTTATTTTATTCTTTTATTCTTTTTGTTAACTTTACTCATTCTTACTATTTTTATAATTTATTTATATATATATATTTATTTAGAACTTCAGTTTATTATTTATTATTTAATTTATTTACTTATTATTATTATTATACTTTCTTCATTATTTATTATTATTATCTTTTCTTTGTTATTTATTATTATTATTATTACGGGGCATCACACTTCGACCTGTCATGGAACATTGGATTCTCTATCAGCCTCACACAACTTTGATTATCATAATATATTATGATCGGCTTCAACACATGATCAAACAATCCCACGAGTAACTTTCGAAGCTACGCTTCTTCACAAGTCGCTAAGATAGCAACAATATATTCTACCTCAGTAATACTTAGTGCGACAAATGTCTACTTCCTGCTCATCCACAAAATTTTCACAAAGCCCAAATTGAAGCAACCTTCAGATATACTAGTTCTATCTTTAGAACTCCCTACCCAATCTGAATTTGTATAACCCTATAGCTGAATATTATCATTTGAGACATATCTCAAACCACGGTCAACCGTACCACGCAAGTATCTCTGTATGTGCTTTGCTCGTGTACCTATGTATGTGCTTTGCTGCAATATAATGATCATGTCTACATTCCATTTTGAACTAGCTCAATGTGTTCACTGCAAAGCAAATGTCTGGCTTGGTATTAATCAGATACATTAGCGATCCAATTAGAGTTCAGTACATTAATGGATCTATCAATTCAGACTCTAAGTTTCTTAGATTTATCATATTTGTAACCATGGGAGTCTGCATTGACTTACAATCCATCATACCAAACTTTTGCAAGATCTTGATAATATGTCTTCCTTGGCCAAGAAATAATTTGTTGGGATTTTGTCATACTTCTAGCCCCAAATAATAGTGCATTAATCCAAGATCCTTCATAGCAAATTTGAAATTTATCTCCCTCTTACATCAAATAATCAAATGCTCCATACCCATATTAGAAATAAGTCATCAACATACAACAATAGGATCACAGGTTTATTCTTCTCAACCTTATTGTAGAGGTTTGTGTTATAGGTCATTTTTTCGCATCCCATTAAATGGACTAAAAACTAGATCAATCAACATCCTTGACACCTTGCCATTATCCTTTTTCAAAGCCCTAGGCATTACCTCTCCAAAAAAATTATGAGTTTTTGGGTCAATCAGCTCAAAAACTATGTTTTTGGCCCTAGCGCGTCGTGCACTTCACCTATAATGGTTGCAAGTTTCATAACTAAGCACCTGCACTGACTAGTGTAGGTTTTTCTCCTTTGCAGGTGCAATGGTTCTAAAATTTCGGGAAAAAAAAATTATGAAACTTCTCCTTCTAGAAGCTTCTAAAGTGGTTTTAACCATTAGCATCAATAGATATCTTGATTTCCTACTCTAGAGGTCTTATCTCTTATCCTTGAAGTTTATCCTCCTTCATATGTGTATCTCGAAGCCTAAATTGGTAAATCCTAAACTACCACTTTACCATATGACAGGTTCTTATAGACTTGAGGATAGTTCTGCTTTCGATCAGAATAGTGTTGAATATTTCGAGACCCCTCATCACTCTATCGCACCTATTAAAAATAATTTTGTCTTACATTTGTCACATCCTCCATCTGTATTACACAATCTTATCGCTCAGTCATTGGAGCAGTCATACATGGCGAGCACTGCCGCAAAACAAAAGTTCTCTTCTTTATTTATGTTCGCTCGTCTTCACAGTTCGAAAGTTTGTGATCGTATGTCTTTAACTCGCAGTGTGTCGAGACACCATGATATAATAGCCAAATTTCTTTCATGTGATTTTCTCTTTTACTTTTCTGTGTGTATATTCAAATTTTGAACATTTTGGTTTGCATTGTCTTATCTTTCTTTTTTTACTGATTTGCTTGTATATATTTCTTGACATGCATTCCCTCGCCCACATAGGCCAGCCAATATGTCGGTGGTTGCATTGGAAGTATCACTTCATGTGAGTTTGGCCTATGCTTTTCTTAGGTTAGGAGTATGACTAGTGTTTTTCTTTTCTTTGTTATTTGCTTTTATTTGCTTTACGTTCATTTTTTTTATTCTACGTCTTTTCTTTTCTTTGTTTTTCAACTATAGGTTAGTTTCCGCATGAAATTGTGTTTGGCTTCAGAAGAAAGCATGGTGAAATCCAAGAGGAGGTTGTGCTACTATCAACGCTTGGTTTTCTATCAATTCTTTCTCTTTGCATGAATCTTGCATTCTTTTAGCTTATGATAGTCTGATGGAAAATACGTTCTTTCTCGAAAAAAATCGCATTGAAATCACGATGTTTGGATTTTAACTAATACCGCCTACTCTAATTAGTTTTATTTTTTCGGTTAATACTTGTTAGCCTAGTTGAGTAGAGTAAGGAGGGGAGGAAAACCTTAACAAGTATCACAGAGGAAAATACATTCTTTCTCGAAAAAAATCGCATTGAAATCACGATGTTTGGATTTTAACTAATACCGCCTACTCTAATTAATTTTATTTTTTCGGTTAATCCTTGTCAGCCTAGTTGAGTAGAGTAAGGAGGGGAGGAAAACCTTAACAAGTATCACAGAGGTGTATATAAACATCCTTCTCTGAAGGTACAACCTCTTCTGCTCTCAATAAGTCGGGATCCCTCTTCCACCCCATGAAATAAATAAGTGCTTATGCACAGTTCTCTGAACACAAATTAAAAAAACAAACAAACAAAAACAAATAAGGGGTGAAAGAAGAGAAAGGCTTCCTACACAGAGAGGTAAAGCAAGCAACTCTGTCGGGGTATTGTCCAAGCTTGTTGGTAGCGGAGCAATGTTTGTGTTCCTGAAGTGACTCCGTTGGGGTACTGTCCATGCCTGCTGGCAATGAAGCAACACTAGAGATGAAACTAAGACTTTAACAAATTATTTTACTTGTGCATATATATACTCCTCATCCCTAATCGAAACAACTCAGTTTGACTTGGCTTGGTTAGTGTGTCACCGATGAAGAGGATGGAAGGGACTATGTCTTTAACTCAGACTAAGTGAGGAAGTTGTGGTAATCAATGAATTGAAAAATACTTCCGGAAGGGTGAGACCAGTTTTGCATGAGACAAGATTCATTCAGAGAGCTAGAGTTCTACCAGTGTTTCACCAATGTTTTAGCGACTACAACCACCCTCCAAAATTTTTCCTTTGCTTAGATTTTGGAGCTTAACCTTCTTTTCAAAGGAGCTTATCTTGCACTGCTATCAAGTATTCATGCTTTGATTGAGTCTTATGCTTTTCATTTGTGCTTATGTTCACTTGCTTTCACACTTAACTGATCTTTCTAAGTCACAAGCTAATCTCTTGTCTTCGTCGCAGAGAAGTTTTGGGCTTGCCTCCAAAAATTGCACAATCCTTGAAGGCAGTTAGCCTTGATGATTGGAATTTCGTAGTTCAAATTGGCAGTCAGCCTTGAGCTCAGAAATTGTACATTCATGGAAGGCATCCCAGCACTAAGCTTAGAAACTACGTAATGTACTGAGCCAAAAATTTGCCCAATTCTCCAGGATTATGTAGTATTTCCCGTCAACATGCATGGTAAGTTTCCCCAGAAAATCAAGAAAACTAAAGGGAAAAAAGAATCCCTGGGAAGTAGGGATCCATTATTAGTTTCCCGAAAGTGGCACAATGTTATTATTAGAATCTTCCACCAAGTGTCGCTTTTCCTTGATTTTAGGCATGCATGTCATAAACCCTCATTTGCTCAAATCTAGTTAATCGACACCTCTAGAGCTCATTTGTACATACGATCTTGGATCTCTAGCATTCCCGAGGAGATCAAGGAACCTTTGGTGTGTTTTTCTTCACTTTTCTAGGTGAGCTTTGCTTTTATCGCCTTTTACCACTGTTTATGTCGCTTTTTGTCATTTCTCTTATGTGAGTGTTGTTTTTCTTATTTCTCTTCATGGTTGTTAGTGTTTCAACATATTTTAGCTTGTAGAAGTGTTGTTTTAAGTTATCATTTTCCTTCACAAGTGTCACATCAGTTTCTTTATTTTTTAACGATGGTCATCATTGTGATGACTCTCCTCGCTGATTTGATTTTCTTCCCGTTTATTTAGTTTCTACACTTGATCTATCTTTATTCAATAATACTTAGTCAGATCTGCACTCAAGCTCACACCATCTCTTAAATTTTCTCATTTTCACACTTACAGTGGGTAGATCTACACTTTCCTTGGTCGTTTATCACTATTACCAGTTGGGCGTTGCACAATCCTAAGGCTCAAGCTGAGATCTTAGCCTTTGTAACTGCACAATGTGCAATACACGTTGGCCCAACAATGCATTGCACAGTTCCAGGGCTCATCCTGCTTCCTTGGCCACTGAGACAGCGAAATGTCTAGCCTCTCACAATTCAATGCCTAGGATGAACTGCACATTGCGTAGTCTCAAGCGTCGGGCTTCATCCTTGGTTGCTAGGACTGTGCAATACACAGTTCCAATAGCTAACCAATCTCCCCTGTTAACATAAATTGCACAATCCCTCTCATCAGTTGCCTGGTTTGTTTCTTGATCATGATCTGAAGTTAGATTTGCAAAAGGCTAATGTTTGTTTGCCATGAGTGCCTTTTATGTCCCACTGGTACCATGGTTGTTGAAGTGCTTCTCTCCAGTAGTCACTATTACCATGGCACCAAAGGGAGTTGCTTCAAAAGATACCACTAAAATCAGTAGTGGGGAAGCAGTTAAGAAGACATCAGTAGACTTGCCAATGTATGTAGATACTCAATTATTTATAGAAAAGGAGTCAACATTAACATGGCAGCAGTAGAAGGTAGCAACTTGGTACAAGATAAGGGAAAGAGAAAGGTTGCAGACATTAAAAGGGGGAACAAAGTTGCAAGATGAAATTTGTTCCAATATTTATGCAAGTAGATTTGGAAGCAGAAGCGAACAGAAGAAAATGATACATAGAGCATAGTAGAGGAAGAGAGAAAAGAAGATCTTGCAAGAAGTAGAACTGATGGTGTAGAAAGAAGAACAAGAAATGAGGGAACAACGGAAACAAAGGAGGAGAGAACAAGAGGAGAAGCATAAGCATGAAGAATAAGAAAGGCAAGGTGCAATGGCAGGAGAAACAACTCTCGATTCAAGTTGAAGAGCAAGGACAAAACCAACCAGCAGCAGAGGGGGAGAACGAACAGACGCAGGATCAAGAGCTTGCTTAGCAGATTGAAGACTTGATTGAAGTTGTGGACATGGAGTTGGAATTGGAACCGCAGGATGAAGATTTTGACTTCATGCCCAGTGCACCACAGGTCATCATTCAGGCTCCACCACCTCCAACCACAGAGTTAGCCCCAAGCGAGGAAGGGGACATAGTTCCTCTTGATGATGATCCGGTAATGGATTTGTACAATCTATCATATAATGAACTTCAGAAGGGGATTGTACAAGTATGGAGAAAGCATTTTCGGGATGATCATGCATCACCTACATTCATTAAAGAAAGGGTGATAGTGGTAGACACCAGCAAGAATCCAAATTCCGTTTTAGAAGTCAACTTGGCATTTGCGAGTGCAGTGAGATCAAACACTCAGTATTTGACAGCTGAGAGTATGCAATTGGTACAAAAACTATAGGTTGCCCGACAAGAGATAGAACAACTCCACGCAGCAGTGAAAAATGTAGCTTCCACAGAGGTCTACTTAAATTAAATGAGAAAAGCAATACTTGGTGAATTATCAACAACTGGAGAGAACATGCAGGACCTCTATCAGGAGCTTATGACCGTACACAAGGCAGTTGTCTTCTTGCACGGCTTGCAGCAACAAAGCAAAGGATTTGTCAAGACTCTTAAGAATGTGCAAGATGGAATCACCGCCATGAAAGAATGGACAATGTGATACAAAGGGGCACTGCTTACCTTGGTGAAGAAAATGAAGTCGTAGGCAGAGATAGAGAAAATAAATGTTCGAATGTTGATCCAGAACAACAAGCAGCTCGCCTCTTTCATTGGAAGTATTAAGGCCTCATATGTACGGATATATAACAATTTGGATTTCATGGTGAGAACCCACAAGATCCCATTAGTTAGCTCGCTCACCGAAGCTAAACGCAAACACCAAGTCAGGCAAGAGATTGAAGAGTACTTGGAGCAGCTGAGACATGTTACCACAAAGGAGGATTTAGAGTTGAACCGACAAAACATGTGGAACTACAACGATGGTCCCATCTAGATCAAAACCATGTTTCTCTTGCTCGAGAAAGAAGTTAAGACTGGTTCCAAATCATTGTACCTAGATGTTATGGAGGCCAGAGTTTGCTTCCAACCTAACACCATCATGCAGTTTGGGGATGTCATCGCACAGTACCAATCTTGCCATCGATAGGTGACTGAGAAGCATCAAGTAGGATTTGTCGAGCTAGAGTGTTCCCAAAATCAAGCATCATAGTGTTTTGTATTGTTAGGTTGTCAAGTTGTCTCTACCCTATTTTCTCTCATATGGGTATGAGTGGAAAATGTAATATTATTTGTAATTATTTGTTAGTGAAATTCCAAGTGTCAATATTGGAATATGAAGATTCATAATGTAATCTAATGAGTCATTTTATAAATAAGTTGAAGAGTCATGAGGGTAGTCCAAAAGTCACAAAGGGGAGTTGAAGAATCACCCCCTCTTGTTATAAATAGAACCTCATAACTCATGTAAAGGGCTTTTTGAGAGCCAAGATTTTGGCTAGTCTTAGTCTTAGAAGGAGCTTGGGAGTATTGTGAAGAGCCTTGGCTTCTCCGTAGCATAGAGCGAGTATATTTCTTTGGAGGAGCAGGTGTTATTGACTTTAATTTTCCACTATTGGGGCTAGTGGTTCGTCAATGGTGTGTGTATGAATGGAACTTTCATTTATAATAAAATCAAAGCCAGCATGCTTTCATGCATATGTTGTGAATATAGTAGGACTATTTTTGTTGTATTTGCAATGTATGTTATTTAACTTACGCTTATGCTTATGAACTATTTCGTTTGCATTTGTATGAATCTTGTTGAATGCGTGTTGTTGTATTAATTCATCACTTTAACTTGTGGACTATTCTGCATCTTAGCCTATGATGTCATTATGCTCGTGTTTTGCTTTCAAGTTGCATACTATTATAGGCTTCCAATGGGCACACTTCCTTTTCCCTTCGTGTGTTGGAACCTTCACGCATCGCACTTGACTCTTCGCGGGGTCACACACTTTCTCTCACCCAAAGTTACCATACTTCCCTCTGTGCATTTTCGCAGTCAAGGAATAACACCAACTGTTGGGACTCCTACTCCAAACGATGTGAGTTATAGTTGGGACTTCATATCGGGGATATCCTCTGAATGTTGGCGGGTCTAGCACCATCAACAATATCTTAGGGGAGGTTATCACATCTACACAAGTTAGTCTAGATTAGTACGACACAATATCACAAATAAATCGACTCATACCTGAATATCATAACCATAACCATCTGCATAGGTTGATCCATATTAGCATGATACATATAACATCAAGATATTAAATGCAATGACAATAATCATCATGTGTATGATTGCAATGCATATAACAATAAGTTACTACCATGCATGATTATCTGACGCATATGCATATGACTGCACTGATTAACCATCATCTATCATGCATGTAACCATAACAACAATAGAATGATAGGCATATATATAACCACAATGCATCTAAAAACCATTAACCAACATACCTGCATGCCCAACATACAAACTTGTATGACGATCTTCTCTTACCCTGAGGTCCAGTGTTGCAATCTCGCTCTAATAATCTGCTTCTCCTGCTCTATCTTAGCCAACATATCAACATTATGATGACACAAACTGCAACAATGACTATCATAATTCATGTGTAACTACACATAAACAACTGGCATGCATGCATTACAAACACATTCTGCCCATCCACTCTAAGTGTTGAACCATGCTCAGATACCACTCTGTAACCATCCCTCCCACAGTTACCCAACTCCACAGTTGTCAGGGTAAACATGAGAGTAAGAGCTACTATGACATGGATCAACCTCCTAAGTATAGTTAAGGAAGTGGAATCAACAAACTGAAACTTTATTGACCTTTCTCAAGAGCTACGGACCCATAGGAGCTAAACAACCACTCTAGATGCCCAAACCCTGAGCTAACTTGTCTTTTTAGCGATCTGGACTCCCAGTATTTTGCATAAAAAGGAAATCCAGTGGTTGTGACCCTCCAGTCACATGGATAACCCTGCCTCCCAGTGACTGCAATCTAGATTTCCCATTTTTGAGCACGCAACCCCAAAATTTGAGCCACTTTTCAGGGCTAGTATCCAAGCCTCTACCCAAAACTTGATAAAAATTTCCAGAATAATGAATGACACAAAGAAAAATTCATTAATGCAAAACTTAGTCAATATATTAACATAACCAAACCTAACCATGACAGACATTTCATCAAACACATGGTGAACATGTAATCTACATGTCATGAATGCATATTTAAACATAGGGATCTGATACTTATCTGAGAATCGTTAAGAAGGTCTAATGCCCTCTCATAATAGCTCAAATAACATATAATAGGTCATGCATTCATTAACCATTCATTTACCAATCAAAACATGATAAGATACATAACTAGAATATGTCATGAAATTGTGCTTATAACTAGCATATAACCAAAACAATATCAATGATAGAATGATCTAGGTGGCTCCAAAGACACACATAGGACAAAGAGGACTCAGGAAAGCACAAAAATCAAAGTGTTTGGATTATGCTTGAACTAGGACCAAAGCGTAGATCTCGTCGTCCTGATCACGGCGGTGCGAATGGTTTGTCAATCCGAGTTCGGATGAGGAAGTTAGAAGCAGTCAAAGTTGGGTTGACTTTTTGCTAACTCGGCAGGCTTAAGGAGGCCATAATTTGGACAGAACCCGACCACCGGATTCTGGCCAACTCCGGCTAGATTTCAGGCGAAATTGTAGCCTAGTTAAAAAGACTCCTACGGCTAAAAACGGAATTTCAAAAAGATGCATAATGTTGTTATTAAAACAAAAAATATATATAAACAAAAAAAGGGGTGGGAGCCACCACCCCCAACATTCATAACCGCATATATAAATATGGTGGAGGGGTAGGCCACGACCCCCAGCCCCTCCCATGGAACCGTCACAACACATTATGGGTGGTGGGCCGGCCCTTGGGGCATGGACCCAACCACCCCACTCCTTAAACATAGTCGTTACATGGAGGAGGGTCGGCCTTGGGGCACGGACCCTCCACCTCATCAAACCTCACCATTAACACGAAGTGAAAATGACGGGAGAAGGAACGATGGAGGGCCGCCCAAGGCGGGCCCAGCCACCTGAATATTGTTTTAAAAAAACAAAAAAAAATGTGTAAAAAAAGGAGGATGCGAGGTTTCACCGCCCAACCTCCTCCCTACTAAACTGGATCTTAACCAACTCAGCTAACCGCATTATTGAGAAATCTGCCCATAATATTTTATTTAAACTTCATTTGTCAGTGCGCTGAGGAAGGAAGGAAGTGCATGCAGTTCGAGGCAACGTTTTGTAGGAGGCCGAATTTTCACTTTGTCAGATTTTGACAAATTTTATATGGTTTCAGCACTTCTCGACACCATGAACGGAATGGAGCTGTCCATTTCTCCATCAGTGTTTTGAATTTTTTGGCCATTTTTCAGTATGCAGGTGGAACCATGATTGCTGAAGACACAGGGAGCGGAACCATGATCCTTGCAATTTTCCCGAGGAGGTAATTTTTCTCCATGTCGGAACATAGTCATGTTTACAGTTGTTTTTCATGGTTTTCCGCAGGGATCGAAATAGCGAAGGAATATTCACCTTTCGAATTGCAGATTTCCAGTCCACCCATGGAGTAGAATCTTTGATGAATCTAGGGGAATCTAAAAGATTCCTTGAGCCCCAGATTCTCAATTTCTCAGAATTCAGAAATTTGGAAGTCGATTTTGGCCTATTTGACGCCACAAATATGATGGTGTGTTCAAATTTCTCATTCTCTCATTCTATTCTTCAACCACTTTTCTAAGTGGGATGCAGGTGTCAGCATTCATGTTCGAGCAGCCATTTCCATGCAATTCGATGCCGTGAGATTGATGGCACGAACAACTTCAGCAGTTTGACATCCGCTTCTTCACATGGCCTTGGTTGTGAGATATATGCAGTGTTCTTGTACTTCTTTTGCTATGCATTGTGCTGCACAGGTCCTTGCTTGATGTTTGATGTGGGATCCTGTTTCTTACTCATTTTCATGATTCCTACTTGATGTGTGCAGAATTGTCTATGTGATGTACTTGTTGTCATGATTCGTCATGTTGTGTTTTGAGATCCCTTTGTTGTATGTTGATGGTATACTCATGTTGTCTTCATGCATGTTTGCTTTTAGATCCCTTTTAGGCCATGTTGGCGGGATGCTAATTGTGCATGAGTTTTGTGTCATACTGATAGGAGTCTTTTGACTGAGAGTTCCTATAGTGGAACATCTTTTGGAGCCACTCCTGTGTGAGGGCATTTTTCCTTGTATGATAGTGACATCACCTCTTATGTACATCATCACTATTGACAGCACTTAATGCAGTGGCATACACCATCTTGACACCAGGGCCCAGAGACGTAGTACCTCCTGGACGAACTCTGTTATCAACGCTTATGTTTTTATGTTGCTGATGATTGACATGTTCCTCTTGTTTATAGCATGCACATGTATTCATTTATGTTCTTTTAAAAATGCAATTTAACACATCATGGAAGTAAAAGGTATTGGAAGGGTCCTTCGTCACACCCAGACCTGGATCAAGTGGTATCAAAGCGGTCTTTACATGGATGTGAATTGCAGCATAAACAATGGAATGTGTAGCGACAAAGGATGAAAAAGCGATGTACGAGACCATGCTCAAAATTTCTAAACGAGTGGAAATAATGTATGAAAATCTACAGAAAGAGACAGAGGAAAAGGAGCGATTGCAGCTTCAGTTGCGAGCCACGAAGAGGCCCAGGAAGAATTGAAGCACAATAACCAAAACCTTCAAACAGAGAACGTTGAATTGAAGATGCTTCTACATGAAGAGAAATAGGAGAGACATAGTTTGCTACGATAGCTGCAAGCAAAGGACGAGGCCTTGAAAGAGTTGCAATGTGACCCATGTGAGGTAAAAAGTAGTTCTATGAATTCATGTATGTGTCCTGATGATGATTTCGCTGTTTTTGAAAATCATACCACAAGAATTGGATCCAAACTGTTGAAGAAAATGGGGTATGAAGGAAAAGGCTTGGGCATTAATGGCCAGGGCATTGTCAACCCCATCAAATTAGAGGAATTACCCCGTCAGGCAGGACTTGGGTATGTCAGAAGGGAAGTTGGGGAATGCACTGAGACAACTAGTGAATCACAAACAACAGATGATGAGAAGCCATCAACAGTTCTTTCCAAATCGACAGAGGAGGTAAAAGATGTTGATTTCCTTTCGGTTTCGTCTTCACATAGTATGATTTCTATTGGAGATTTGGAGATCCAAATTATAGGGACAAACATGAGGCTCCTTACCAGGGTGAGGCACGAGGAGGAAAAAGAACTTGGTGTCAATAACCAAGGCATAACTCAACCATTGGAGGTTGTGTAGAGACCTCAATTTGCAGGCTCGAGATACACTAAAGGAGAATGCTCGAAGGTGTCAAATTCATCCTAGACATTGTCGAAATGGTCGAGGAAAGAGAATGATGGGAAAACATCCCCATCATCCCATGGTAGTTTCCATTGCAAGGAAAGCGCTGAGGCAAGCTCTCATCGCCATACTTACACCAGAGATAGTGAGGAAAGGTATAGCCACTCTCGACATTCGAATGTTCAATTCGATTATGATCATGTTGTTAATGATGAACGTAAAACATGGCATCGAAAGACATGTACCTTTTGTGGATTGCATAACCATCCATTTTCCAAGTGTTGGAAAAGAATGGTAGCACACAAAAGGATGAGGCGTGAAAAACCTCCTCAACAGTAAGTAAAGAAACATGTTAATCAGATCTGGAGGAAGAAAACCTATTGCAGTCATTGCAACATAAATGGCCATCAAAGAGCCACTTGTTGGAGGCTCCATCCAAAGCAGCTCCTTAAATACAAAGCGACAGTACATGAACTAGGTGAAACAATTGTTCGACAAGCCAAGCCACCACAAGGAGGTGACCCATTCACATTGATAAGTGCAAAATGGTTTCTAGACATGTTGTTGTTTCATGGTCATGCTTTTGTGAATCATTTGCTGCATTTTAAAATGTAAAAGTGATGATGTGTTTTCCATCACTTGTTCAGCAACAATGATGTCTAGTCTTATTTTGTGTTACATGTTAAACTTTGAAAAGTGATGTAGTGTTTCCATCACTTGTCAAGACAATAGTGTTTGGCCTTATGATTGTAAATCATGTGTTGCAGCGATGATGTGTTTTCCATCACTTGTTGAAGCAACAATGATATGTTGGCCTTGTCATCGTAGTTGGGGTCTTGTGTCCATCCTGATGTAAACTTGACCACTGAGTATGTGTTATAAACTTATGGCAAGTGTGGGACGCTTGGGTCATTAGTTGGTCATGAAAGTCATGCATGTAATTTGCCAAACAATGTACTAGAGGTTGCAGGTGTTGGCTCATCGCTTAAGGCTCCGAAGAACAAAGGTGAAGGAGATGGAAGTGAGTCCTTTTCAAGATGCTTGTGATGCAGACAAGGTGTAGAGAAGTTGCAGATTATTTGTCATGCTTTTGGAGGACCAAAATATCCTCATTGGAAAGGATTGATCCAGGTGGCTCTAGAGACACACATAGGACAAAGAGGACTCAAGAAAGCTAAAAAATAAAAGAGTTTGGATTATGCTCGAACCAGGACCAGAGCGTAGATCTCGTTGTCCTAATTGTGGCGGTGCAAATGGTTTGTCAATCCCAGTCCGGATGAGGAAGTTAGAAGCAGTGAAAGTTGGGTTGACTTTTTGCTAACTGGGCAGGCTTAAGGAGGCCACAATTTGGACAGAACCCGGCCACCGGATTCCGGCCAACTCCAGCTAGATTCCGGGCGAAATTGTGGCCTAGTTAAAAAGACTCCTATGGCTAAAAATGGAATTTCAAAAAGATGCATAATGTTGTTATTAAAACAAAAAAAAAAAATATAAATAAAAAAGGGGGTGGGGGCCACCAACCCCGCCACCCCCCCCAACCTTCATAACCGCATATATAAATATGGTGGAGGGGCGGGCCATGACCCCCAGCCCCCTCCCATGGAACCGTCACAACACATTATGGGTGGTGGGCCGGCCCTTGGGGCACAGACCCAACCACCCCACTCCTTAAACATAGTCGTTACATGGAGGAGGGTCGACCTTGGGGCACGGACCCTCCACCTCATCAAACCTCACCATTAACGCGAAGTGAAAATGACGGGAGAAGGTACAGGGGCGGTCCGCCCAAGGCGGGCCCAGCCACTCGAATATTGTTTAAAAAAAACAAAAAAACAAATTGTGTAAAAAAAGGAGGAGGCAGGGTTTGACCGCCCGACCTCCTCCCTACTAAATTGGATCTTAACCAACTCATCTAACCACATTATTGAGAAATCCACCCACGATATTTTATTTAAACGTCATTTGTCAGTGCACTCAGGAAGGAAGGCAGGTCACGCAATTCGAGGCAACATTTTGCAGGAGGGCCGAATTTTCACTTTGTCAGATTTTGACAAATTTTATATGGTTTCAGCACTTCTCGATGCCACGAACGCAATGGCGTTGTCCATTTCTCCATCAGATTTCTGCATTTTTCGACCATTTTTCAGTATGCAGGTGGAACCATGATTGTTGCAGAAACAGGGAGCGGAACCATGATCCTTGCAATTTTCCCAAGGAGGTAATTTTTCTCCATGTCAGAATATAGTCAAGTTTACAGTCATTTTTCATGGTTTTCCGCAGGGATCGCAATGGCGAAGGCAGATTCACCTTTTGAATTGCAGATTTCCAGTCCACCCATGGAGCAGAATCTTTGAGGAATCTAGGGGGAATCTAAAAGATTCCTTGAGCCCCAGATTCTCAATTTCTCAGAATTTAGAAATTTGGCAGTCAATTTTGCCCTATTTGAAACCACAAATCTGATGGTGTGTTCAGATTTCTTATTCTCTCATTCTATTCTTCAACAAATTTTCTAAGTGGGATGCAGGTGTCAACATTCATGTGCTAGTAGCCATTTCCATGCGATTCGATGCCGTGAGATCGATGGCATGAACAGCTTCAACAGTTTGACATCCACTTCTTCAGATGGCCTTGGTTGTGAGGTATATGCAGTGTTCATGTACTTCTTTTGATATGCATTGTGCTGCACAGGTCCTTGCTTGATGTTTGATGTGGGATCCTATTTCTTACTCATTTTCATGATTCCTGCTTGATGTGACGCGGAATCGTCTATGTGATGTACTTGTTGTCATGATTCGTCATGTTGTGTTTTGAGATCCCTTTGTTGTATGTTGATGGGATACTCATTTTGTCATCATGCATGTTTGTTTTGAGATCCCTTTTATGCCATGTTGGCGGGATGCTCATCGTGCATGAGTTTTGTGTCATATTGATAGGAGTCTTTTGACTAAGAGTTCCTGTAGTGGAACATCTTTTGGAGCCACTCCTGCGTGAGGGCATTTTTCCTTGTATGATAGTGACATCACCTCTTATGTACATCATCACTATTGACAGCACTTAATACAACGGCCTACACCATCTTGACACCAGGGCCCAGAGACGTAGTCCCTCCTGGACGAACTCCATTATCAATGCTTATGTTTTTATGTTGCTAATGATTGACATGTTCCTCTTCTTTACAACATTCACATGTATTCATTTATGTTCTTTTAAAAATGCAATTTAACACATCACGAAAGTAAAAGGTCTTGGAAAGGTCCTTCATCACACCCAGACCTGAATCATAGAACAACCAGCAAAGCCACATAATAACGAGTATAAATACTCATAAAATACAAGAGGAAAGATATATTATTAAAATATGCAAAAGCTTACCAAGTCAGGGACTTCCATGTACCACCCAACCATAGATTCAACTGAACTAAATCTTTCTTTCGGCGAGTCACTCTCGTGCCATATTCCAAGCATGAATGTGGGATATCATGGAATAAACCAAACAAAACCAAACTAGGGCTTCTAGAGGCCAAACCACCTCAACCCTCAACACGTGATTCCTCGTCATGGTTAGACATCACTAACCATCACCAGATTGATCTCTACCCAAGTTGTACAAGGCTCCAGAGCGTTTGCTCCAACACAGCTCTAGGACTAGTAACTCAACCCATAGTTGCCATAGGGCTCCAGAGGGTTTGTCCAACCAAGGCTCCAGGACTAGTAACTCAACCTACCAAGTGTTAGAGACATATTTGGTCACATTAACCCCAACTCACATGTCGATGTATTAGGGTTAATCAACCCCTAGAATATTTGTTTTATGCTCTAAAGGAACTAAGTCATCTGAATGCCTCATTCCCCAAAAGTTCCATCTCAAAAATCATCCAGAAAGTGCCTAAAATGAATCATTGCTGAAAGCCCTGTGTTAGGGTGAGATGCATCTTAGGTACTGCATTGTCAAAGTGCTATGCATCGCAGTTTGGCCCTCTAGTAGGTGTGATGGGCGAGGTAGGACAAAATTCTGGGAGAGTTTGAGAGTTGGTTGCTCATGGAAACTTCTAGAAACTTCTCCTATGCCACTTGCCCCTCTGAATTCGCCCAAGGATGACTAAGGGAATTAGGAAACCACCTCCAATTCCCCTCTTTCATGGAACCAATTCCTAAAAATAGAAAGGCATTCATCATCCCCATTGATGACTCAACCTCCTGCAATCATCTATAAAAGGATCTCTCATCCAAGAGATCAGGAGGCTGAATTATTCTGAGTTGTAAGGAAGTGTTGTTAGTTTCAATATTGAGGTGAGAGCATTGTGTTATTGTTGGTATGTTCTTGCTGATTCACGAGGTGAAGAAGGCTTGAAGCTAGGAGGATGGCGCTGGATCAGACTTCTTATGGGTTGTAATTCTCCTTGTTATCAATAAAGTTCTTCAAGATTTTTCCCAATTGATTATGTTAACTGTAAATGCATTCATTTGTTTATCATATTTCTGATTCTATGATATTTATGTTGTGATGGATCATTATGCTTTGACAGGTCTTTGTTTCTATAGTTGTGCAGGTACTCTCCAAGCGTGTTAAATACAGGGAGGAGTTACGGGATCGGCCAAAGGTGAAGGAGATCAAGTGAGGATTCAAGCGAAAGTTACATGTTGGTCTTTCATAATCTCTTTCTTATCCATCACTCATAGGAAAGATAGTGAATTGCTTTGACTGTTGTTTCTAGGTTAGCTACCAAACCTAGAGGGCTAGCATTTCTTAGAAATACTAGTTTTCCCAGAAACACCAAGGGATCCAGAGCGTTTTTCTAACCAAGGCTTTCAGGACTAGTAACTCAACCCAAGTTTTTCCAGGGCTTCTAGAGCTTTTGTCCAACCAAGGCTCCAGGAACTATTAACTCAACCCACAATCATAAGGAACATGAGCACCAATTATAAAACAATCAAGTGGAAAACCCACAACACCATGGTTATCCAGGAAATGTCAAGGTTAGGCAAAACCACTGTCAATCCATGCAATCCCCCATGCCAAACACCAAATCATAACCAAATAACCACATGCATATACCATGCATGCCAAAACTAGCAAGGAAATCATACATGCAACTTGATACCTTCAAATAAATCCTGATGTAGTTGTTGATCCTGATGTGCCCTTGCGTCTTCCTACTTTTCCTTTGCCTTCTTTTCTAGATCCAATGAAAACTAGAGTGCTCCAAGCATGCTCCAATAATGCTCTAAGATTTCTCTAAGTGTGCAAGAGTATGAGAGAGAGAGAATAGAGAGAGAGCTCCAATATTGAACTGATAAAAGCCAAACTAGAAAAGGATATGAATTGATCCTCATAAGCCTTTTTATCATTGATGCCTCTATTTTCTTAAATTTCCTTTATTTTTCCTTCAATTTTCCTCTCATGCAATTATGTGACCTTTCACCTTCCTTTTCTCCTATTTTCTATTATTTCATAAATAAAAGTTCTAATTAATGCCTCTTTGTCTTTGTCAATTTCCTTAGCCATAATTAAATCGAAGTGACACCCACTATGATGTTTTTCCCACCATTCAGCTTGGAATTTTGTGTCCCATTACCTTGGTTTCTTTTTGTTTCCTTTATTATATTTATTACATGGATTTTTAATCAGGGTTGTTACAAACATTGCACCAACAAATCCCCAGTGTTCATTAGAACAAATTATACATTCTAGAAGGTACAAATGAGAAGCTACACAATGTCTCTTAGTTTAGATGTCTGGGACACATTTTAGAAAGGCTATAAAAATCCAAATTCATTAGTTAGTAAAGATTAGAAGCTTGAATTCACTAATAATGCTAAAGTAATGAATGAAATCCTGAGTGGTTTTCCTGAATCTGAGTTGGTTAAAGTAATACACTATATAACAGACAAAGATATATGGGATAAGATGATGAGTTTTTATGAAGGTGACAAATAAACTAAATAAATCCAAACTCCAAGGCTACAGAATACATTTTGAAGCATTAAAGATGAAAGAGGAAAAGGATATAACAAAATTATTTCTTCAAGTGGACGAGGTAGTTAATACCATAAAAGGACTTGATGAAACCATGGATGACTCTTTTATAGTTCAAAAAGAGTTAAGATATCTTTAAGCCATATTTGAAGTTAAAGTATCAGCCATTGAGCATATATAAGATCTCAACACATTAATATTGGATCGATTGCATGGAACATTCATAGCCTACAAAATGTGAACCTCAAAAGGGAAATTTGCATCAAAAACCTAATATGAAGAGCAAAGAAGAACTAGAAAACTGGAGTTGTGGATGAGAAGAATAAGAAGCAAAGTCTGTCATAATATTGAAGAGAGGATGTGGAAAGTACAAAGGTAAATTAGCCTTTAAATGCTTTAATTGTGGAGAAGTAGGTCATTGTGCATCTAAATGTCCATACTTGAAAGAAAAGTCAATGAAAATGATCACAAAGAAAATAATAAATATAGGAAAGTGAAGAAGGAAAATAAGTTTAAAAAGAAGAGATTTTATACTCAAGACAATAGCATTTCCTCAAAAGATGAAGATAAGCAATCCTCAAATGAAGAAATAACAAAAGAAACAAGCAGAAGGATTTTATGCTCATGGATTTAGAAAATCCAGATGAAGGACAAAATGAATTTAATGAAGAAGAAGTTGAAGTAGACCCGGAAGGTGAGCTTACCAATGCCTTACTAGAGATTCAGAGGCTAGGGAAAAAGAATAAGAAGCAAAAATAGGTGATGGAAAAAATTAAAGAGGAGAAGGATAAATTTGAACATTCAACACTTCTTTTGAAAGTTGAGTTAGAAGAAGCTAAGAAATTTGAAGATAATTACAACATCTAAAATAGAAGAACAAGGAGTGTGAAAAACAAGAAGAAGAAATTGTCTCCCTTAGAAAGAAATTAGAGAAAGCCAAGGGCCAGCTGCACCAAAATATAAAGTTCATTAAAGTATCTAACAAGTTGGATGAGAATCTAAGTATTCAGAGATGTCCTCCCATAAAAATTGGTTTGGGTTATGAAGAAGAATCGAGCATCAAGAAAGTTAAAGATGAAGAACCAACTAGCTATGTTGAAGCATTCAAAGGATCAACCAACAATGCAACTAAAGGAATCAATAGCTACAAGGAAAATCTTGTTATATCAATTCAAACAATCACACAGATCAAGTGAAAAAACAGCAATAACAAAGAAAGGTAAAGGACAATTATTCATATTTTCAGCAATGATTAAAATTTCATAACAGTAGTTCAAACAACTATAAAGAACGAGTGTGAAACCAGCAAAGACATCATTTCTCTCTGAGAGAAAGTCATCCAAGAATTATCATATCACACTTGTAAAGAAATTTGCTCCCAGGTACCAAAATACTTTAAATGGTTACTTTTTTTCTTTTACAAATTTTGAGCATAAAGTTGTAGATTGTAGAGCATATTTTGGAAACAATATAATAAGAAATAAAAGAAATTAACCTTATCAGTTACATAGTGAAAATAGATTTGCAAATTCACATAGGAATAATTTCAAGGACACGATCTTTTTGCTCCCTTATTTTATTATGTTGAATGTTATAACTACCATAATTTTGGACAAAGAGTGGCTAAGTGTATAACCAAAAAATTTAGATTAGCTCCTTAGGTTAAACAAACACATGAAGAACACAATACTTAGAGGAAGAAAAAGAAAGAAAGGAAGGAAGAATGTGGCATTGTTTTATATGCTCAAAATCAAGGGATTCATTGGTGTGTGGATAATGGTTTCTCTAAGCATATGACTGGTGACAGAAGAAATTTCTTGTCACTAAATGAAAGAAAGAAAGGAAGTGTCATTTTTGGCAATGATGGACCAAGCAAAATCAGGGGAAAAGGAATAATAAGGTTGGACAATGGAAGAGGTAAATCCCAAAATGTTCTTTTTGTAGAAGGGCTCAAGCACAATATTTTAAGTGTGAGTCAAATGTGTGATTAAGGGTATGATGTCACTTTTCGATCCAAAGGCCATGACATAAATTCAAAAAACATGGGGAAGGTAATAGAAAAGGGTGTGATGACCTCAAATAATGTGTACATACATCAAGAAGAAAACGTGAATTACTGTATTAGGAATCTTGATGAGAGTTGGTTATCGAATTGACGACTTGGTGACTTGAATTTCAACCATATTGTGAAGCTCAGCAAAAAGGGTGTTATAAGAGATCTACAAAAAATTACTAAGCCAAACAACACCATCTATAAATCATGTCAAATTGGCAAGAAAGTCCAAATGCCTTTCAAGACCAAAGAGAATGCATCCACCATGCCACTACAACTAGTTCATATGGACTTATGTGGGCCTACCAGGACTAAGACTCCAAGTGGTGAGATATACTTCATGTTGATTATTGATGATTATACTAAAATTACATGGGTTGCATTTCTAAAGGAGAAGTTTGAATCACTTGAAAAGTTCAAAATTTTTAAATCCATGGCTAAGAACCAAACTGACTGCAAATTAAAGTGTCTAAGGTCAAACAGAGGTGGAGAGTTCACTTCAAATGAGCTTAACAACTTTTGTGAAGAATGTGGTATAAGGTGACATCTCACTATTGTTTACACCCCGCAACAAAATGGTGTAGCTAAAAGACAATAAATCAATGCACCAATTAGCAAGTGCAATGATGGATGAAATAAATCTACCAAAACCTTTTTGGGCTGAAGTTGTTCATACAGTAGTATATATTTTAAATAAAGCTCACTTTAGTCAAAAAAGTGATAAGACTCCATATGAGTTGTGGTATGGAAAATCGGCCACAATAAAACACTTCAAGGTCTTTCGCAACAAGTGTTATACTAAGAGTAATGATGACAATCTGGGTAAATTTAATGCAAGGGTTGATGAAGGTATCTTCTTAGGATATTATACTAAGTTCAAGTGTTACAAATGCTACAATAAAATGCTATGAAAAATAGTTGATTGCTAAATGGGTCTTTATGAACAATTGGATGAGAATGAACTAGTTATAGAAAATAAAGTAAGATTGGTATGCAAAGGCTAGGAATAGATTTTGAAGAGACTTTTTCCTCGATAGCATGATTAGAGGAAATAAGGATGTTCCTTGCATTTTCATGTCACAAAATTTTTAAAGTATATCAGATGGACGATCAATCATCCTTCTTGAATATAAAACTTGGACAAGAGGTTTACATCAAACAACCTGAAGGTTTTCAACTTCAGAAAACCTCAAGGAAGTGTGCAGGTTGAAAAAGGCATTGTATGGACTTAAACAAGCACCCAAGGCATAGATAAATACCTAAACAACAAGGATTTAAAAGAGGAGAAATTTACACTAACTTGTATATCAAATCTAAGAATGCTAATCTTTTAATTATTGTTGTTTATGTTCATGACATCATTTTTGGCAGTAATGCAGATTTACTTACCCAAAAAAAATTCGTAAATATGCAAGTTGAATTTGATATGTCCATGCTTGGGGAACTCTTATTTTTTCTTAGACTACAGATAAATCGGTCACAGAAAGGTATATTAATCTCCCAAAGAAAATATCTCAGGGAAATGCTAAATAAATTTGGGATGGACGAGTATTCTCTCATTAGTACTCCTATGGTCACTGGATGTAAGCTCAACAAAGAGGATGTGTCACATGAGTTAAATCAAATAATGTATAGATCTATAATTGTCGTCCTATTTTATCTAGCATCCTCGCAACCAAATATTATGCAAGATGTTGGTGTAGTTGCAAGGTATCGATTATCCCCCAAACAAAGTCATCTATTAGCCGCCAAGAGAATTTCCAAATATTTAATAGCCACAATGAACTATGGCTTATGGTATCCAAAGGGTCAAAATATTTCATTGATTATAGACACAAATGTTGATTGGGTCAGAAGTATAGATGATAGGGAAAGCACAAGTGGAGGTTCTTTATTACTTGGAAATTTCTTAGTGGCATAGTTTAGAGAAAAGCAAACATCTATCTCTCTTTCCATTGTTGAATCCAAGTACATGGAAATTACAACAAGTTGTACTTAGATTTTGTGGATGAAACAAACATTACAGGACATGAAGGTAATGTATGATAAACCAATTCTAATTATCTACGAAAATACAAGCGTTATCAGTATGTCCGAGAATCTCATTCTCCATTCAAAGACCAAACATATCCCTAATAAATATCATTTTCTTAGAGAATAGGCAGTTTATCAAATTGTCAAGCTGGAATACATTTCAACCAAGTACCAAGTTGCTAATATCTTTACCAAGTCTCTTGCCAGAGAACATTTTAAGTATTTAAGGTAGAATTTGAGAGTGATGTATTTCTCTTTTCTTCCTTAGCTTTCTTCACAAGCAAAGAGGGGAGTTGGCCAAACATGTACAAGGATGGTTGTAATTATTTGATTCAAGAAATAAAATTCAATTCTAGAGGAGTATCTAGATCAATTGAATAGTTCTACTTGCACAGGATATTATATAAAGCAAGAAGAAGTTTAGACATGGAACTAGTCACCATTTAGTTCATTGTAATGTTGAATGACACAAAGGAATGGTTGATAAACCATTTGATATGTTGGAAATTTATGCAAGTTATTACATAAAAATGAGTATCTATGGTAAAGTTAATTAGAATTAGTTCTTGCTCTCATTATGCACAAGTAACCAAAAACATCCTGTTGCAACCCAAGAACTTGGCACTTATTAATCTCTCTAAATTAGCCTAGCATCGCAAAATAAAAATCAAAGTTTCAAGGAAGCGGAAGTGCCAATTTTTTCCAACAGGATCGAATCACCTATCAGCAACCCATGTGTCATCGTCACCCCATTCTGAAAGTTATATTATGTAAATGATCCTAATAATACCTTGAGTCTACGTAACAACCTAGGTAAGCCTATAATTTTGATGACGAATTTCATCCTAGGAGGTTCTTTAACGTCACTGATTACTTGTGTTTCTAAACATGGCTAATCAGAATAGCTTTTTCCCCTCCAACTTAAACCCCAAAGCTAGGGTGAAATTTATTGTCATGTTATTAGGTGAGTCCTAGTGTTTTAGTCGAGTCTGACGTAAAAGTGGTTTGGGAATAATTTAATCTACTTGGCTTAATTATTTTATTACAAAACAATTAGTTTACTAAATCATATTGTGTCACGGATGGGTCATGTGTCTTGAGGGTATAAACCAAATGTGTTGAATCTTGTAAATGAAAAATCATATATATTAAAGGGTCGGAAAAATAATTAAATCCCCTCATGTATAAATTAATTAATTTTTTTGGAAAAATAAGAAAAAATTATTTTCCTAAGGCAATTTAATTTGACTCTAATTAATTAATTTTCTGGCAAAATAAGCCAGAAAATTAATTAATTAGAGTCAAATTAAATTGTCTTAGGAAAATAAATTTTCCAAATGGAAAATTTCTTGGGTCTTGAAAGAATCAATTTTTAAAGGTCCTCCATCAAGGGAATATTTTATATTTCAATAAAATTTGAACCCTTGGACCTTGATGGTTAAGTCAAAGTCAATTTTTTTAGGAAATTAGCTCCAAATAATTAATTTTGAGCTAATTAAAATGGAATTAAATGATAAATTCGAAAATTCCTCAAAAATAAGAAATCAAGGACCAAAGATTAAAAGATCTTAAAGTGACCAAGATTATTTTGACAAGGATCAAAGAAACTAGTTGTTATTTTTCCATTTTGAAGATTTATCTATAAATTATAGAGTTAGTTGAGTCTCTAGTCATCTTGATCTCTCGCTAGAATTAATGTTGAACCATTTTTGTAAATTATTATCTTGCTGGGAACTATTTTTTCTACTATAATAAAAGACTTTGGAGTGAAACTCGAGGTGTTCATGTTCGTTGATTTGTAGTATGTATTGACTACGGGCTTTCTATGTGGTGTTTTACTTGATATATTTTGAGATAATATATAGTGTTTGCAGGTACTCAATCCTTGGTCTTCAAGTTGACAGATTGTGAGCAAGGATCATATTTCTTAGATTCCTAGTTTTTATATGGTGGATTAAATCTTCGCTAGGGCTATAGTTAGAATAATTTTTCTGAAGCATTTTAGCCATTCTTTCAAGAAAAAATATTATAAAAAATATTTTCTCAAAATCTATTTAAAAACCCACATACAATTCGTAAAATAATTTTGTAATTTTAAGTGTAAATTGTTTTTCTAACTTGGATTGGGGTTGCAGATCTATTTTGTATATATTTGGGGTTTGGATGTTTTTATTTTCATTTTGCAGGTTGGATCAAGGGATCAAGTGAGAAAAGAGTTAGATCTATGCCCTTGAGGGTAAGATCTATTCTCTAGACAATTTTGCAGGGACATTTGCTGAATATTTGACAGCAAAATTCAAATCCGAAAAAAATAAATAAATAAATAAAATAATAAAAAAAAATAATATATATATATATATATCGAGACACAGTTTTTCATTTTTTTGCCTCCTCTTGCCATTTCAACCCCTAATTTATCATTTGAACCCTTTTATCCCCACAAATTGGCTTTCCTTTGCCATGTTTTGCCTTTTATTGGCATCTTTTACCCTAATTTGTCCTAAACCCTTATCTGAAATTTTTTAAGGCTAAATACTTGGTGGTTTTGCAGATTTTGAGGCTCAAAAATTTTGATTTTCAAGTGACATATTCATCCAAAATTTTGGGTCACTTGGGAAAGTGTTTCTACAAGGCCTTGGGCCTAGGGTTTGACCTCTAAACCCTTGTTTTACTTCAGTTTTATTACAGCAATCAAATCAACAACAATTAAGCCCTAAAATCACATATTTAACAGTCAAAATCACTTAAAATTGTAAAATATTAGTATTCATGAGTTTTGGCCATTTGGGCATCTTGGATTTGACATATATCTAAATTTTTGTTTGCTGGAATTTTCTGTGTAAATTGTTGAATCAAGCCTGCAAAATTTTTTGAATCAAATACTTAAAGAGGGCCAAAATTTTTGAATTTTCAATTTCCAACAAAATTTTACTATTTTTGGATATATTGGGGATTGTCTTGAGCATTGTTGGGTTGTTGATATGTCATCTGTTTACTATTGTAATAAATATATTAGATCTGAAATTTTTGAATCACATCCTCTAAATAGCCCTAAAAATTATTTTTTTCAAGTTTTGGTGAAATTTTACTATTTTTGGACATATTTGGCACTATTTTAGGCCTCATTAGTTTGTTCATCTGTGATCTATTTATTGTTGTTATAAATATATCAGATCTGAAATATCATTGAATACTTCATCATAAAGTGGGCTAAACAAGTTAATTTACATTTGTTGGTCATTGAAATTTTTTATGTTTCATGGTTGAGCGAAATTTCATGATTTAAAGTGGCTTCCTCATTGTTGTCGTAACACTAATAAAGTCTGGAATTTCTGAATTATTACTACTGATATAGACTGTCATAAATCTGAAATTGGCTTATCTCATCTTGGTCTTAAAGGTTGTCTAACTTTGCACTCAAAATCTGAAGTTAATCTTGTTGATAGAGTTATATTGGGCTTCTAAGTTTGAATTGGCATAATATCTTGTGTTGATAATCATTGGTGGATAAGTTGATTTACTTAAGCATCTTGTGGATTGACCTATAGTTGAATTTTGCACTTGTATCGTTAAGCACTCATATTGTTTAAGATCGTTTTTCCTATTGTTGTTAAGTATTATTGGCATAAATAGTAATCATAACTTAAGTACTTAAGAAACTCAAACAATCTTAATTCAAGATAACGTCACTCATCATCTTGCATTTAGCATCCTAGATATTGCTTACATCAATAATTTGCCTCCTAGCATAAGCTAGGTTTATAGAGATATAGGGAAACCCTTTTCACACTAGCTTGAGATATTTAGTTTTTCCTAGTATTTAACACAATGACCTTGCAATCGTCAGGGCCACAGTCTCTGCAGCACTGGAGGCGCTAGGTGAGTGGAACACAGGGGGAGGTATCGTTAATTAGGCCATCACCTGATTCCCATTGGCTTCCATTTCACAACTTACTTTGAGAATTGCTTCTCACAACAATTGGGGAAAAGGTTACATTTAGACTAGGCATCTAATTAAAATTTTACCAAGATCACTGCATCTCACATAGGTCCTAGGTCTTGCATATCATATAGGTTAGTTAAGCATTCAAGTAGTGGGTGTCCATCCGGTCATTTGGTTCCAATTTATAGAAAGAAAGAATTTGTGACTCTATTAAGGCATTGGTCTCATAATATAAAATCTAAATCTAATTAATAATCTTGCTTAATTTCAACAAGGTGGCTAGGCCACTCATCTGTGTCTCCCAAACAAGTAGGTTCCCAACTTGTCTTCCTTCGCCTCATGTCATAGGGACTACCCCCCATAGTCTGTTGTTGGGAGACAGCTAGAACAGAGTAGGCAGGGATGAGAGTGAAAACCCCCATCCCAAGCGTTGTCGTGGTGCTTGTACAATCTCGGCAAAAATGTAGCATATATTTGAAGGCATTTTATCTGTAGGTGATTTGCTCAAAAGCATATGAAAAGTTCCTAGTTAAATAGCCCTCTCTAATACATTTCCAACGATATATGGAACTTGATCTAATTCCCAAGGGATGGGAAGGAATCTCCAGTTGAATATCAATCAATGTTCTAGCTAGTCATGGTTCCAGCGTGGGCCCCTCCTCACCAGATTGGAACCAAATGATAGAATGAAATCTCAAGAGGGTGAGTGGCAAGCAGTGAAGCATTTTATGGAGATATCTATGTTAAGTGTAGCACCATCAAATAATGAGCCATAAGCCATCATCGATTAGTAAGGGAGCAAGTGATCCAATGTCGCGCTATAGGAAGTAGAGAGAAGGTGATAGATGCAAAGATTCTTAGCAATTAACATTTTCAATCACCCATTACCCATCACCCATTGTCAGTGGTAGACTAGTGGGTGTATGCAAACTCAAGCAATGAGTGACAACCCGACAAGCACTTTAAGGTTTAAGCCCTCGGTTCTAGCCCAAGGTCTCATGTATTGAAGGGCCAAGCATCCAAGAGGCTTATCAACCATCACCATTTAGAGCATATAAGACATAGAAAAAGAGAAAAGTAAGAAATACGGTGGCAAGCCCTCGGTGCCAAGCTTTGGTTATAATATGCCTAGCTAATGCACTCAACCACCTATCGGATTGTCAAGTCCAATGAACTTCACATAGTAGCAAGTGCCAGGTAATGAGCATGGCCATGGTTTTCGAGGTGAGAGGTGGTATGACAAGTGGCAGTCTAATCAGCTATATGACATGTCAATGAAAATGTGATCATATAGATGGGTGACATGTTTCATTCACATTTAGTGGTTTTTTGTAGCCAAGTGGGCCAATTTTGGGTGACACGTGGCACCACCCAAAGGTAGTCACATGGCAGGATGACATCACCATGGCAATAGTATGATAACAACATGAAGTGGAAACATGTGAGGGTCAAATGTGGCAAGTGAAAATGGCATTTTTGGTCAGCCAAGTGAGCATTTAATAGGTGACACGTGGAAAGTGACCTGGAAAGACACGTGGCAAGTGAAAATGGCATTTTTTGTTAGCAAGTGAGCATTTAACAGGTGACAATTGGGACGTGACTTTGAAAGACACCTGGAAAAAGGACATGTGTCATATAATTTGGAAAGAACAATGGAAGATGACGTGGACATGGTGGGTCTCGTATCGAGCTATCAATACCTTAAGTAAACATTACTACAAAGCACAAGTTTTCGACTACTCAACGAGATCTAATATAACATGGCAGGTGTAATAAATTGGTAATGAAGTGGAATAAGTACCACATGACAATCAATGATTGGTTGATGTGGATGATAGATGACGAGTGTTACGACCCTCAGCCTCTCTAGCTATCAAGCCCTCGAGGTAACATGACTATAAAGCACAAGTTTTTGGTGATAAGTAAGATCCAAGAGAAAGAGCCTTTAGTTAATAGCCCCAATAAATAGACATTTGTTTGTATACTAATGTTCCCTCTATTACCTATTGTCTATTAGCAAGATGAGCTATGTAGGTATAAATAAATGCTAATGAGCGGAAAAATGGAAGGGTCGATGGAGAAATAAATCTCAGTCACAGGCCTCAGTTATGTGCGTTGAGAAGCAAGGGCCCAAGAGGCTTATAGACCATCAGGATATAACTACACCATTTTTTTAGGTAAGCACCCCAGTGCCTTTGAAAAATTAGCCATTGATACAATCAATAAATTTGAATATTTGATGCAGTCAAACAAATTTTGCCATGGGAAAAACCATGGATTCTTGTCGATGGTAATTGAAGGGTCGAGCCTATAATAGAAAAAGAAGAACAACATGAGTAGGTTGATTATTTTGAAGCACAATTAAAGTTAAGCAAGGAAGAGAGCTAAAAATTCAAAATTCTTGTTGTGAGGTAGTTGAGTACAAAATTTGAAGCTATTATTTGAGAAGTATAACAAATTTGTATGATTTGTGCAAGTGCAACAATGTGGAACTATGCATGATAATAGCAATAATTGGCTAAGAGAAAATTTGTAAAGAGGAGACATATTTTTTTTTTTTCTTTTCTAATTTGCGCATGTTTGTAGTGAAAGAATATCTAGTTGATTGAGAGAAGAAGTGAGAAAAACAAAATCTAAAGACTAAATTGAGTAAAGTGCACCTAAAGGTATGTGTTTGAATATGAATGAAAAAGAGGTCTACTAGGAAAAGCAAGTTGGTGCTTGCATATCAAGGATTAGGTGCTTACTTCATGTTGTTATCTGTAAAAATAGCGAGTTGGTGATTTCTTCAAGTGGATGCTTGGAAATTCAAGGGATGGGAGTCTTTTTCTGGTTGGTGCCAAAAAATTGATATAAAAATAGGTTGCAACTACAACAATATTCAGACATAAGTTTTTTTATTTTCCCCCTTTATGGGTTTCCACATAAATATTTGTGTCTCATATGTGAATGTTGTGTGATTAATCACACTATGGTGTATTTGAGTTGTGATAACATAAATAATTTTAAAGATTGTTAAAAAAAATACATAATATTGATTCACTACACCCCCCCTCCTCATTATTATCCTTGTTTTTGTCATATAATAGATAAGATTAATGGTTGCAATTCCTACATTTTAAAGGGAACAAATGACCAATTGTTGAAGTTATTTGTCAACGGGTGGCATCTCAAGTATTTATTTTCTTGAAAATTCTAAAAGTATTCTTTGTACCATAAAAATATATAATTTATACGTATTTAGATTTTTTTTTGTTCGGTTAACTCATGTATTCTATTAATGGATTTCGACTCCATTCCTAGCGGGTTGAAGGCTTTATGGGTTCTTAGTAATCCATAATGGAGCCACTATCCCATAGTTGGAGCCGAATTTTGATCTATTTTTATGTCACACTACGTATTGTCTATCCTTACCTCAAATTTCATACTTAACTTCTTTTCTAAAAGGTGGTAGTGCACGTCAAGATACAAACCTTTATTAGTCAACTGCATATTAGTGGTATTTGAATTTAGGTCTAGAAGAGAAACAAGGTAATGTGTTGGTGTGCCCATATTCAACTTTAAATAAATCATTTGTTGGTGTGCCCGTTTTTTTGAACCAAATAGTGGGACTATCAAGCTCAGTCTGAAGAACCCAATTCTATTAACATTGAAGGTTTTCAAAGAGATGTTGAGGTTGCCACAACCGTACATGTAGCTTAAATTGTTTGAGTCGATGCCTTTCTTGATGCTCAAGGTAGTAGGATAAATATCATTCATGACTTCATGTTGCACTGTGCATAAATTCCATCTAACCTCTCTTATATTGACATCTCTTTATTGGAAAAACCATGTTTCTCTTGGTTATTCAAGTGCAATGAATGTGCAACATGGGAATAAGGGAGGAGAATGAGCACGCCTATGGTGCGTATAGCACTCCACTCACCATAATAAGTGTTATAATGATCCCTATGAGAATTTCCATTAAATCATACCTAATGTCATGACCAACTTACATCATAGTGTTAAGTGTTAGCATTCTACCAAGATCTCGCATGTGATGCAAGACTGATGACACTTGGGGGCGTGTTGTCATGTCCACCACCATGAATTATTGGTGGGTGTTGATCACCCGCATGTGACTACTGCTAGAGTAGTCATCGATAAGGGAAGAAAACTCAATCGTAGGCCCCAATTAGACCCACTTTTATTTGGAGTGGTAATCTTTGACTGATATGTGGGCCCAATTCCACTTTAGAGTAAGGGATTCTCATATAAGCTATAAATTATATCTAATGTTGAAATTTCTTTTCCTTACCTCTATAATTATTTTGAATAATAGGGAATAATAATTCTTAGAGGATTAGGGAGGTTAATCATTAGACCGAGTGGAACTGGAGAATGATATTAAAAATTGTTCCTAAATATAAGTAAGATTTTTAGTGATTGTAAACTCACCAAGATATTGATGCATTTTTCAACCATTAAAAGCATGAATCACATTAACACAAACCAATTAGTTATAAAAAATTCCAACCATTCTCATAAATATATGCAAATGTACAAGACTCGTGCACTACAAACATTAACAATAACCATACAAGAAAGACACATATATCAAATAGACGACTCAATCGCATTGATCAGAAATGCCTTCATTACAAATATTGTAAAAATGGTGTTAAGAGGGGACATTCAATCTTACAATTTTCTTTACTCCCCTACCCTCCCCCGCTCAACTTCTCACAATGGGGAAGATTTTCCATTTATACATTGAATTTCAGTTGTAACAACAGTGGCATTTGATCAATAACTTCCTCTGGCATTGTTGTGAAATTAGGACTTCTTTGCAATTATCTATTGTCGATACGTGTTCTAGGTGGCGTGGATATTCATGATTTCAAAAATCTTAGAACTTTCCATCTTCACTAACCACTGCTCTCCCTTCAACACCTGGTCGGCCAACCTCTTAACATCATTTTTCATACTAGTAGTATAGTAGTTGATTTGTGTTACCTCTTTGGTGGGAGCGATGATAAACCTTTTTATTGATCATTCATCCACCTTTGGAATTTGATCGATTTTGGTGACCACCTGAATCTAGCTATTTTTTCAATATTTGATCCAATGGGAGTGGAGCTAGTAAATCATCCATGGTCTCAAGTTCCCATTCATCCATCATTTATGTGGTGGAGTCTGATACATGTTCTAGGTGGCATGGATATTCAGGATTTCAAAAATCCTAGGACTTTCCATCTTCACTAACTACTGCTCTCCCTTCAACACTTGGTCTACCAACCTCTTAACATCCTTTTTCATACCAGTAGTATAGTAGTTGATTTGTGTTGCCTCTTTGGTGGGAGTGATGATAAACCTTTTTATTGATTGTTCATCCACCTTTGGAATTTGATCGATTTTGGTGACCACATTAGCCCTGAATCTAGCTATTTTTTCAATATTTGATCCAATGGGAGTGGAGCTAGTAGATAATCCATGGTCTCAATTTCCCATTCATCCATAATTTTTGTGGTGGTGTCCCACATTTTCTTGGCCAACTTGGTGGCTTCATTTATAGTTGTTTTAACTGCTTCGCACTCTAATTTTCACATGTCGATTAAGGATTGATCTTTTGTTTTTTTGCCTTTTGTCCAATTGAGGAATGAGTATGGAGTGTCCCAATGCTTACTTTTCTAGTTGATGATTTGGTTGAGAGCTTCATTGGTTGCATTTTGGGCTTCCAATTGGGTGTTACTTTTGTTAGATATCTGCTCCTATTGTATGAAGTATCCTTGGACCTGCACCAAATTTTCCATAAAAGAGTTTTGTGTGTTTTAAAAATCATTGTTAACCTTGATAGCATGTGATTTTAAATCTAAATGTCACCTTGGGTATTTTAATCCTGCTCCACTTTCACGTTAACATCTTTCCTATAATTTTCTTTCGACGTCTTAAGATCGTTAATGTGAGTTTCCTTCAGTTATGTTATTTACTGCTTCTATTGAGCCATAAAGGATTCCAAAATTGTTATGTGTTATTCCTCTATCATGTCCTATTGCTCGGTATTCATCCCCTGCTTTTGATATTTAGTTATTCCTACAACGACACTACTATTTGAGTCAGTTGCTCCACATCCAATGATAAACATTGGGCAGGGGCTTTGTTTATCGTGGCAAGGGATAATAATTTTTTTTATCAACTATGGCCTTTTGATTGCTTTGGTTGGTGACACTCCATATTATCCTTTGCTCTAAGCCTTCCAAAATAACCGCTTCCTCCCCAAAAAATCCAATACTTATTCTTTTGGGGACATTGCAAATGACGACCTTCATGGATTTTCTATAGTAATATTCTCCCAATTCAATGACTTCAATGTTTAGGTCCCTAGGATGGTTGACAGGAGGTGCAGTACCTGTTTTCTTAATGACTGGCAAAATGGAGACAAATGGATTTTTCGAAATGGTAGAACTTTGTGTCGGGTTAGTTATCAGAGTGCTTGTCTCCATGAATTCCTTTTGTAAAGAATATTTTAGGGGATGATATGGCTCCTTCTCCTTGTTGATACCCTTTTCTTATACATTCACCTCCTCTTGTCATTCCTCATCATCAATACTAATTTTTCAATAGTTAAAGCTATGGCTTGGGCCGGCTTTTCCTGTTGCTTTATCATTTTGGCTTCAAACCTTTTCTTTTCCAAGGCCTCAGCTTTAACTCTTTCCTATTCCTCTTTGGTATTTCGAACTGCTTCTATCTCTGAAGAGAATTTTTCTCTTTATCATTTTCTTTATGCTTCTTCAGGATATTGGATGGGTTGCATGTCAACTTGTTTCATTCTTCCATCCTCTGCTTTGCCTCTTCATATGTGAGTACATATTGGAACATTGAGTCATTGGGTATGGATTCATGTTCATATGCAAGCAAAAGCTTCACATATCTGTAATGTTCTTTAACAATGTTGTAGGGATCATGTCTTCTAAAACCGCTTGCGAGGAGTTTGAGCTCCTTAATACTATCAGCTTCTTTTATCCCCTGGGGAAATTTAGTTAGAGCATAATGGACAATTCTGATAGGGAAATCCAGCAATGACCTTTTATTTTTATCTGCTAGAACCAACAATATTCCAATTATAATGATTTGATAGAAAATTTCCCTTATCATAAGCCAGTGGGGGACCAACTACGACATTAGGTGAGGGACCATTGAATAGCCATAGATCTAGATGTAGGTGTAGTTCTCTTCATAATAATAGTTCCTTATTCCTCTGAGAGCATTTATGTCTTCTTCAAATATCCTAGGGGCTAGAAAACCATATAGTATTTGATGGATTCTAGCTAAGAAGTGGTCACAAATGTCATAGAAAAAATTGGGGTAATGTTTTGCCCACAATTCTTTATAGTATATGTGTATAGGTGGCAACTTAGATGTCCACTTCCAGTTCATGCGAGGAAACTCATTGGAAGCGTAGAAAAGTAGGCTAGCATATAGAAAGAGGGGCCTTGATTTATTGGGGCTTCCTTTATTTTCAAAAGGGATTTCAACAAATTGGTTGACAAAATGCTCGACCAATAATTAAGTACATGACCAATTGAAACATTTTGTCACTAAAGGAAATCATTCAATTTTGAAATAAGAGGTGTTGAACTCACAATATAGCATATTGATCATCACTATGAGATGACAAAACAATTTTCATAAGTACTATATTGGATATTGCGTGTTGGTGCACTCTTTGAATGAATCATTGTCCCACCATGATACTTTAATAATCTTAATGAATTTTGGATGTGGGCGAAAAAATTATCAAGGAATTGCTTATTAAGTTTAATTTGAGGAGGTTTTAGGTGATATATTTAACTGAAAACATCAACCTCAACCTATGCCATGGCCCACCTAGTCATGTCATTGTATGGAATTATGAGCGATCTTGTGGCTATCCAATATATCTCATATTTCCTTCTATTGCACATCGCTGCATAATCCTAATCAGTTACATCAAATTGGGAGTTGATGTATATGTAGTAGATTTCCCCAATTAGGGTATATGTCATCCCATCAAAAACTCCGGTATCCCTATAGAAACTTCATTCACAAAAGGATATAACACGATTGAGATTTTTTTCCTTACCTTTGCATGTTTTAGACATCTTATTTCCTTTTATGTCTTAGGCACCCGCATGCAATAATCAATATAAGCTTCAGAAACCACAACCTATTTATTATTGAAACAAGATTCAAAATTCAATTACTTACTTCAAGTGGAATCTTAACCCTGTAATGGTGAGCCTTTGAGTTTGGGGCCTAGCTTTGGTATAGAAGAGAGAAATTCCAAGAGATTACGCAAACACAAAGCTCAGAATGAGTGAGATATGGGGCTCAAAGCTTCATTCATAGCGAGATATGATATCTAAGGAAAGGCTTTAATTCCATCCCGAGCAACGTCAATGCAATTAAGGGAGGCTTTGGCACAATCGAGATAGGTGTCAATGCAAGAAAAAAAAGTTATTAATGCGACTGATAGGTAAGTCCGTCAAGTGTAATGACCCCAGACAATGTAAATGTGAGATTTTACTATGGTAAAAGACAGTATGACAGTTGTTGTTTTATGTTTTAAAAACAAAACTGTGACAAACTATTTTAATAAAAGTAATTTAAATATTTTCTTGAAATGCTGGCAGCCTCTAGGAGGTGGATTTAAAAGAAAGAGATCAGTTGTAATAACTGATTGAAACTACCCTCCCAAACAGGAAAAGTCCTGGCTGTAGGGAGGAAGTTCTGTGCTGTGTGGACAGACAGAAGAGACCTTTTGGAAGGAAAAGGAAAAAACTGGTTAAGTCTGGTAGGGACCAGATAACCAAGCACAAGGTGCACAAATCTTGTTGAGGGCTTGAGGCCTGCAAGATGGCTCGGGGGGAGAATTCCGTCTGAGAGATGGATCTCATGGCTGGGTGGAAGAGAAAAATCAAGGTACAGATGACTTGCTTGAGAACCTATTCCTGACTCTGGTGAACCAGGTACGGTTTCAAACTGCAGAGTCTCTGATTGAATATAATATACAGTGAATTTACAGTAGGCAAATAAGAACTATGTTTCGTTCTCCTAGATACTGTCATATTATTAACTGCACAGGTGTAGTTTTAAGTTAAAGGATCAGATTATCAATTGATAGACATAATCTAAAACCAGTCATACTGTAAATAAAGCTACATAGGTGTAGTTAATTAAAAGACTGGTTATTGAATAAGAGGGGGAGTTAACCCAAAAGAACCTGCTATTGAATAATAGACATGACATAAACTCGTCAGAAAGACAGAGACATTGTGTAAGAACAGAACAGCTAATAAGAGAATAAACAGCCTCGAACACCCTGATTATAAACAAGCTGTTATTATAATGTGTCGACAGGAATGAGCTTAGAACCCTCTGAGTCTGGGTAGACCACAGTCGGATTCTAACTCGTCGACGGAAGGAGATAAACCTACTGTTATTTATAATAAATGACTGTTGTTAAGTGAAGAATTTAATAAACTATTACAGACAAGGAGAATTCATTCTGTAAATGGTGCAAAACAGAGAACGAGAGCCATACCGTAATCCATCATACCCGCGTTATTAAATCACAGTGCTCGCAGACACAATAGCAGAGGAACCAGTTCGTTAAGAGCGATAAAAGAAAACGAGATATATATATACAAGAACCCTGTGCATGCTACTTTAAAGAGGAAAAACTCCAGGCATACATATATTCCGACATTCTCATAAAGAAAGGAAGAAGTATGCTATTGTTCTTATAACTAACCGAGAGCATTCTGTACAAGTTTAGCAAAGACGAAAGTCGTACAATGACTCGAAACATTAAACATAACCTGAGTAGATCTAAGAGGTTGCCGTCGTTGAGACGAGCAAAACCAGCAATAACAACATAAACCCCATGCACTGTTCTAACACTGTTAAATACCCAAAATATATTCATACAAGATGCAAAGCGTAAGTTGCCTGAGGGCTCAGACAGAGTAACAGTTCCATGTATAAATTACAATATAACACCGGATGGTGAAATCCTGGAAAAGATATTAACTGTGCATACATTGATAAACGAAAAAACCTCAAATAAAACTTGAGTCCGTTAGCCAGGTCTGAGCATTACGGCCAGGTCTGAAACCATATGTCTTATATCAAATGAGAACAAACCAAAGTCCGGATATGCCGCAGGGGGCAGCAATACAAACAAAATAAATCCATAAACACATGCAATAGAACTCAGGGGTCTGCCGGGGATGATAACCCAATAGGGCGGGTCAATGACGCAACCAGACTATAAAACATGAATGGAAACCGTGAGGGTTCTCTGTGGAGAATACCTCGGCAATCGAAGCAAGGAAACCCGCATTTGAACGGCGGTCTGCATCAAGCCATAAAAAAAACAAACAACAGATCAAGACCCATGAACCCCGAGCTCTCGTATGCAGGAGCAGAGTAAACAAGAATGGAGAGCTTACCTGTGGTCGCCGAGAGGGTTGAACCGTCGAGTTTAGCCACCTTGGTACCGTCAGAGGGGTTTGAATAACCCGACTGCACGCCCTACCAGCGGAGAGAAAACAAGTCAGTAAGAGTCATTATAATTATCAAAGAACTGTAAATGCATTCGGTAACTTTAAGAGTCGAGGGTTAATACCTGTGATGTCCTAATGACGGACATGTCACAGCTTCCGAAGCGATGGCAGGTTACGAAGATAGCGCTGGTGGTTTCGAACCAGAGATTGAACACCGAGACGGAGCCAAAGAGGCCAAATGCACAACTAAACCCCGAGTCTGCTCGGAAGTGAATATGTAAAGGCTTAAACCCTCGAGTGCATTTCAGCCCTTCGATCCAAGGGTGAGATCCCGATCGTCCAAGCAAGGCGGGAACATGAAGCGAGAAGGCCGAGAACACCGTAACCGAGGTGTCACATGGCCAAAGGAGCAAGCCATGCCACCTGCCTTGATAAGGACCAAAGTCATTAAGGCAAAGGGTGAGTTGGCACCTGCAAGGGCTGCGGCAGGACCACCAAACCCCGCGCCACATTAATATTCACTGCAGACTGGTAGTTTAATAGCTGGGTTCCACCGTAAGTCAAACGCATACACTAAAAACCATATGGCAGCATAACAATAATACCACGTAGCATACGTATGCAAGGTTACAACAGTAACTAAACGTTAAGCTAACCAGCTGTAAAATACATGGCATAAAGTATGGTCTATACGATATGAAGTCAAACCTGCGACCAAGCATAAAGAATAAATCATGTAGTATAGTAAGTTCCTTATGTGATGCATACATTTAATTTTTTTATATGTGTATGTGAACAAGGGTGTGACAACTTGGTATCAGAGCCCAGTTTCAACACTGTGGCCTCAAGCATGACATGTTTCACTGTGCGGAAGATTACACCATACATACATATGAAAGCTAATACATTACTTAACTGTTGTTCTGTCTATTTAGGGGTAAGATACAGAATTATAACAGCTAAAAGTTAAGCCAGAAAAGGGAACGAAATGCAAGGAGCCGGCAGCAACCCTCGGGAGAACCCAGAGCTGTGGGTACAGTTGGGTGAGGAAACACGAAGTACCAATCTTGCAATACTGGAAACTGTTCAGGAGTTGAAAAATGAGATGGCACGTTTGCGAGAAGACAACGCGCGTTTGACGGTGGAACAAGAAAGAATTCTGAAGAGTTTGTCGGACAGGCAAAATCCACCTCTATCTAACCCCAGCGCGGAACAACAGAGGATGACAGAAGAACAAAACTATCAGATTGAACCTGAAAATTCAGAAGGCAAAGAGGATCATCCTGACAATGTACCAGAGCAGCAAACTTCAAAACGTTAGAGAATGGAGCTGCAGGGAGAATTTCGAAAAATTAAACCCCCACATTTCGATGGCGAACAAGAGGAAGCAGCTGAAGCATGGTTAATAAATATGAATAAATATTTTCAGTTGTATGAGTATGATCATAATTTGAAGGCGAGACTAGTTATCTTCCAGTTACAAGGTAAGGCAACCTTGTGGTGGGAGGAAATCAAGATTGTCAAGGGGGTAAGTGAACGGACCATTACATGGGAGAAGTTTCAGAAATACTTCAAAGAAAGGTACCTGACCGAGCGCTTCTACGATGAAAAGGCAAGAGAATTCCATGATTTAAGACTGGGACAGCAGACTATGGACGAGTTTATTAATCGCTTTACCTCTCTGCTACGTTATGTACCTTATATCAAGGAGGAAAAGGCCAAGGTACAAAGGTTTGTGAGTAGCTTACCTTCATATATAAGAGAGAGGATTGAGTTTGACAATCCTAGAACCATGGATGAGGCTATTCGTAAAGCAAGGATCTGCTACCAGCAGAATAAACAGAAGGGGGATACTTCAAATAAAAGATGGAATGAAAAAAGGAGTAGTCGGATGGTTGGAAGCAGCAAGGGAGGTCGCAGCAATGGAAGTAAGGGAGCTAGTAAAGGATTAAACAGTAGATCTGTTGCAAAGAGTGCGCCCCGAGCTAGGCCAATAAGTGAATCTAGAGTAAGTGAGTAGCCTGTTAGGCCAGAAGGTGAAGGGATGACCAGACCTCCAGTTCAACGCTGGGGCTGTGGAGGACCTCACTATGTTAAAAATTGCCCACAGCGAAAGGGGACAGACCAGATATCCCAAATTCATGAAGCATCGATTGTTGGGGACGTGGAACGTAATGTACCCAGAATTAATGCAGCTTTGGAGGACCGCCAAGCGGAATACCAGCCGACTATGGTTGAATTTGAAGGTAAAATTTCAAACCTTTCTATAGCTGTTCTTATTGATCCAGGAGCTACTTTAAGTTATGTTAGACCAAAGATAGTAGAACAGTGTAAGTTACAATCTAAAAAATTCAGGAATCCGTGGTTGGTCCAATTAGCTACAGGAGCCAAGAGACGGGTCTCGGCCAAAATAAATAATTGCTCTTTAACTATAGCAGGACAGCCAATAGTGGCAGACTTAAACATACTACCTTTGGGTTCATATGACATCCTGATCGGGATGGATTGGCTGGAGAAACGCTGGTCCTTAGTGAATTGCAAGACAAAAACCATTTACTATAAGGATGACCGGGGAGAGCAGAAGGAATTACAAGGAATCAAGCATCCCGTACAAATTCGACCCATTACAGCATCTCAGTTAGCTAAATGCATCAGAAAGAAATGTCAAATTTACGCTATTCAGGTGGGTTACGCAAACCAGAAAGATAAAACTGCTATGCTAGGTAACATTCCGGTGGTACAAGAATTTGCAGATGTTTTTCCCGAGGAGGTACCGGGATTACCACCTAAAAGAGATGTGGACTTCACCATTGAATTGATTCCGGGGGCAGCACCCGTGTCACGAGCACCATACAGAATGAGTGTACCATAACTAACAGAATTAAAAATGCAACTGCAGGAGCTGCTAGATAAAAATTACATCTGTCCCAGTGTATCACCCTGGGGAGCCCCAGTGTTATTTGTCAAAAAGAAATATGGAACTTTTCGAATGTGTATTGATTATCGGCAGCTGAATAAACTCACGATCAAAAATAAATATCCTTTGCCTAGGATAGACAAACTTTTTGATCAAGTGAAGGGGGCAACGATATTCTCTAAGATCGATCTGCGATCTGGTTATCATCAGATTAGAATTAAAGAGGAGGATATCGCTAAGACAGCTTTCAGAACGCGGTATGGGCACTACGAGTTCGTGGTGATACCTTTTGGTCTGACCAATGCACCTGCTACCTTCATGTGTTTGATGAACAGTGTGTTTCATAGGTTCTTAGATAAATTTGTGTTGTTATTCATAGACAACATTCTGATTTACTCCCGATCAAGGAAGGAGCATGAGGAACACCTAAGAGTGGTGTTGCAAACTTTGCGAAAGCATCAATTATATGCAAAGTTTAGTAAGTGTGATTTCTTTAAGGAGGAAATACAATACTTAGGCCATGTAATCACAAAGGAAGGGATTGCAGTAGACCCTGAAAAGATCAGAACTATAATGGAGTGGCCAATACCAAAGGACGTGGCAGATATTAGGTCCTTTATGGGGCTAGCAGGGTATTATAGAAGATTTGTGGAAGGCTTTTCAAGGGTAGCATACCCTATCACCTCCTTACAAAAGAAGGGAAAGGTATTTAAGTGGACCTCAGAATGTCAGCGGAGCTTTGAACAGCTTAAGCACTTACTCACCACCGCGCCCATTTTGAGTATAGCTGATCCTAATAAGGATTACGTGGTCTGTACTGACGCGAGCAAAGAAGGTGTGGGAGGAGTGTTGATGCAAGAAGGAAGAGTAATTGCACATGAATCAAGGAAACTAAAGGAACATGAGCAGAAATATTATGCTTATGACTTGCAGCTGGCAGCTGTTATCCATGCACTGAAAATGTGGCGACACTACCTTTTGGGAAGAAGGTTTCTGTTGTTAACAGACCACCACAACTTAACAAACTATTTCAGCCAACCTACCTTAAATACGAGACAAGCTCGTTGGGCAGACTTCTTAAGTGGGTTTGATTTTGAAATTAAGCATTTAAAGGGGAAGGAGAACCGAGTAGCTGATGCATTGAGTCGAAAGGTACAATGCGTGTGCAAGATTTCAGTCAGTAAATGGCAGAGTACCCTACTTGAAAGGATAAAAACAGCGGCTGATCAAGATGTTGTTTACCAGCAAATTAAACAGCAGGTACAACAACTTTCTGGTAAGGAAACACAACAGGGATATGAGCTAGATGATGCCGGAATGCTGTATTTTAATAAAAGGTTGTATGTACCCAATGAAGATGGTCTTAGGAAACTGATTTTGGACTAATTTCATATCGGCCATTATACCGAGCATCCAGGGTACCAGAAAATGGTTACCGCACTTCGAAAAGAATACTACTGGCCAAAAATGAAGAAGGAGGTAGTTGAGTATCTAGCGCGATGTCTAGAATGTCAACAGATTAAGGCAGAGCATTTGCATCCAGCAGGGCTGCTACAACCCTTACCCATTCCGGAATGGAAATGGGAGACTATTTCCATGGACTTTATAACCGGATTGCCTCGAACGAAGAAAAATAATGATTCCATTATGGTGGTAGTGGATAAGTTAAGTAAGGCAGCACACTTCATACCTGTGCAATCCACGTATAAGGCTGTGCAAATTGCTCATATTTTCATGCAAAATGTGTTCAGATTGCATGGACTTCCGAAGGTAATAATCTCTGATCGTGATGTTAAGTTCACATCAACCTTTTGGAGGACATTGTTTGCTGAACTGGGAACACAGCTGAACTTTAGCACAGCTTATCATCCCCAGACTGATGGCCAAACGGAACGAGTGAATCAGGTAGTGGAGGACATGCTGAGAGCATGTGTTATGATGAAATCAACCCAATGGGAGGAATGCCTCCATCTGGTCGAATTCGCATATAACAATGGGTATCATTCCTCAACACAGCTGAGTCCTTTTGAGGTCCTGTATGGGCGGAAGTGCCGCACACCCTCAAGTTGGGGTGGACCTGAAGATAGGTTAAGAATTGGTCCTGAAATGCTCAAGGAAATGGAAGACACAGTGAAAAAGGTGTGTACCAACTTAAAAGCCGCTCAGGACAGACAGAAAAGTTTTGCCGATCGAAAAAGAAGGTTCAAAGAATTCCAAGTTGGGGACCATGTGTTTGTAAGAATTCAACCCAGAAGGAGTACTTTGCAGTGGAGCGGGTGTGCCAAACTTGCACCCCGCTATTTTGGACCTTTTCAAATCTTGGCAAGAGTGGGGCCAGTGGCTTATAAACTCGCCCTACCAAGCCACATTAAGATCCACAATGTTTTTCACGTTTCCGTATTAAAACAATACGTCTACGATCCTAAACATGTGATTCAATGGCAGAATGTTCGGGTAAGAATTAATCTGGTCATTCTAGATAAGCTTTGTTCTTAAACAAGGAAATAACTAAATCTGTTGCTGATTGCAGGTCGAGCCGGAAGGCGAGGTTCTGGTCGAACCACTGACCATTCTCGACCGGAGAGAAGTGCGGCTGCGGAAACGTGTTATTTTCCAAGCTAAGGTGCAGTGGCAGCACTATGGGCCTGAAGAGGCCACTTGGGAGGATGAGGAACTCCTTAAAGAAGCTTACCCGAATTTGTTTAAGGGAGACAGACATCGGGACGATGTCCAATCACAGGAGGGGGAGATGTAATGACCCCAGACAATGTAAATGTGAGATTTTACTATGGTAAAAGACAGTATGACAGTTGTTCTTTTATGTTTTAAAAACAAAACTGTGACAAACTATTTTAATAAAAGTAATTTAAATATTTTCTTGAAATGCTGGCAGCCTCTAGGAGGTGGATTTAAAAGAAAGAGATCATTTGTAATAACTGATTAAAACTACCCTCCCAAACAGGAAAAGTCCTGGCTGTAGGGAGGAAGTTCTGTGCTGTGTGGACAGACAGAAGAGACCTTTTGGAAGGAAAAGGAAAAAACTGGTTAAGTCTGGTAGGGACCAGATAACCAAGGCACAAGTTGCACAAATCTTGTTGAGGGCTTGAGGCCTGCAAGATGGCTCGGGGGGAGAATTCTGTCTGAGAGATGGATCTGATGGCTGGGTGGAAGAGCAAAATCAAGGTACAGATGACTTGCTTGAGAACCTATTCCTGACTCTGGTGAACCAGGTACGGTTTCAAACTGCGGAGTCTCTGATTGAATATAATATACAGTGAATTTACAGTAGGCAAATAAGAACTATGTTTCGTTCTCCTAGATACTGTCATATTATTAACTGCACAGGTGTAGTTTTAAGTTAAGGATCAGATTATCAATTTATAGACATAATCTAGAACCAGTCATACTGTAAATAAAGCTACATAGTTGTAGTTAATTAAAAGACTGGTTATTGAATAAGAGGGGAAGTTAACCCAAAAGAACCTGCTATTGAATAATAGCCATGACATAAACTCGTTAGAAAGACAGAGACATTGGGTAGGAACAGAACAGCTAATAAGAGAATAAACAGTGTCGAACACCCTGATTATAAACAAGCTGTTGTTATAATGTGTCGACAGGATTGAGCTTAGAACCCTCCGAGTCTGGGTAGACCACAGTCGGATTCTAACTCGTCGGTGGAAGGAGATAAACCTACTATTATTTATAATAAATGACTGTTGATAAGTGAAGAATTTAATAGACTATTACAGACAAGGAGCATTCATTCTGTAAATGGTGCAAAACAGAGAACAAGAGCCATACCGTAATCCATCATACCCGCGTTATTAAATCACAGTGCTCGCAGACACAATAGCAGAGGAACCAGTTCGTTAAGAGCGATAAAAGAAAACGAGATATATATATATATACAAGAACCCTGTGCATGCTATTTAAAAGAGGAAAAACTCCAGGCGTACGTATATTCCGACATTCTAATAAAGAAGGAAGAAGTATGCTATTATTCTTATAACTAACCGAGAGCATTCTGTACAAGTTTAGTAAAGACGAAAGTCGTATAATGACTCGAAACAGTAAACATAACCTGAGTAGATCTGAGAGGTTGCCGTCTTTGAGACGAGCAAAACCAGCAATAACAACATAAACCCCATGCACTGTTCTAACACTGTTAAATGCCCAGAATATATTCATACAAGATGCAAAGCGTAAGTTGCTTGAAGGCTCAGACAGAGTAACAGTTCCATGTATAAATTACAATATAACACCGGATGGTGAAATCCTGGAAAAGATAATAACTGTGCATACATTGATAAACGAAAAACCTCAAATAAAACTTGAATCCGTTAGCCAGGTCTGAGCATTACGGCCAGATCCGAAACCATATGTCTTATATCAAATGAGAACAAACCAAAGTCCGGATATGCCGCAGGGGGCAGCAATACAAACAAAATAAATCCGTAAACACATGCAATAGAACTCAGGGGTTCCGCCGGGGATGATAACCCAATAGGGCGGGTCAATGACGCAACCAGACTATAAAACATGAATGGAAACCGTGAGGGTTCTCTGTGGAGAATACCTCGGCAATCGAAGCAAGGGAACTGCATTTGAACGGCGGTCTGCATCAAGCCATAAAAAAAAAAAACAAAAAACAGATCAAGACCCATGGACTCTGAGCTCTCGTATGCAGGAGCAGAGTAAACAAGAATGGAGAGCTTACCTGTGGTCGCCGAGAGGGTTGAACCGTCGAGTTTAGCCACCTTGGTACCGTCAGAGGGGTTTGAATAACCCAACTGCACGCCCTACCAGCGGAGAGAAAACAAGTCAGTAAGAATCATTACAATTATCAAAGAACTGTAAATGCATTCTGTAGCTTTAAGAGTCGAGGGTTAATACCTGTGATGGCCTAATGACGGACATGTCACGGCTTCCGGAGCGATTGCAGGTTACGAAGATAACGCTGGTGGTTTTGAACCAGAGATTGAACACCGAGACGGAGCCGGAAAGGCCAAATGAACAAATAAACCCCGAGTCTGCTCGGATGTGAATATGTAAAGGCTTAAACCCTCGAGTGCATTTCAGCCCTTCGATCCAAGGGTGAGATCCCGACCGTCCAAGCAAGGCGGGAACATGAAGCGAGAAGGCCGAGAACACCGTAACCGAGGTGTCACATGGCCAAAGGAGCAAGCCATGCCACCTGCCTTGATAAGGACCAAAGTCATTAAGGCAAAGGGTGAGTTGGCACCTGCAAGGACTGCGGCAGGACCACCAAACCCCGCGCCACATTAATATTCACTGCAGACTGGTAGTTTAACAGCTGGGTTCCACCGTAAGTCAAACGCATACTCTAAAAACCATATGGCAGCATAACAATAACACCGGGTAGCATACGTATGCAAGGTTACAACAGTAACTAAACGTTAACCAACCAGCTGTAAAATACATGGCATAAAGTATGGTCTATACGATATGAAGTCAAACCTGCAACCAAGCATAAAGAATAAATCATGTAGTATAGTAAGTTCCTTTTGCGGTGCATACATGTAATTTTTTTTATGTGTGTATGTGAACAAGGGTGTGACATCAAGTGTCACCACTCTAAGAGAATGAATTCCATTGACACTTTGGGAATCTATGAAACATTAAAATAATTATTATTGAGTGCAAGTTTGATGTCAATTGCATGCAAGTGTAAATAATTAAACATATATGTTAGTTGTATTATCCCATTTGGCATATGACACCGTTACTGTACCATGGGTTCAACAGAGGAGTATACATTACATACCATCAAATTCGTGCTAATAATGAAATTTTTATTGTATTTTGGTGTTAGAAGAATATACGTTATTGTGCAGTATGCAAAAACCAGAATCATTTTGACACAAAGAACAGTTAAGAGGGACAGAATACAGAGCATATGGAATAAAGAATGGATGGCAGAGCAGAAGTCAGTGGTATCTGTTAGGGAAGCATTACATCCTCTATGGAAGTGTTAACACTATGCGTTATTGCGTGCCATGCTGATGGATTGGCATATTGACAAACCAACATTAATACTGGACAGTAGACGTGAAGGTTAGCTCCATGGCAATATTGTAATGATTTCATTGAACAATTATCGATTATAGTCCTTGTGGGCGTTCAATCTATGCAAAGATTTGATAAGTTATTTTATTCGGTCGCTGGAATCGCTGACTTTTGGATGGATAGGAAATTATTATTTGAACATTAATCAAATTCTAATATACAGTTTTTACTGTTGGCAAGTGGTACAAATGCTGTGGTGAGAGGTAATAATTCCATTAACATCAAGTGGTTCCATATCGTCATTGATTCCTCTGAAAATGTGCTGGCAGAAGGAATGACTATCCAGACCCCAGGTGACAACCGCAACACCTTAACATAGTATCGTGCAATGTTCACCTTCCAAATATCACCATAGGAACAAGTTGATCATACTTTCCATCACCATTTTGAAATTGTCCAAGAAAACAATATTTAGCATTTTTTGAAATGCCAGGGGAAAGGAGTAGCAATGCAAAAGCTTTAACATTATATATATAGAGAGAGCGCTATTATGGTTTTATGCCCTAATCCAAATAAAGACAATCTAATAAAGACAATCTATTGGCCTATTCAACATAATGGCTAATTGGGAAAAGTCATGGAAAAACGTGTGGTGTGGTCAGCGTGGACAACCATCATCGTGTATTTTTCACTATTGAACTCTCAACATCGTTATTGTGGGCAACCATCAGGAAGCCCGGGAATATGGCAATCATCATCACGTAATTTTCATTGTTGAACTCTTGTCATGCTTATCTGTTTAATGCAAGTGTGAAACCAGGCAATGTGTATCACTGCCATATTCTTGATCACGAAGACAATGAGATGATGAGGCCTCTCAAAATTCGATCTTGAGTTCGAACTCAACTCAACATAAGTGCATGAAATCAGAAAACTCTGATTTTCATTACGTTTTCCTCAGAAAAATGATAAAACTTCCACTTCAGTCTTTTTCCTGCAACTTCAGTCCTTGTCCAACCAGCAGGATCAATAATTACATGCTAGAATTTTATATTATTTTTGTAAAATAAGGAAGGCCTATCTGATTGGTTGTTATGCTCATATGATTCACTTTGGGTGTCATGCTAATGAATTGCTTCTCATGCTATCTTCAACACTCTTGTTCACTGGATAATTTTGGGGATCGAGTATATGCAACGAAGTGGGGTTGTGAGTAATAAGAAGCACATCACCGTTTTTTACAGAAATTCCATGCATATATCAACATTGAAACGTTTGGTAAATGTGAACGATGTTATGTGAGCATGAATGCCAATGGTGTGGAAATTTTTGATGCACCACAACACGTCTCTATATAGTAAGCTATAGAGTATAGGCTAAATTCATACCTGAGAAGATGCACGAATGTGACGATTTAGTCAAAAATTAGCCCAGGCCCCGTGTAATGCAATCTGTTATTCAACTACGTTCAAAGCTATAATGATTTTCAATCATGAGTATTTTTGGCAGTGCCACTACAAGTATCAATAAGGTAATACCATGATTGGGTCGCTAGTGGATCTCACTGGAAATATAATTTTCTTGGTGTCCATCATCAGGATTTTATGGAAAATTCATCTTTGGTTTATTTTTGGAAAATTCATCTTTGGTTTATTTTTGGTTTCGACAATTCATCTTTCGTTTATATTTGAACATATACGGGCATTTAATATTATGGGGTGTTTCAGTGATTTCAATTCCTATTCGACTTCTTACTGACTTGCAAAGAGAAAGTGTTTGAGGAAAGCTGGTATGAATTTTGTGTTGAGAAATTTAGGGTAGTTAGATTATATGATTTTTCTTATTTTGATAAGTGTTTGTGATGTTTTTTTATTTAATTTAATTATCTTCTTATTTCACTGGATTATAGTTAGTATTTTTATCATCAAACAACAAAAAACAATGAGATAAGAGGACACAAGATATAGGCAATCAATTAGGACCAAAACCTCTCCACTTGAGAGGAAAACCCGTAATAACTCTATTCTTCTTATAGAACTTCAAATGACGAATTCCAAGATCTATGACCCTTGACAAAGACCTCTTTCAAGACCAAGTCAAACCTTTCCTCCTTGATGAGCCTTTTTTCCAGCAAATTTCGACCCCAACAGTTTCTTTTGCAACTTCGACCCCAACAATTGCGACTAGCCTAGCAACTTTCCAACACTTCGACTTGCCCAGCAACATTCTAGCACTTCATCTTGCCCATCAACATTCCCACACTTCGACTTGCCCAACAACTTTAGAAATCCTAACACAAGAGAGAGAGAGAGAGACCCAAAACTTCGATCTTGTTTTCTTCTTCTTATCCTTGATTTTCGTCATTTTCCAACTTCTTTCTTGAGGGGTCGAACTTGTTTGATGTGTGTCCAAATGAGGTCGAGTTCCTTCTTATATATAGGATTTCCAGGGGTACAAATTGCTTCCTTGAGGCCGCCTTGATCTTTCATGTAGGCCGACTTGCTTGAGGCACCATGACAAGGTCTTAGAGGGTCTTTGACTCTAATTTGACTCAAATAAATTTTTCTTTACAATATATAACATGCCCAAAATGGTATTCCATACATGAAAATGACTCTTATGACTTGTTGACTCAAATACAAGCCCTAGAAGCACTCAATGGATGCTTGACCTATAAAATACATAACCTTGAGCATGAAACCATGCCTCAGGAATAACATTAATAATTTTATTTTTCTCTTTTCATTAAATACATAAGAGCGTGATTACATATGTCACTATGAAGACTAAACCTAGTTACATATTTCAAAGCTCCCTCTTAACTAGGGACGTATTCATAATCTATACAAGGTACTTGGACATTCTCAAACTGAAGAATTCTCATAAGAAGAGTCGAATTGGTAAGCGATCTCATAAGATATTAATTCATCTTATCTCTTTGTATCATTCCAACCAACATTGTCCCATAGCAAGGCCTTGACTAACAGTTTTATCTCTCCACAAGATCGGAGCACAATGCTGGTGAGACCAATGACTGATAGACATTATCATCATTGCATCTCAAGGCACATACCACACCCAGGTGTTCATAGGGTATGTCATTTTAGGACAATTCCTATCTTAGAATAACACGTCCTCAAGAAATTTCCTCTTCAACTACTCTTACATCCTGGATGCCCTACCACATCCTCAAAGAGTATCAAAATCAATCTCAGATACTTACACAATCCTCCATTATTTCTTCACATCATGAATAAAAGAATGATGTGTCTATCTCTATCTCTCAACTAGGGAGGATATACCCATTCCTATAAAAGGAATGTACCCAAGCTCCCTCTTATCCAGGGACTTGTCCAAGCTCCCTCTTAACCAGGGGCTTGTTTCAAACAACATTTATTTGTTCTCTGGTGGAGATCATGGTACCATCAGCTGCTAGTAGGGCTCCTCCTTTTGATGTCATGAACTACATCTTCTTCATTATGGAGCCTTCATCTTTCTTAGAGCATCATCCATCCATCACTTTCCTTCAACGAACCAATAGCCATGTCATCCTTCTTTTCATCGGAAAGTGATCTTTTAGTCCACATCTGGCTTTTCTTCACATAGTTACCCTTTTCCAAGTCATGTTTCTTTCAGGATCTTCCATCCAACCACATGAGTACTAGTAAGTGACATCTACAACTCTCTTTCGGTAGCCTTGTTTCAACCCAACCAGAAGTTGTTCAAAAATAAAAAATAAAAAAGAACATCAAATCAAAGTTACCTTTTAAGATGGCCTTTCATCATGACATTTTCTTCTTGCACCCTCAACACCCTGCATATTCATAAACACATCTCCAATACTTTCAATGGCAAGGGTCTTCTTCTTTTCCAAACTTTATCAAGGTCTTCATACCTTTTCCATGGAGATGTCACATCAAATTTTGGATGTTGATTTCTTATCTTACGTGACCATAATTGCAACTTTCACGAACTCTCCTTCCTTTCTTCACATATTTCTTCCCCAAGAACTTCTTGACATAGTTCCTTCATCATGATTGTCAACCACCTCATATTCCATATGAGGACATATTATGTTTATTTCATATTATCAATATGTGAACTAGCTCAAAGCTTATACCTTTATGCATATTTCTAAAGGAAGAGTTCCTTACTTTTCGATCATGCTCATGAGATAGATCATTCATTCATGCTATCACAACTATATGATGACATGACTTAATTTATCAAATACATGCATACTTCTTCTCTCTTTTGGTCATCTAGACTTCCTTCAACAAATTTCTCTCTTTTCTTAAACGCTCTTCAACCATGTTGCATTCCTATGTCATCATACCATCATCCTTCTAAGCAAAGGATCCCACACAAGGTGGAATGTAGACCATCAATGAGACATTTGCTTCTTCCAAGTGAACCTTCTCATTAAGATTCTATTCGAGGATCTTAATTATCCTCTTCCTGCAAATGCTCCTTCCTATTGATGATGATGTATGATTTCTTTCTATGCTAGATGACTTTCTTCCAACCATATATACACTACTACTTCGATATGAGCAACTTTATTTCCATCATCATGACTTCTAAAACCATGTAGACTTCTACTTCAACTATCCTTTCAAGCTTCTACAAGGATGTCATGAGCTCCTTCTTTGCTTCAATCGTATGCTTCTATTATGATGCCATCTTTTACTAAGATGCAACTTGTCATACTTATAATGCTTCCATGCCTTTTATGATGAAGTCATTTCTATTTCAACTCTCATGCATTCTATCATCTAGGTGATGCTTTCTATCATAAGAGTTATCTTTTACAAAGAATGAAAATAACTAAGTGAAGGAGATTATCTATGTCATAGTAGAGACCTTTCACTTCATCCTTCTTTGATTTCCTGTTTTTCAGGTTCTTACACTCCTTCGGTGACATGGGATTCATTCCTTTCTTTCCTTTTCTTGTTTTCCTTCTTGAATTTAGGATAATCTTTCTTGAAATTCCCATATTCTTGACAGTGATAGCATTGGATCTTTGACATGTCGATCTTCTTCTTTTTCTAGGGCTAAACTTCCCAAACTTTCCTTTCCTTCTAGCCATGGCAACAAATGCTTGAACTTGTTCGTTTGATCCTACATCGCTTTTTGCCTTCAACTTGGTTTCTTCAATCTTACATAATGACAAGAGTTCACTGAATGGGGTTGTGGTAATTTCTTTATTAGACATTATTTCCCCCAACTCTTGTAGTTGGTCTCTTATTTGTGATACCCTCAAAAAGTATGAGGTTATTCCTACTTCTTTTGATATCTTCATCTTATATAGATTGGTTCTTAAAGACATGACTTCTCCAGTAGTGCTTATAGAGAACAATTCTCCTAGCTTCTCAAATATTTCTTTTGATGTCTCCAACTTTGCTACATAAGGAATGAGAGGATCCTTGATGGATTCTATAAGGATACTTTGAGCCCTTATTTCCTCTTTCATATAAATTGACAGTGCTTAAGCTTCCTCTTGTGATGTTTTGGAAACTTTATCATTAACGTGTCCAATAACTTCATTCTCTATGAGGATCAAATCTGTCCTCTTCTTCCATGCAAGGAAGTTTGATGACCCAACCAATTTGTTGTTCTCCTTGCAAAATGAAGTCATTTTGATAGATTCAGAAATATATATAAAGATACTTACTTATCAAGTGAACATATTCCTAGATGATGAAATCTTCAACTTGATGCCTTTTCTTGATGACGTTGATATTAGAAGATGTCTTCTTGATGAAGATGTCTTCTTGATGAAGATGTCTTCCTTCAAGTATGCTTTGAAAAAACGGATCCTTAATTCAAGGAGAGGGAGACCACCTTGATTCCTTAATGATTATGGTAGTGCTTCTTCCTGCTTCCTTTGGATGTGGAGACTTCAAGATCCTTTAATGTGTAGTCCTTCTTTGAGTGGAGGTAGGGTCCTTGAGGTCTTCTCTTCCTTGTGATGAAGATTAAGCTTCCCACGAATGCTTCAAATATAGAACTTTTCTTTGAATAAGTTAGGGTTTTGAGGTCTTCTTTGATACTCCTTATTTACTTCCATCAATATGATGAGAGGGTTATTCCTTCATGATGATTGATGCTCTTGATGTTTCTAGATGATCTTCTTGCGCTTCGACCCTTGAGTATCATTCTTTAAGTTGCCTTTCCTTGATGTAGTCACATTTTCTCTGATACCATGTTGAGAAATCTAGGGCAGCTAGATTATGTGATTTCTCTTCCTTTGATAACTGCTTATGATGTATTTTTATTTAACTTAATTATATTCTCCTTTCACTTGATTACAGTTAGTGTTCTTATCATCAAACGCTACCAGAAAATAAATAACAATGAGACAAGAGGACACAAGATATAGGCAATCAACCAAAGCCAAAACCTCTCCACTTGAGAGGAAAACCCGCAAGAACTATTCTCTTCTTATAAAACTTCAAATGATGAATTATAAGACCTATGACCCTTGACCAAGACCCCTGCAAGACCAAGTCAAAACTTTCATCCTTGATGAGCTTTCTTTCCAGCAATTTCGACCCTAGTAGTTTCTTCTATAACTTCGACCCAACATTTTCTTCTGCAACTTCAAACCAGCAGTTTCTTCTACAACTTCGACCCTGTTAGGCCCCTATAATACTAGTGATTCCCCCATTACTATTGTCATTGTATCCCTTATTGTTATTATTGTGCCCCTATTGTCCCCATATTGTTATTAGTATGCCCCATAGAAAACCACTATTGTTATTTTTGTGCCCTTATGTTATTACTGTTATGTCGGCTTGATTCTATTGTGACCCCTTAGACTCCTATATATAGAAGGGAGGTTTAGTCATTTGTATGATCCAAGAATTGTTCATTTGTGTAATTTAAAGGAGGTTACCCCCTCGAAGACGCTGAATTCTAAGGCATTGATCTATCTTTTCTATCTTTTTGTGAGCTAGTTTCCTAGCATTTCGTATCATAGCTTTGGATTATAGGGTTTCGCTACTCCAAACAGTTCATCGTGGCATGTTCGCTATACATTTTTTTCTGCGATGTTTCAGAAGCTAAAAAAAAAACCCATTTGAGCTGAAATGGTTCTGAACTTTGGGTCCGAATTTCAGAGCTTGTATCGCTATATTTGCGGATATATGATCTGAGGAAGTTAGGGTTTTTGCAGACTCCCGAATTACATTCCAAACAGGTGACTTGGGGAAAATCGTCATAACTTTTGTTTTGAGCATCAGATTGAAATTTCGTAAGAAGTTTCAGAAATAGGACGGCCTGTAGTTTTCTGTGTATTAGTTTTAGGTACTAAGGTTGAAACAGTGACACGTGGCACATCGTACAAGTTCGCTCTACTGAACTAGTCTATAATCAGATCACCGTGGGAGATTTGGCATAACTCTTCCTTGGAGAATTCGATCTTGATCAGACTTGCGAGGTTAGAAAGAGGACTCAAAGGGCTATCGTAGGATGAGATTTCAGATATTCTAGATCCACAGTTATAGAGATACAACAGATTCAATATTAAGCTCTTACAAAGTGAAAAAAAGGTGTGTAGTTTTTTTAAAATTTTGCATAAGATTGGTTTAAAAAATTAGTTTGAAGGAATTCAAAGGGAATAGTGAAGAATTATTAGCATTAATTAATGACCCGAAGAAAGAAAATGGAAACACCTAGTAAAAAACCTGAAATCTCTAGCATGACTCGTGAAGAAGAGGAAGAAATGCAACATGATATATCAAAATTACAAGACCAAGTACAACAAATTTCACTCTCACTAAAGGTAAATGAAGCCAAGATGAATGGCGTGGAAGCTAATATGAATGGCATGCAAGTTAAGATGGATGGTGTGGAAGCTAATATGAATGGCATGCAAGTTAAGATGGATGGCGTGGAAGCTAAGATGAATGGCATGGACACTAAGATGAATGGCATGGACGATAAGATGGAAGAATTGAGGATAAATTTGAATAAGTTGCTACAAGAAATGGTCACTAATGGTGAAAAGGGTTCAATGATGGAGCACATTGAGGACTTCCAAAAATTGAACATAAGGGTAAAAGATATTCCAGAGGAGCAGGTTTGATGTGTTCATAGGGACTTTAAAGGATAATATCCAACATGAGGTTCACCTTTGGGAACCTGATTCATTGGAAAGGTATTCAGGTTAGCAAGAAAAATGGAAAGAAAAATTATGGCAACTAGGAAGCCTACCACTCACAACTATAAAGATGGAAGTGTTGTTTCCACTAGCCTTCCACAACCTACAAGGTTGACACCACAACAATTGGAAGAAAAAAGAGCAAAAGAGATTTGTTACAGTTGTGATAGCAAATACACTAAAGGCCATAAGTGTACCGAGAAGAAATTATTCTACATAGATTGTGAAGAGGAGGAAGAAAAGGAACAAGAAATGTCAAAAGAAGAGGATATACTCCAGGAACAAACCCTAGATAAAAAAGAAATGAATCCAACCATATCTTGTAATGCATTGGTTGGAATTACCACTCCTCAAACTATCAAGATAGAAGGACATATCAAGAAGAAAAACGCAATATTGTTGATTGACTCGGGAAGTACCCATAATTTTATTCATTGTAAGATAGCAAAGGAATTGAATTGCTTCCTATATCCAACACCAGAGTGTCAAGTGATAGTTGCAAGTGGAGGAACCATAAATTGGTCTGGAAAGTGCCATAATATCAAGTTGTCCATGGGATAATATGTATTGAATAGCCCAATGCTTTCCATTCCGATGGGTGGTGTTGATGTTGTACTAGGAGTCCAATGGCTACAATCCTTGGGTACAATAGCTTTTAATTTTCAAGAAATTTTCATGAAATTTTGTGTGGAAGGAAAGGAAGTTGAATTAAGGGGTATTGCAGGGAAACCAGGAAACATAATCAGCTCTAACGGTATGACAAAGCTTCTAAAGAAAGAACAACGAGGTGTAATTTCACAATTATGTTCGCTAGAGGTTCCCACATCGAAATCATCTATTTCTCCAGATCTCCAAAAAGCCTTGGACAATCATTCCAATGTATTCGAGACTCCCAAAGGTCTCCCACCTATTCGTGATCATGATCATGCTATTCATTTGATTCCAGGAAGTGTTCCTCCAAACATCAGGCCGTACAGATATCCCTATGCCCAAAAGAGTGAAATTGAATGTATGGTTGCAGAAATGCTAGAGGCTGGTATAATTCAACCTAGTCAGAGTTCTTTCTCTGCTCCAGTAGTATTGGTGCACAAGAAGGATGGATCATGGCGCATGTGTCCGGATTATAGGGAGCTCAACAAGCTCACTATTAAAGATAAATTTCCCATTCCTGTCATTGATGAATTGCATGGATCAATTTACTTCACCAAGTTGGATCTTCGTTCAGGATATCATCAAATCAGAATGAAGACTGAAGACATTCCGAAAACAACATTTAGAACTCATGAGGGTCATTATGAATTTTTGGTCATGCCTTTTGGCCTTACCAATGCACCTTCTACATTTCAAGGTTTGATGAATTCCATTTTCAAACCCTTCCTTAGAAAATTTGTGTTAGTTTTTTTTTATGATATACTAATCTACAGCAAGTCTTGGAAGGATCATGTTGAACATGTTGATAGGGTGCTCAAACTATTGGAGGAGAAACAATTATATGCAAAAATCTCCAAATGTTTCTTTGGAGTACAAGAGGTGGAATATCTGGGTCATATTGTATCTCATGAAGGTGTTAAGGTAGACCCTAGCAAAATTAAAGCCATTAAGGAATGGAAAATCCCCACATCCATAAATCATCTGCGAGGATTTCTCGGGTTGACAAGGTATTATCGCAAGTTTGTTAAGAATTATGGGAGAATAGCAGCACCTCTAACAACATTATTGAAGAAAGATGCATTTTCATGGACTCTAGAAGCAACAAAGGCCTTCGAACATCTTAAAGAGGCAATGTGCCAAGCATCGATCTTAGCTACGTCGAACTTCACAAAAACCTTTATTGTGGAATGTGATGTTTCAGGAAATGGAATTGGTGTTGTTTTAATGCAAGATGAAAAACCCTTTGCCTTCGAAAGTCGTCCAATCAAGGGAAAGCATTTACACAAAGCTATTTATGAGAAGGAAATGTTGGCAATACTACATGCACTTAAGAAATGGCGACCCTACCTAATGAGAAGACACTTCAAAGTCAAAACAGATCATGATAGTCTTAAATACTTTTTAGAACAAAGATTATCCTCTGAAGAGCAACAAAAATGGGTCACAAAGATGTTGGGTTATGACTTTGAAATCATCTACAAAAAAGGGAAGAAAAATGTTGTGGCAGATGCACTCTCAAGAAAGGATGAGGATGTGGAAGCATTGTTGTGCACCATTTCTATTATCCAACCATATTGGATAAACGAAGCAAGGGAGGAATGGAAGAATGGCGAAGAAGTGTGGGCACTCATTCGAAAGTTACAACAAGATCCCAATACATCTGATACATTTAGCTGGAAAAATGATTCGTTATGGTACAAAGATCGCTTATACCTATGTAAGAATTCCCAACTCAAACAAAAGATTCTTATGGAATTGCACACTTCTCCCTTAGGAGGGCACTCAGGATTTTTAAAAACTTACCATAGGGTTAAGAAGGAATTTTTTTGGGATGGCCTTAAATCGGATATTCAAAAGTTAGGGGCGGAATGTTTGGTTTGCCAACAAAATAAAGTTGAAACAATTAAGACCCCAAGTCTATTACAACCTTTATCCATTCCAAGCCAACGTTGGGAGGAGGTTTCAATGGATTTTATCACAAGTTTACCCAAGTCCGAAGGAAAGAGTGTCATAATGGTGGTAGTTGACAAACTTACCAAGTATGCACACTTTTGTGCATTATCACATCCATTTAAAGCCAGTATAGTTTCCACTGCATTTATGGAAACAATTCAAAAGCTACATGGAAACCCAAAGATTATTGTAAGCAACAGAGATCCCATTTTCACTGGAAATTTTTGGATAGAATTATTTTCTTGTCTCGGTACTCAGTTAGCTCATAGCTCATCTTAACATCCTCAATCTGATGGGCAAACTGAGATAGTAAACAAATGTTTGGAAGGATATCTTCATTGCTTTGTATCTGATAAACAGACACAATGGGTCAAATGGTTGCCTCTGGTTGAATGGTGGTATAACACTTCCTTCCATACTACAACAAAAATGACCCTATTTATGGCACTTTATGGATATCGTCCACCATCCATCACATCATATTTAAGAGAAAATTCTAAGGTTCAAGCAGTGGAGCATCACATCAAGCATCAACAACAAGTTCTCCAACTCTTAAAGGATAACCTCACGTTGGCGCAGAATAGAATGAAACAACAGGTAGATCAACATTGTAGTGAAAGAATTTTTGATGTAGGTGATTGGGTATTCCTATGACTACAACCATATAAACAAATGTCCCTCAAGCAAGCTAAGAAGGATAATAAATTATCACCAAATTATTATGGTCTGTACAAGGCGTTGCAAAAGATTGGTACTATGGCATACAAATTGGAGCTTCCTGCAGCTTCCCGAATGCACCCAGTTTTTCATGTTTCATGTTTAAAGAAGGTTATAGGTGACAATCTCCCAGTTCAAAAAATATTGCCAGAACTTGATGAGGAAGGAAAAATCATATTGGAACCGGAAGTAGTCACAGAAACAAGAACTCGACAGCTACGAAATCGATCAATTTCAGAGTATCTCATCAAGTGGAAGAACTTATCCATTGAAGATTCCACATGGGAGGATGAGAATTTTATACAGAGGCATCCATAACTACTCAAGCGTTGAGGACAACACTTTTTGAAAGGAGAGGGGCATGTTAGGCCCCTATAATACTAGTGATTCCCCCATTACTATTGTCATTGTATCCCTTATTGTTATTATTGTGCCGCTATTGTCACCATATTGTTATTAGCATGCACCATAGAAAACCACTATTGTTATTTTTGTGCCCTTATGTTATTACGGTTATGTCGGCTTGATTCTATTGTGACCCCTTAGACTCCTATATATAGAAGGGAGGTTTAGTCATTTGTATGATCCAAGAATTTTTCAATTGTGTAATGTAAAGGAGGTTGCCCCCTCGAAGAGGCTAAATTCTAAGGCGTTGATATATCTTTTCTATCTTTTTGTGAGCTGGTTTCCTAACAAACCCCAACAACTTTCCAACAATTACGACTTACCCAACAAATTTCCAGCACTTCGACTTGCCCAACAACATTCCAGCACTTCTACTTGCCAAACAACATTCTAGCACTTCGACTTGCCTAACAACTCTAGAAACCCTAACACAAGAGAGAGAGAGAGAGAGAGAGAGACCCAAAACTTCGATCTTGCCTTTCTTCTTCTTATCCTTGATTTTTTTCCTTTTCTAGATTCTTTCTTGGGATCGAACTTGCTTGATGTGTGTCCAAATGAGGTCAAGTTCCTTCTTATATATAGGCTTTCCAGGGGTACGAATCGTTTCCTTGAAGCTGACTTGATCTTTCATGTAGGCCAACTTGCTTGAGGCACCATGACAAGGTCTTAGATGGTCTTTGACTCTAATTTGACTAAAAAAAAAATTCTTTACAATATGTAACGTTCCCAAAAGGGTCTTCCATACATGACACTAACTCTTATGACTTGTTGACTCAAAGACAAGCCCTAGAAGCACCCAATGGGTGCTTGACCTATAAAGTAAATAACCTTGACCATGAAACCCAGGCCTCAAGAATAACAATAATAATTTTATTTTTCTCTTTTCTTTAAATACATAAAATCATGATTAAATATGTCATTATGAAGACCGAACCTAGTTACATATTTCAACGTTGTGGACCCAGTTGTAAGGATTAATTTGGGTAAACAAAACCTCGAAGTGGAGATTGATGGTGATCCTTAAAACCCAGTAGAGAGCAGGATTTGAAACAATCAACAATGGTGTTATCAAGAGAGAAGTTGTCCTTGCATCACAATGCAGGATTAAAAGTAAATATTTTAGATCATTGTGAAGACCATTAACATGGACACATGGAGACATATTTCTGATGTACTTATCATTTTCTCAAATTTTGTCATCTCAAATTTTTAATCAAGATAGTTTGCCTTCCTCGTACAGTGCTTTCTTGAAAGGAATAAAAGAAAATGCATATTCCAAAAGACAAAAATCTGATTAGTTATATCACCGAGGGCAATGAAGTGTAATTTGATGAGATAAGGCCTTAGTGTATTCATATTAGTGCTCTTGTTTCCAATTGTGTGGCTTCCTCAAAAGAAAGAAAGGCAATGAAGCTACAAATTTTCCAAGCCCTAGCAAATTGTATGAAGTTCCATAAACAACAGAGCATTTACATTGATGGAAACCATGCAAATAAGGGAAGAAGACCCCTTGCCATTAGTGTCAAAGGGGGAGTAATCAAAGGTAAAGAAGATACTTCTCAGGACAAAAGGGGGAGAATCATAGTGTTTCCATCAATATCAAAGGGGGAGATTGTTAGCATTGGTGACAAAGGAGCAACAAAGGAGCTTACGCTTGTGTCGATATTTATGTTGTAAAGGATGTTGTTGAAAGGTTACTTACATGTGTTTATTGGTGCTAAGTAGTGAGGCTGATTATGTGGTTGATTGTGATGTATGCATATGTTGTTGAGCTAATGATAGAATGTTGCAGAGACTATTGAGGTTGCGGAGATTGATCATTGTTGTAATGCATAGAAAAGGAAAAGTGTGTGATGTTGTGATGTTGCAAAGGCAAGATATGTTCAAGGCTAAGGTATGATTACAGAGATTGTTGATGTGTGTTCTTGAACAACAAGGTATGTTGCAGAGCAGCAAGATATATTAGGTCAGATTTTAAAAAGTGCTTGAAGTGCTTGAAGTATTCCTATGATAGTTAAATGTTTCTTGTTCACATAGTATAGTTCCTGTTCACTCAATTCAGTTTTTGTTCAAATGTTCATTGACAGTGTGCTTAGTTACAAAGGTGTTGTAAAGGTGCATTTCTTAATAAGCAAAAGTGCATTGTTGTTGTGCCTAGTTGCGATGAAGTTACATGTTCTTGGAATTTTTTTTCTTATGCAATCATAGTTGGCTAATATTTTCTTTTAAACAATATTTGGTGGGCCATTGCCTTTGTTTTAATGTTCAAAACCTCAAAAGGTGTGAAACAAATGAGTGGAATGCAAAGACACAAGTATTTTCACTTCATATTCATGTTTGGGATATTAACAAACATCAAAGCTTGTTAATAAAAATGTGTGAGGATGGAAGGCTATAATGTTAGAGAGTTAGAGAATGTGAGAGTTGATTGAGTTATTTTTCATTAGTTACCTAACATATATAGAGTAGATGTGAAGCAAATTTGAGGAGAAGAAGAAGTATATATAGAGATGGAGGTATGCAGAGTTATAGACCAAGTAAACCAACATATTGTTTCTTATTTGTATCAAGGGATTATAGTCTCCTTTCAAGTTGTAGCTTGAAAAAGAACATGTTGGAGACTGTTGAGGTAGGAGCCTCCTGTGGGTTGTGCTTGTACAAAATTTATGGGATTTGAGGCTTCCTTGAAAGTTGAACCTTACATAATAAATTGAGGTAGCAACCTCCTATAGGTTAGAGCCTACAAAAAATATGATGTAATAAGGGAGTAGGAGCTTGCCTTTGCATCACAACAATAATAAATTTGTTATGGGTTTCCACTTATATCTGGTGTCCATAAGTGTTTCTTTTATGTGCTTGAGTTGATGTTATGGTTTACATATTACATGTTGTTCAAATATTAAATCTGTTGTTCATAGGTGTTATGCTTCTCATTTAAAAGTTCAGTTAACCATTGAAAAGAAAAGTAACTTATGTCCATGAATGTACTAAACTAATTCATCCCCCTGCTCCCCCTCCACCCCCCGCTCCTCCCCCTCTCATTTTAGTCAAGTTTTCAACAATGAGGGTGAACATGAGAAGTCAAATATTTTGGATGTTGAGCAAGTTGTACCAATGTAGGAGGAGGTGAAGCTGGTAAGGAGGCAACATGCCATCCTTGCACACTCCTTGCATACTCCTTGCATAGGTTTTTGTTGGGGGTAAACGACATCTTTCCAACCATGGTTATCAGGGATAACAACCTAGCCCTGAGACACGTGGAGATACTGATATTCCAATACTCAGTGGAGAATTTGCATGAGGAGGCAGTGGGCGATAAGCTTGGTATCTTGCAAAGTTAAAAAAATCCAGTTTGGAGGAACTAATTGAACTCTTTAGAGTCAATATCAAAATGGATGGAAAATCTCAGTCTTTTATTTCTTCTAATCTATAGATCTCTCCCTCTGTTATTCCCCTCTTGTTATGTGCACCTCTATTATAGAAGCTCATGCTTGATTCAACATTCTTATGTTGTAGAGGTTCAATTGTGATGGTTTTATGCTTCAATTTCTTAGCGCTCCCTGCGAGCCGTTGTTAAAAGTGTTTCCCAAACTCAAAGTAGGACTAAACTACAACCAAATGTAAGAGGGAATTCCAATCGAAGTAATGGCAAAATCGGGGGCCTACTCCCGTATTAAAGGAAAAGTACCATATTAACTAGTAACCGATTTGGTTGATCGGGATTGCAATTTGCAAGACATGCAAGAACCTACGTGACTGGCCACGTAGGAGGTTCCATGCATGTTAACACTTCTAACCCAAAGGCGAAACCATATGTGTAACGGAAAGGGTCAATAGTCGACCTCCACGTAAATTACCGTAATGAGGCATATTAAATGAGTGAGATTATGGATCTCACCATCAGAGCGGTAATGGGTATTAATCTAATTAACTACATATTAAACCCAAAGAAACACCGAATAGAAAGAATGCGTTAAGGTTATATGGCTGAGAATGTTGTTACGTTGCTCACGCCTGCATGTTGATTGAAGATGTTACGTTTGGAATCTCCGTTGATGGTGTTCTATATGTTTAGTTACAATATCAATTTCCTTCCACTGCCAGGTAACCCCCACCACTGTATCCTTCTTGGGAAAAAAAACGTTTGGCACGTAGATTAGTTTTCTAAGGGAGTCAAGGGTCAGCGATGAGCTAGTGAAGTTGGTTCGAATCACGTCTCACTTACATGGTTATCGATTACCTTCATATCATACTCCCTATGGCAACCTCCAGCGGGTGCCTCTATTTACAATATCCCGTCAATAAAATACATCGCAAGTGAATCAAAAATATAGATAACAAGCCTTTGGTGAAAATATAAATCAAATTAGAAATGATGCCCCCACCGCATACATTTGAATGATTTTTAAAGAATGGATATTGCCACACACATGCTTCCTTTTATGTAATGACCCCTTTGTCAATGAAGATACACATGCTTCCTTTTATGTAATGACCCTTTGTCAATGAAGATACATAGGTATAATTAATGAAGATACATAGGTATAATTAGAGATGAGAGCCCCGGTCCTTTATAAATATATATTTGGAAAAAAAAAAAAAAAATAATGCCTATTTCCACATAAATCTTGAAACGTGGTAAAAGCACAAACTCTTACATAATGACACCTTGATGAATAAACTTGTAGTTGTGCAATTATGGGTTAGAAAATTTTGTCAAAAACATGAGATGTTCATAGGGTAGTTCACAATGCTCGAAAGAACAAAACGTGATTCTCAAGACATTTTTGGGAAGAAATATTCCTCTTATGACACCATGGAGGTACGGTCCCATCTATTGTTAGCTTGATTTTAGTTTTTCTTTTAGTTTAAATTTTATTAATGGAGATACTCATTGAAGAATCGCAATGTCTTGCAAAATTTTTGAAGAAGTGTGTCAACACCTATGGGTGAACATATATATATTTACCCAACAGTGGCATTGAGGCCAACAAAACAAAACAAAAGAAAAAAGGTTGTGGTCTAACTAGTTTCTCAATACGCACTTGTATGTTTTTCTTTTCTTAGGAATTCACATACCAATTCAATAGATTGCACTTAATTAGATAAGCGTAATTAGGGAAATATTGTGAACCACGAAGGTGGAGTTCCATCAATACAAAATATATGTGTATATATATATTTATATATTTACAAGCAATTCGATAAACATAAAATATACAAAATATGACTTGGCATGCATTCAACTAGACAATTTTAACAACATGCATAAATTTGGAAGATGTAAATTGAGCATTGTAAACATTATCAAGATATGTATGAAACTCGAATATCCAATTCATATGTAGTCATATACTACATATGCCAGGTTTTTAATTTCAAATCCTTTTGTTTTTATTTTTGCATCTGGCTTTAGTTTTTTTGGTCTTTTCTTCTATACAGCTCTGATTATGCCTGAAGCAATTTTGGAATCTCCTTGAACAAGTTTCTGAATACTGTTTCTCTCTTTGGAGAGATCTTTATGCTTCTATTTTAGCAATGTATCTGGTTATCATGCTTTTTTTGACAGCAACTTGTGTCAGCTCAATGGGCTGGTCAATTTCTGAAAATCCAAAGTCGGCTAAAATAGCCCCTATGAAGATCTATCTGTAAAATGTATTTGTCCATTATATATCTTATATAATACATCATGCTTTTTCTTTCTGAAAAAAAAAATAAATAAATAAATAAATAAAAATACTATAAGCACCTTTGTTAGTTACCCATTTAAGATATAGAGATAGGAAATTAAACGTTTTAGTAAATTTCACATGGAATGTATACCAATGAACTCATAATTCACAACAATACTTAGACCAAAATTACCTATCTATATAAGTTGAATCTTGTTGGCGATTGGAGAAGGGCTTCATGCCATCCTCCCAACCATAGGTAGTTACACTATTATGTCTTGTAACTCACCATCCTTGTGTCAAGTCTTGAGTTTGAGAGTTAAAATTCACTAGGAAATACACTAAATGAGCTAAGGGAGTGATGTCACTTGTAGGTGGTTTATTAGTAGTCTAGCAATCACTGGTGGTTTCTTAGCCACAACAAGCACTAGTAGTTTCGCAACCAATTGTAAGCACCAGGAACTCGTTATATGGGTGGTTTCACAACTAGAGGCAAGCACCAGTGGTTTCTTAACTGCAACAAGCTCTAGTGCTTTCTCAATCTCAACAAGCACCAAATACATTTAGTCAGTCTCAATCTACACCAAACTGGCTACACTATGTAAAATATTAGACTAGGAAGTGGTCCAGTGCGGGATGAATACTCTTTGTGAGTTTTTCCCAGCGTTAGCTCTCCACAAAATTTCTCTGGAAATTCAAATCGAACCCCCTATCTGAATGTGGCCAGGATATTTATGACATCAAACTACGGATGAAAGGGAACTCCTTGCCCCTACATTTCCTTCATTTTGACATTACCCTTTCAATTCACAAAAAGGTAAAATCAGGACGACAACGTCAGTTTCATTAATAACCAAATCTTATCAGAGCGGCTTTTACAACCATAAGGGAACGACACTAAATTCAGTGGGATAAGTATGACAGATCATGTCAAGTGGGTGAAACCAAAGACCTCATCTCCTTAGAACTCCAACTTGTCATCCCTTCTCCTTGGATATCAATTCTCGAAAATATTAAAAAATTAATTAATAACATTATAGTTAATTACAATTATTAATAATTAAATCATAACTATTTAATTAATCCTTTTTAAGCAATAATACATGATCACTCCAATCTTGGTATTGATTAAAGCATTAAAGCATTATAAATATTATATAAAGCATATATTATATAAAGCATTTATACACTTCAGTACCATGATCAAGACATAAATAAATTTCCACATCAATAATTTCATTATATTAAAAAAGTGGTTTTGCCAACAATCAGATATCACGCTAGGATGCTCAATTATATAAAAATGTTTATAAAGGTCATAGTCACTATCTAGGAAATTATGAAGAAACTTGGTAACTTGTAACATCAGTTAGATCTCTACTATAATAATAACTCTATCCAAAACTACTAGGATTTTAGACATTTATGTTCCTAGTGATTCTTTGGTGCCTTGAAAAATATTACATTCAACATAATTTTTATGTTTGATGACCTGAGAAATCTATTAACCAATGTTGAGGATAAATAGTAATCTAGAAACTAAATGTTTGTTCTCTCACCTCAACGTAATAAACATGGAGAATTATATTAATTATCCCTTATATAACTCTTTCAAGGAATGTTACACACATGAATTTCATTGTTATCTAATGAATGCTCATCCCAAAATAAGACAGTAAACACCAAATTTCTTTAGAATTTGGATTCCAATGTCTACTTTTGTTGTTGTGTTAATAGGCACTTTTGAATAACGATTTAGTTTTTTTTTGTGGATTTTGAATTACATCTTTCTTGTTAAAAATGTGGACTTATCTTTCAGTTAATTTATTGGTTATGGTTTCTTTGGATATGGATATTCTTAATAACTTGTAGTAAAAGTTAGATCTCCACTATGATAATAACTCTATCCAAAAGCATTTGGGTTTTGAAGAACTATGTTCTATGTGTTTCTTTGATGCCCTAAAAATTAGGTTATTTACCATAATACTTGTGTCAAACAACTTAAGAAATTTGATAGCCAAAATTAAGGATAATTACTAGAATAGAAAACTAAATGCTCTTGTGCTTGCCTCCATGCAATAAACAAATAAAACTATATTTGGTCCTCTAATGATTTTTGTCATGTCATTTTACAACAAAATCATAATTTTAAGTATGGATGATTTTTTATAACTAAAAGTCCTAGTAGTTCTATGTAGGTAGATCCCCAAGCTAACACACACTATAGTTGTCTCTTGATCAATGTATCATCGACCTAAGGTTAATGTACACCTTACGCCAATACATATTAGTCTTTCTTTAAAACCTTCTATAATGAATGATAAGAGGCTCTTTCACCATTTTTATCTATTGTTGTTGCACTCAATATTTCGATAATAACCTTCTTTGGTCATTATAATGTCAACACAATGGTGCCTTCAATATTGAGAATGGGAAATGAGAGACTTGTGTTTTCTATTATTATTCTTTTTGTCTCTAATGCTACATGGATTCCTTATTGCTATTATTTTGTTATGTGAATCATTCAATGAGCTTTGGTTGTCATAACTTATCATTTATTTTGAAGATCGGTGTCTTGCTTACATTAAGTATTGATTTGCTTGCACATTTTCATAAATTAATTGCCCCTACTTTTGATTAAGAATGTGTTACCTCTTAAATTGTCACTCTTATATAAGCAAGGTCAATACTCGTGAAAAATTGAGGGCTACTTGGAAGGGGAACCATTTTCACCTAAACTCCCACTTCCTTACTCTTTTAAAATAAACAAAGATCGCATAAAGGGAGTATTCCCTACACAATACTCTTGCTTGCAAAGGATCAACACAAATTGGAAAGACTCTTCTTTACTCACATACATGCCTAGAATATGAAAAATATGTTTGATAAATTTGGAAACCACGTTAAACATCCAATCTATTTGAAAACACATTTATAAACTGATTTAAATTAGATCATTATATTGTTTTTCATTTATCTCGATGATTTCAAAGTCAAAAAAAACTTGCAAGAACATTTTATTAGTGTGGCTCAGTTCAAAGAATTAGGGTCTGAAACCTTATGGGGCCATTTTTGAGACCTTAAATGTCATTTTTTGGGGATAAAACTTTATTTATTAAGCATAGGACCCTATGACACTATTCTACATGCAAATGCCTTTCCAACGGTGAAGGAATCACGTCAATCATAGTTCATAACGAAAATTTATGCCTCCCATAAATTGACCTACCATGTTTGACCACCATGGTTCAAGAAGATGCCATGTCATCCTCCGTTAATCATGCAAAAGGGGATAGCCACATGGGGACTTGGAAGTAGACTCTAGAAGTGTCAAATTTGTAACTCTATTTGAGAGTTAAAAGAGTCAAACTTGATCCCTTGTTAACTATCAGGCTATGTTATAACTTGACCATTATGAGGGAAAGGGGTTACATTCATTTTGATAATATCTTGTTCCATAGTAAAGCAGAACAACCGGGAGTGGGAGTGGGAGTGAGAGAGCATAATAGAGGGAGTTAGTGTTCTCTAGTAGCCTATTAGTCCATAGGTCAAAGGTGACTCCATAGAGAGTGCCTTCTCTTTTGTACTTGCATTATTTCCATTCTAGACAAAAGAGAGCACAATAGCCCCACCTTCCAATTATGTTTCTCCTATAAAGGTTTCACAGAGAATATCTTGTGTTCATTATGGTCGGCGTGTGATTGTCTTTTGTTGTTCTCTATTTTCCACATTTTTATGTATTACATGCATACGCGGAAAACAATAATTAATGAATCTGGAATCTAAGGAAATTAACTCTCATATTAAAGATTTCAATGTACTTGTTTTGTCAAAATTGTCCAATGGAATATCCACAACAATTTAGGAATCATAAACACATCACTTGCAACTTTAAATTACAAGCCTTAGGACAACACCATACTTTGCTTCAATGAGGAAACATAATTTGTGTATGCACCTTATGCACACATGTTTCCAAGTATTATGAATAGACCTTTTAAATAATGATAATGACCTAACAATGCAGGGGGGGAAAGAAGAAGAAACATTGCATACTCAGGTCTGAAATGAAACACTAAGAAGTCTAGAGCATGTCACTACCATCAACCTTATATATATGTGCCCTTTATTTAATGATTTTTTATTCATATGATGAGACATTAAATAGGCCTAAAACACAATGTCTTTCCATTAATGATGTGATAGTTATGCATCTGAATTATGGCTCCATAAAATAGATATACAACCCCTAAAATTAGTTTACTTTCTTTAAGGACAAAATATTTGATTTATCATTGAGTTGGCTAAAAATGATAAGTGCATTGCAACTATCGTTACCAACATTTATGGAAGAAAAGATATAGAGCACTATGAGGACAACATTAAGGATGAGTACTTAGCCTTTATTATGCATCAAAGAAATCATATGTTAAAGGTTATATTACAACCAATTAAAATTTCACACAAGCACATGGTCAAACATTTCACTTGCATCCCACAAATGAATATGAACCATAAGATTGTAAGCCCAGGTTTACATAACAATTTACATGACATTAACTTTGACTTCTAGGCATATAGAAAACTTTTTTAGCACACAATCATGAATTTAGAGCTAACATGTAAGAATTTAAATCAAAATTGTTGAGCAGGCATAAAAGGTTCATTGGAACATTTCATCAAACAATTGGAGTGCTAACTAGTGTAATTAGACTAGTTTTGGTGGCAAATATGTTATTGCAAGAGAAAGTTATTACATTCTTTTTTTAACATATAATGTGTACTTCTATCATATGAAAGAAGGTATTCCTTTTGCAAATTCAACTTTAAACCAATATGTAAATAACTCCATACAAACTGCCATGAAAATTTGAAATATTTCATTCATTAATTTTATCAAATAATTTGATATTAGTGGGTATGTACCTTTGATTTCACCGAAGGAACCTATGAATCCTTCATTTTTGTAGCTCAATTATTAAGAGTTATAATATATATGGTAAATATAGTGTAATAAATAGAAAGCAAAGAGACATTTTCAACATTAAATTTATTGCTAAAACTACATCTTATGTGCTCCAAAAATATAATATTGTCTCCAACATGGATCCACACATTCATATAAACCTATAGGAGGTGGATGAAGATCACACAAATTAGCAGTATTTTTATGTTTGGGTGATGGACTTGTGTGAGGATGAAGGATAAAATGCTTCCTTGTGAGTTTTGACAATGTTGAGCAAGATAGGGCTCACCCACGAAGAGGGAATATCATATCCTCTAAAGTAGAAAAGTCTGGGAGGAAATTTGGCATTTATATCCCTCAAATAAATGATTTTAGAAATGGGTTTGTGGCTTAAGAGGATAGATACAAGTTCCTTATCCAAAAAGGGGAAAATGGGATCTATGGCACTAAAAGGGAGTCCCCTTCTTCAAAGAGAAAAGATGCTACAACTATAAAAATAAGACTAAAAGCCAACCTATCTAAAAGCTTAAGAGGATATCGAGCAATCTTCCCATTACGTTTCACAAATATATGAAATACAAATTTTCCATTGCTAAAAAATTGTACTATTTCCATTGTGATCAAAACTCATGCAATAATATCAAAGTAGATGAGACATTAAAACTATACTTGCTCTAGTTTCACCTTTTTCTTAATAAAGTTCTTATTGGATTCAAAACTCTATCTACTACTAGTTGACTTACTTTAGTTAGTTGTCATTTCTTATAAGTTAAAGACAAATTTCTATGGGTTTTATGTTTTCAGGCAATTTCTACCCTCAAAGTTTATTTTTATGTTTATATCTCATTTTTTATTATATAATTATATATTGAGAATGTTAGGGTCATTAGTTTTCATTGTCAATTTCATTTTCCTTGTCCATTGATTTTCTCTTTTTAAATAGGTTGAGTCTATGACCAATGTTGTTGTCATAGTCTCAAAGGTCACTGTCCAACATTGTCGAGTTTATATCATAAAGGGTTCACCAAAAACATGAAGGAGTGTCAAGTTAATGGGAGTCATGGTCGTTGCGCAACCGCTGCGCATGTGGGTATCAACAATTTAGGAGGTTTGCAAGAGTTAAAGATCTTACTTAAATAATTTTACAGCATCACACATCCATTTCAAGCCTACCCATTTGATCCATTTTTCCAGAGGAGGTGTGCAACCATACAGAGCATGGAGTGCTACTCAGACTGTTCATTGTGCAGTGCTGCGCAAAATAACATGTTTTAGTCATCAGTTGGAAACGCTGATTCCAACCACATGGATGTAGAAATTTTGAATAATTTAACACATATTCACAGAGATTATCCTGATCATACAATTATAAGCGGAACATGTATAATACATAATCTCCTCTACGTTGATCATCAATTTACAGAAGCAGAAACATTCACAGGCACACATAGAAGCATCAATCAAACTCATAAACACAGTATGTATCCCGGGGAAAGCATCTCGCTAAAAACCCCACACTATCTGTATATTATATTGATTGAGTCATGTAACATTACACAGCATAATACTTCTCACAAGTATCTCCACCTCTGTTACACACAATACAGCTCAGATCTGATCTCCAAATCTCTTCCACTGCTTGCCTGCCTCCACTGCTCAATACCTGCTCAAGAACTGATGAGAATAGCTTCCCAAACTCGATTTTCACCTGCAAAATAGTCACTCACTCTTTGTGGACGTGAGAAAAGGCTAAAATGTGGGCCAAATACGTGAGCAAACTCATTGGCATACTCAATCCCTTGATTGTGCAAGATCTGATGCACAACTATAGTCACAACTGATAGCAATCTGATTCTCTACCACTTGTCCCTGTTGAACTGAACATGCACTGACATGCAACTGAGTTAACTGATGTGTTCTTTAGTTGTATTATGAGTTAATAATTAGTTTAACAACTCATCATTAGTCTATCTGCAGTTAGACTAACTACAACTAGTTTAACTAAGTCAAATTGAACACAACTCCATCAACTGTACCTCCAGTCCACTAAACTCAACTCACTTGAGTTCTAACTGAAGTCCTGCATGCAAATATTAGTCATCCCATAGGTAACCACGTATTTCCTTCTGGGATCTGCATGTACCACATCCGTAGCTCATCCTGAAGTGCTCCAAGAGAATAAGATCAAGTTTATAGTCCAAATATTATTATGAGACAATAATATTTGACTTTTCTATTTTTGACAGCCAGTCTAAAAATAGACTTTGATCACTCACACTGTGATCACTCACACTTTCATCAAAAATAGAAGTCCATCTATTTTTCCAACTTGATCAATCATCCATAAACATAGACATGATCCATATGTCTAAAAATAGACATAGTCTAAAAATAGACTTGCGCCCAAAATAGCCTGCGGGCCCACTTAGTGAAGGCGACTCTTTTCACTAAGCTCCATCATCTTGTTGCAATCTCAACAAGAATTTCTTGTTGCACACTTTTCAACACTCCCTCTCAACAAGAAAGGCTTCCTCTCAAACCCGATCCTGTAACTCTGGAATGTTCTCCATGCAACACATCTGGCTGGTTCACTTGCTCTGTCATCAAAGTCTCTGACTGCTATTGCCTCTGTCGACTGAAACTCTGCATCTCTGTGCTCTTCAGTATCTGACTGCTCTAACCTCTGTCACTTTGATCTCTGACTGCATCCGTGCTGCTGTTGGTTCTATCTCCCAGCATTGCATCCGCACTGCACCTCCCAATTGATCTCCCTGTTGGGATAGAAACACCCGCTGATGCTGAAGCTCTACCTGCTGCTGACAAGTGCTCCCTCTCTGACATCTGCGCTACTGCAACATCTCCATGCATCTCGCACCATTGCACACCTCTCTGTGCCACCTAGCACTGTGCAAAACACTTGTGCCTCTCGCATTGCTACAGCCTGCTAGCTATGCGTTGTCCTGGGATTCCCTGCACTGTCGCTCTCTCTGCCGCTCCATCCGTATCTGCCTCTACCCAATCAGTCAGTTCCTACTACTACACATCGGGGCTCCCCTAGCAAGGTCTCATCCAAGAGGTTGGGTACCTCAAGGATCCTGCCCCTCCTCCTTGGGACAATCAATCCACATCACCCCACCTCCTACCTGGAGGTATGGCTGCATGCGATCCCTCAGCCCACCTGGCTTGAAGTTTCCCCCTACTAGAGGTCTCTGGATGAGTAGATGTCTCTACTCGATCTCCACTCAGCTTCCCTTGTTGTGGCTCCTCCACAACCTCCTGAAGCTGCTGCACCAATCGTGGCTCCTCCACAATCGTCTAAGACTTCTTCTGGCTCTGCATGTTGAGAGGTAATATACGCTCCCTCTCAACCACCAAGTCTCCATCAGTTGCCTCGCTGCTCAAGGCTTTGCATGCATCTTGAACCTCAAGAGCATACAGGTTCCTGACCCATGAACCAATCTCATGACAACGAAAGCATCTCACCTTCGATTTGTCAACATTCTTCCCATCACTGGAAGAACAAGATTCGGAAAGAGAAACCTTCTCCTTCCCCTTCTTCGCCTTACTCGCTAAGGCACAGTTCTCCTCATCATGCATAGATGAAGAACTGTCTTTGGTGCTCCGTCTAATCTCCTCCTGCATCAAATCCGACCATGGTCGTTCCCAATTTGGCAGTTTCTCCCTTCCATTCACCGAGTCCTGGTAGCTATGCCAACTCTTAGGAAGGTCAAGGAGTCCTAGACTCACCATCCTCATCGTCAACAGTAACCCCCACACTTCCCAGCTCATCTCGACACTGAGTGAACCTTGTGAGATACTAGGGCATACTATCTCCATTATCGAACTGAATGTTTCTGAGTTTTATCTCTTGCTTTGGAATTAAATTCGAATTCCACCAGCACAAAAACTCAACTGCTTCCGATCTAGAATTCGTGAGAACAAATTATTTCTTGTACAGAGATCGACTGTATGGGCATTCACCGGATATTTCACCTTCCAAAAGAAGGATGAATCCAGAGGCTACCTGGCCCGATTACAGACTCTGCCTGAAGAAATAGAATGTAACCACTTCCTAAATAGTAGATCTGATGATCAATCCTCGCTTGATATCCTGTAAAAATCTCTTCTACAAATCAAGCAGCTCCGATACCATGTAGAAACTTTTTCTACAAATCATCTAGCTCTGATACCATGTAGAAATTTTGAATAATTTAACACATATTCACAGAGATTATCCTGATCATACAATTATAAGCGGAACATGTATAATACATAATCTCCTCTACGTTGATCATCAATTTACAGAAGCAGAAACATTCACAGGCACACATAGAAGCATCAATCAAACTCATAAACACAGTATGTATCCCGGGGAAAGCATCTCGCTAAAAACCCCACACTATCTGTATATTATATTGATTGAGTCATGTAACATTACACAGCATAATACTTCTCACAAGTATCTCCACCTCTGTTACACACAATACAGCTCAGATCTGATCTCCAAATCTCTTCCACTGCTTGCCTGCCTCCACTGCTCAATACCTGCTCAAGAACTGATGAGAATAGCTTCCCAAACTCGATTTTCACCTGCAAAATAGTCACTCACTCTTTGTGGACGTGAGAAAAGGCTAAAATGTGGGCCAAATACGTGAGCAAACTCATTGGCATACTCAATCCCTTGATTGTGCAAGATCTGATGCACAACTATAGTCACAACTGATAGCAATCTGATTCTCTACCACTTGTCCCTGTTGAACTGAACATGCACTGACATGCAACTGAGTTAACTGATGTGTTCTTTAGTTGTATTATGAGTTAATAATTAGTTTAACAACTCATCATTAGTCTATCTGCAGTTAGACTAACTACAACTAGTTTAACTAAGTCAAACTGAACACAACTCCATCAACTGTACCTCCAGTCCACTAAACTCAACTCACTTGAGTTCTAACTGAAGTCCTGCATGCAAATATTAGTCATCCCATAGGTAACCACGTATTTCCTTCTGGGATCTGCATGTACCACATCCGTAGCTCATCCTGAAGTGCTCCAAGAGAATAAGATCAAGTTTATAGTCCAAATATTATTATGAGACAATAATATTTGACTTTTCTATTTTTGACAGCCAGTCTAAAAATAGACTTTGATCACTCACACTGTGATCACTCACACTTTCATCAAAAATAGAAGTCCATCTATTTTTCCAACTTGATCAATCATCCATAAACATAGACATGATCCATATGTCTAAAAATAGACATAGTCTAAAAATAGACTTGCGCCCAAAATAGCCTGCGGGCCCACTTAGTGAAGGCGACTCTTTTCACTAAGCTCCATCATCTTGTTGCAATCTCAACAAGAATTTCTTGTTGCACACTTTTCAACAATGGAGCCAAATTTCAAAAAAATGAAATAGGTTTTTTTCAAGAACAAACCAAATCACGTTAACCTCTTCCAGTTTCTGCACAGGTGTCATAGATCGGGAGTTTCGAATGCATCTTTAAGGCCTATTTTTCGGACTATGTATTTTCCTATTTTAGTCATGATTTTGCAGAACATTTTCTGAGGATATGGAGAAGAATTTGAAGAAGCTAAGAGAGGTTTTCCTTCATCACAAGCTCATCTACAAAAAAAAATCTCAAATTTTACACAGGTACTACCGTTTGGGAGTTACACGCGTCACTTGGTGGCCCATTTTCGCAGTTTTTGTTGACAAAATGATGAAATTTTTGGATTTCGGTTTGAAAATGTTGAGGCAGTATGGAGATTTTTTGCATTTTAAAAGTTGTTGGTATATGCCAAAACTTCAAATGATTGGCTGTAACCATTTTTGTTTAATTTGAGCGAGAAGGTATAGTGCAACAATAGTTTGAAATTTCTGCTACACAGTTGTTGTGCATGTGTTGCACACAGGGAAAATGGAATGTTTTGAAGGTTCCAAGTGTCAAAAGGTTGTGGAACAATTCATTGCCTACTTAGAGGCCTACTCAACACCCAACCACCAGCCAGGTTGTCCTCCAGCACACAAAAATCATGCCAACATGGAACTCCTGCGCAACACAACCTAAGTTGCCTTTCCATTTTCATCACCAGTTTGATCTTTTAATGTTAGGATAGGATCTTGTGAGATAAGTTTGTTATCTAGATAAGTTAAAGGGATAGATATAAAGTAGCTTTTATGTTTTTTTATCTTAGAAAGATAAAGATGTTGTATAAGATTGCTTTATGTAATTTTTTATCAAAAACAGTGGGTTGCTAATTATGTATGTTTCGATCCATTCTGAATGGATAGATCGTACATTGAACCTAGTCATGATATCTTTATGATGTGAAATGTATTTAAGATGTTAATGGAAAAGGAAGAAGGGGTTGGTTAGTAGCTGTATTTTGGAGAGAATACTGTTGGAATTTTTTTATAGTTTTTTTAGAATATTAATACAAATCCAGTTGTAGAAGTACATATATGTTTTTACCAGAGATTCGAATACATGGTGCTTTGATGTATGTCCCTCTTCTTATGTGAATGTGTATTATTTCTTTGTTTATCATATTATCTCTGAAATCTTCTGAATGTCTGAATTGTATTGCTTGGAATTCATCCATTGTGAGGTGCTCCATCACATACAATTTAAGTATTATTTCATTTCGTTATGATTATATGTTCATAATTCTTTCCAAGATAAATGCTTTGTTCATCATAATCCTCATTTCATCTTTTTTGCTAAAGTTATATCAAAGACCTATCCTTTGTTAGATGCCTTTGGTATAATGGATTGTTGGTCTTATTCTTCCCATACACCTTAAATAATCATCTTTTTCACTGATAAGCACTATTCATTTCGCCTCTGCTTCCAAAATAGATTTACCAGTCACTGGTTTGATCATAAGCACTCAAAGTTTGAATCCATTTCCCAATGGTACTCCTTATGAAACCCTACCAGCACAAAAATTTAATAAAAAACTCATCCTTTGCCCAAGATCTAGCCATTGTTCTTCATTGAAGCCAGTCTTTTGTGACTGAGTTGAAAGAGAGAGCCCTCTCTGGGGTTGGAAGGGCTAGTTTCCAATTCCACAAGTGGTTTGTGGTTACCTCTGTGGCCCTTTCTTCAACCTAAAGGGATTTACGGAGTGCTAACAGAGAGTACAATGTAAGCACTCCAATATTTGATTTCAAGTGTGGCACATTGTGGTAAAAATTAAGATACAAAGAAACTTCTTAGCATACATCTTCATTGTTGACATGTTTTAACTAGAATATGGAATTGAGAGAATAAGTACCACATATTTTGTGATGGGAATATTAAAGGATTTGACATAAACACTTTTAGGCTTGGATTAAAGAAGAAGATCATGCAACCAAAAATAAAGTGCCAAATATTTTATGGGTTGTTGTTGGAAAGAAGGGTACTTAGATATTTATGAATGTGCATTGTGTATGTTTTACATTCTCTTATATATTACCTCTTTAATTAGAGTAAAAACCTAATTAATTATCTTTATTTAAATGTGATAGAATTTGATCCTTGGAAATTAAAGTGAACCTCAAACAAAATAAAATCATATTGTGCATGCAAGGATCTATTATTGGATCCTTGACCTCTTGTAACTATCTTTATTCTTGACATTTGGAAGTTTTTTAATTTGTTTAACATAACAAGTCATTTTAAAGGCCTTGTCATTTTCGTAATATTATAGAAAACCTTTTTGCATTATTGTTTTGGGTGAGAGATGGTTGTATTAAAATAAGAATAAGCAACAATGGTGAACATTAGATTACTAAGGACATATTGTATAACACACCTAAAACTCATACTTTCTTATTTCATTACATATGATAAAATGAAATATGAAAAATGTGTATACTTACTTTATTGTTGAATGATAAGGCTTGTTTCATTTTGGTTGATCAAAACTAAAGTTTTTAAAGGAGTGCTCCCACCTTTTTCTAATTAAAGATTCATCTTCCAAATATATTATTTTGACCTCAAATATATTAGTTACCAACCTTTGCTAAATGTAGACCGTAACTTTAAACATTAATTTTTATTTTGTTTTTATATTAAACCATGTATTGGTAATCATATGTATATTGCCTTGTTAACAATATTTTTAACATTCCCCCGATGGGGGTAAATCTTGAGAAGAGGAGGAGGTTAGGGGATTGTGCCCACCACCCCGGAAATGAAAGGATCTTTAATGCAAGCGGTGGCGTGGTTGCCCCCTCACAAGAATAAGCATGCAGTAGAAATTAACATCCTATATAATGCAGTACAATTGGAAGGTGTCAAGCGAGGGAGTTAAGCATTCAAACGATTATGCAGGATGACAAAGGATTATTGCTCTACACCAAGAGAGATTTAAGGAAAGAACTGGAGTCTTTGAAGGGTAACTATTGCAAGAAATACTGAGGTCATTGGTTAAAAAATTGCATGGTGGGCTAACTAGAGGAAGTGATTGAAGAAGTGGACAGGAGACGCAAAGAAAGGGGACGAGGAGGATATCCTAGACAGGCAAAGTCTATAATCATGGTTGCAGACAATTCGAAATAGTGTGAGTCGTCTTCCTTGGAACATGAAGTAAGGGAGCTTCCTCACTACTGTTGGGTACTCGTTAACCTTAAAGTTTTCTCTCTGAGCTATGTATTGTATTTGCTTGGAAAAATCCTTATCTGCCTAAGCTAATTCCATTTTGCAAGAAAATTTGAATTATTACTAGATAAATAAATGTGACGTAGTTCATTTGTTGAAAATCATTGCTTACCCTCTTAGTTGTGTCACCCTGGGCAGTGGTGATTCGTTTTGTATTGGCTCCCCTCTGTGTTGTTGCATTAGTTTATAGGTTTTGTGTTTGGTGAGTGCTAGAGGGTTGGGTGGGCATGACCCTATTGTTTGTGTCCAACATGGGTGGCTAAGGTTACATGGATTTACATGGAGACTTGTGACAAAGGGGTATAAATTCTTCCTAAGTTAGTTGTGTTATCATCTTAATCTAATTTTGATTCCTCCTAAAGGATCTGTAATTAATGGTATAGAACATCATTGGTTTGATAATTACACTCTCTTTGTTCGAGGGCTACAGCCTGGGAGCCTTATTTATGGTTTTACCATCATTGGTTGAGTATGGAATGTCATAGAATGCGTAGTAGGCATGGGGGAGGGGGTCGTGGTCCTCAAGGTCATAGTAGAGTCCATCAACAAGCATAGGAAAGTACTGACATCTACCATGCAATGGTCCCTCCAGATACCCAGAATGAAAATTGAAACTTGGAGTCTCATGTTGTCAACAAAAGATAAGTCTTCTCAGATTTTGAGATCGTGGAAGATGTAACCACTTGGATTCCTAACCCAGGGCATACCTGAGCATCAAGGAAGCATTATTTTGGAGCACTAACTCTTTATTAGATAATGAAGACTCTGTTGGGCATGATTTTAATTGATAAGCAACCTAAGAGATACAACATATTTGTTGGTTTGGAAGATGTTAAAAGATACCAATGTAAACAGAATTACTACTTAGACAGAATTGAAGATAGGCATTTCCCATATTGAGCTCCACCTCCAATGTAAACCAACTTCACATGATCCTCTAGGATCGAGTGGTTGGGATACTGTTCCAGTTATCTCTTCAGATACTTGAGTCAGCATGATTATCTTCAGTTTTTGTTTTTACAGTTCAAGCATAGATAGTTTTATCACATTATAAATACTGATAATTCTTGAATTTTAGACTAATTACTCCATTGGTAGGTGGTCAAAAACATCTGGTTTCCTACAGGGCAGATTGAGACCACCTACCTAATGACATGTGGGCTGATGAGGATTGATGGATGTATATGGTTTGCATGTTTTCTGAAGGCAATACAACTTAAACTTAAAAAACAAAAAAAAACAATTTTTTTAACGTTTCTAATAGTATATTTTGCCTTTTTATTTTATCTTATAGTAAACTATGTATTGGTAAGTCATTTTCAAAGATATAGGTGGTAGAAGAAAAGGTAGAAGCAAAGGAAAATGCAAAGACCGGTTTAAGCACCACCTGTAGAAGCAACATTTCATGACACCTTCCTATTGCTCATTAAATTTTACTTTTATTGTATTCTATATTTAAGCATTCATCGGTAGATTATTTTTATATTAGGTAAATATTATTGAACTTACATTATTGAGACCATACTTTGTTTATGTTATGCATATTCTTAGGATTGCTTTGATAACTAAAGATGAGTCAAGAGGCATAAATGATATGTTTATCTTATGTATCAATTGTTCAAAGTGGAGTGTAAATCCATCTCTATAAAAGTTAGGGACATCCTATATTAAATGGTAGAATAGGTAGATTAGAATAATTGTGTTGTTAGAAACATATTTTATTTTTAAATAGTTTGAAAAATTACTTGCAAACATACAAGATACAAAAGAAGTAAATGGAGAGAAAGGACCCTCCAAAACCAAGACTTTTATTGTATAAAAGTCAAAGACTTTTTATATTTCATGGTAGAATGGGTAGATTAGAATAATCGTGTTGTTAGATACATATTTTATTTTTAAATAGTTTGACAAATTACTTGCAAACATACAAGATACAAAAGAAGTAAATGGAGAGAAAGGACCCTCCAAACCCAAGACTTTTGTTGGATTTGAATTTAATTCCCAACAATGACTCTCAAGATATGTAATATAATATTTGAGTGATCTAAGAATGAAGAAAGTATTTTTTTTTGTAAGCTATATGGAAATATTTATATTACGAGAAAACTGATTTTACATTCATAGCATTCATGTCCCAAAAAACTGTGTGGGAACTTATAAACTAATAGACTGTCCATAAGTTGTTCCCATGGTTCCACATTTATCCAAAAAGGAATACAAGATACCCTTGGTGAAATACTAGCTAATTAGTGCATTGAGAGTTCCATGCATTGGATTTACCGGGCTTGACAAAAGAAAACCATGTGCACATATAGTCTAATAAGCCATATAGTTCTCCATGAGTGCTTAGTAGAAGTAAACAAAACATTGACAAAAAAGAAACCTAGTGCCATGCGGAACTACTAGTCTAAGACAATAACTAGAGAAATTGCATTAGAGTTGTCTTGAGGTATTTCTTCTGCCAGTGCGTTGAAGGTAGTTGGAGTGTGAGGTTGCGAATTGAAGCCATAATTAGAGTCAAACACCACGAATCATTCCACCCGGGTTATTCTAGAGACTATATCATCCAAGTTTACCTTATATCCTGGAGGATCATTTTGATCTCCTCCTACCCTATAAATAATTGATAATGGTTAACTTGCTTGTCACGGATGACCATGTGAAGCAAAGTCGCCAATTGTCAGTGTATATCCACTGAATGAAGAAAGTGTAATCTCCTTTTACATAATTTTCCCAGGTACGAAGTCCATGTAAAATGTCGACGTCGAGAAGAAGAAGCTCCTACCGCACCACCCCTACAACTAGGTTGGCAGAGCCGAGGTGCCATAAGAGCAATTGTCTAAAGAACACTTGACAAGGTTAGAGAAAACACAGTGTAACCGGTCAGGTGGAAAAACACAAATAATGCAGGCACCACCCAACTCCAATTATGACAATGTTGAGAGGAAATGAACTGAAGGGGTGTGGACATTAGCAAAGGTATGAGAAAAAAACTATGTGAAGATGTTATCTAGGAAGAACTAGACATCGAAACATATGTACCCTAGTCCAACAACATTAATTTGACAAGCTTTAAGCGAGACGCAACAGTTAAGAGGATGGTATATTGACCTATGGAGCAGTATTACCAGCTAGTTATCAAAACCACAATGAAAAAGTTTCCAGCTACCATACTTCCCAAACCAGGTTGGGCAGCAAAATGATATACTTACAAAGTCAAGGACTTGAGAGGATGCGAAGGACAATACAACGACCAATTCGAAAGAAGGTCTTGTTGCTGTATTGTGGACAAATAAGACGAAAAACATGGGAACCCATAGTAAACAGCCACCGTATTAGATCCAAACAAAACAAGATAGGAAATGTTATGAGCAGAGAAAGGGAACTAGGATGGGTACAAATAGTTTGAAATACCCATCTCTAATTCGCAAAGTGGAAGTGGGTATAGGCTGTAATCATTAGCAACAAGAAGCTGGTGCGCTATTATAGAAATAGTCTGGAAAATCCACCACCCCGAAGATATATCCCGACATATATAGAGAAATCTCCCAATCGGTGAGTATGACGGACCATAACCAATGCCTAATGGAGAAATCATGAAGGAGAGACAAGTGGGTGTAATGGCACACATCTTAACACCTGCATTAAACACTCCAACATGTGCGCACTTCCCTAAGATACCTCCATTATCAAACTCATCTGCTAGAAATTATTAACTAGAGGAATGTCGGACGAGAAATCACCTCCCTCCACCTACCTCTCTTTAAAGTAATTTGACAAAATCCCTTAGTGTTGATCGTATAGACAGTGGAGAGGCCACGCATACATCCACTCTAGAGAGGTCATGATATTTTCTCGGCTTTCGAAGTTTACCTCCCACTCGCCCACTCTAAACTTGCGCTTGTCAATCATGTGAGTTGGCGCCCTTCCCAACCATAAATGCATCCCCATCGAGGATAAGAATGAAGAAAGTAACATGATTGTTGTTTTAAATCTTAATGATGATGTTGTATATTATATTCATGTTAGAAATAGTACAACTAAATAGTTAAGTAGCCAGTATGTTAGTTCAATTTTATTTATAAATATGGTGGACAACCAAGCAACTAATAATTTCAACTTTTCTATTTGCAAATATAATTGAAGAACCAAATAACTAGTAGTTTTATTTTCCATTCTATTTGTAAAAATGCTAAAAAGTTGAAGGGTTCATTCCACATGGGAATGTTTCAATTATCCTATTTTTGTATATATAAATATGTTTAATGAGTGGAGTAAAAGTAGTGAGGTTCTTTGTACACATTCGGGATTTCTTTACAAGTTGTGGCTATGCATTTTTCATGTTCTTTAATATGACATAAAATCCATATTGCCCACATTTCCAAAAATTTCCTTTAATGCATATCTTGATCTTATTTTTATATGGTAGGTTCAATTATATGATGTTACCAAGTCATGTAGACAATTTATCTTTCTGGTGGTGTTTTTGAGTATGAAAAATTATGTTGTGGTGGTGTTCTTGAATATGAAAAATTATCTTCTAGTGGTGTTCTTGAATATTAAAATATTTGTTAGATTCGTTTTTCCATCACTAGTATTATTTGAGTAGTTATGTTCTAGAAGTTATTGATTGACCATAGAACATGGTGAAAATTCAATTTTATAATGCAGAAGTGTGTAGGTTGTAAGAATTGTTTATGATTTTTATGACTCTTGACCTTGGCAACACCTATGTTATATATAATGGACACTATTTCACATTCTAAGTTTTCAACATGTAATGTTACGCTCAATGGTTATGCATTCTTGTGAACAATGTGTAAAATTTATTGATAGCATGTAGTGTAATGTGAGTCTATTAAACCACTTCCTACAATGCCCCTATTGTATAGGATATTAAAGTGACTATGTTATGCAACTAGCTCACAGAAAAGAGAGATCAACGACTTAAAAATTATCCTATTTGAGGGGGAAACCTCCTTTACATTACATAAATGAACAATTCTTGGATGATACAAATGACAAGACCTCCTTTGTATATATAGGAGTGTTTGGTAATTTAATTGAGTTTAAATTACTGCATAAATTATCGACCAGGGCTTGTAAATTGATGAAGTGTATGTGCACTAGTTGTGCTAGGATTCCTTATTATGTGAGTAAATTTTTAAATTGAATTAGGATGTTTTCATGCACATGGTTTATCTAAGAAATTGTCACTCTTGCAAGAAAGGAAAATATCACACTAACATAAATAAAACTAAATTAAAGTGCAGAAGTAAATAGCAAAATCAAATCCAAATTCTCTTTACACTTGCAGAAAAGAAAGCTAATCTAAAATTGCAGAAATAAATATCACACCAACAAATCTAGATCTACTTCTCACTGACAAAAATGAAACTAAATATTAAATGCAGAATTAAAATATCACACTAGCAAATCTAAATCACATTGATAAAGCCTTGAAAGAAATTATACTTCTAATTTGATAAAAAAAAAATATGTGCATAATAGATCCCTTTTGATTTATTTTCTTCATCCTTCACTCAACGAAATGATTAAATCTATAAAAGAAATCTTCAGCAAACTCTGTTCTCACTGTCATAAGCATTCACTGAAAATCAAAACTGAAAGATTAGTTGAGATAATCTAATGCTACATAACTAAAATACAAAACTGAAATATAAACTAAAAATAAAATGAGACCTTACAGCTCCCACGGGGCCCTCTTGTGAGTTTTAAGTAAGCAGCGATCAATTAGAGATTAAACACGCATTAATGCAACGCTCAGAGGAATAATCAAGCTCGCTTTTATAAATGCAAAGAGTGTTTCAAAAATAATAACAAGTCTGTCAGCGTCGTTTCGAGAGGCAGGTTTTATAATCTCCTTCAATAAACTGTTTAGAGATTTTTAAGCCTATCCTACTCGACAAAAATTCTAAATATAACATAAGATAATATGAAATAGTGATTCTTCATGATTTTCTATTGAAGAAGAAAATCATGAGGCAAAATATCAGCTTCATCCTTATCATCGATCTTCTCGCTCGCCTGATTCGTCTTTGGATCCTTTTCTGCTGGGTTGACTTCCACGTTGACCTACTCATACGACATCCTTATCATCTTGTTGGATCATGAAGATAGGTGGATATCGTTATGATGATTGTTAGCTACCTATCCATACATTTTGTTCCTCAACTAGTTTTTCGGAACTGACAAATTCTTCAAGTAAGCTGCAAAATTGATCATTAGTTGCATAATTGACGCAATTCAGTAGCTTATTTAAATATTAAATCAAATAACAAGGAAACTATGAAACTATGAATAAAAGATGATTAGGTACCTGCTTTTGCCAATAACCTTGCAAGATGACACCTTATTGAGATTATTATGGTAAAAGAGGAAGAGAATGGAGTGAATGGGGTTTAGGGAAGGTGTCAAAAGGAACAATTTTGATCTTCAACAAGGAGTCTAAGGGGTCACAATATAATCAGAGCCTACATAACAATAATAATGTAAGGGCACACCAATAACAATACTGGGCTTCTATGGGGCACAACAATAATAATATGGGGGCTACATGGGCACAACAATAACAATAAAGGGGATACACTAGTATTATAGGGACCTAACAGACTAGCACAATAAGATTATAGATCAAGTTACATATTTATCTTTTTATTAACTAGAAACTTATTTTTATCAAAACAATCCCAAGTGACCTTTTGTTTTCATGTCCATTTTTCCTGAGATAATTGAGAATAAATTTCAATCAAATGACTTTGTTAATAGTTAGTCACTACTAAGTATTTCATTCATGTTGAAGAACATATGGCTAATAGGTAGGCCTTATGGTGTCTAACTTATATTAGAAAAGGGATGCGTGTGCCTCGCACTGACAACATTGGAGAAAACAAAATGTAATATGTGTTGTTTAAATATTGAAGTCTTATTCAATGAATCTCAAATAAAATGTGAAATGACACTTATATAAACACAAAATATAAACTAAGGGTGACAAGGATGTGATGGAGAATATAAAATAAATCGTAGAGCACTTAATAGGGTTAGGTAGTGAAGATGTTATGTTGGGGGGCGATGGGCTTAGGTACTATGGTGGATATAGATATCATGCAAGTACTTCCATTCAAGGACATATAGTTGAGGAATTTCAAAAAATAAAAGGGTGTATTGTTAAGGGAATCCAAAAAATCAGAGGAAATGGGGGGCACAAGAAAGGAGAGGTCAACAAGAAAAATGGGTGCAATAAAGGAGGGCATAGGAATAATAATTACACAAGAAGAGGTCACAAAAACACTAAGAGTATGATCAAAAACTAGATCTAGCCAATCAAGACAAGAAGCCTCAATATAACCAATTAGTCATGTCGCTGAAATGTGATCTATAAAAATTATTTCCAAAGTCATTGCCAACAAATTAAAGCACATGATGAATTGTATCAGTTCCAATTAGCAGGGAAGTTACATTGAAGGTCAATATATTCTTGATGGTACCATTGTAGCTCATGCAACTATGCACTCCCTAATATCAACAAAAAGTTTGGTTATGTTAATCAAGTTCAATTTGTCAAAAGCATTTGATCATCTTAGCTAGAATTTTCTCTTGCACATGCTTGTAGCCTTTCATTTATATCAATCTTGGATCCACTAGGTTAGACATTTGGTCTCCAATTGTTTCTTTGTTATCCTAATTAATATATATCCTTCCTCTCTTTTCAACTGTTCTCAAGGCGTCAAGCAAAGAGACCTCTATTTCCTTTATATATATATATTAATGGTTAAAGGCATAGGTAGAAGTCTACATAAAGCTATAGTTGATGGTAATATGAAAGGCCTCCATATACTTGATTAGTTGGATCCTCTTTTTCACTTTCAATTTGTGGACGACACTCTCATTATGGGCGACCCCTCCACCTTAGAATCCTCCACCCTCAAGTCCATCCTTGAAATCAATCAAGGTACTATTATAAATTAAGGGGAGCCTCATCCTTTTCTTTAACCCATAATTACTCAGTGTAACATTATTAGAATATAGGCTTTTAAAATGGATCACTTCCATCTAAGTACCTAGGATCTCCCCTCACACTAAATGCCATAATAAATCTCATGGGAGGATATGTTATCTAAAATTAACCATAAGCTTAGCTCTTGGACCTTTTGATCTCTTGATGTACTGGGAAGGATCACCTACTTAAATGTGTTCCACAATCCATGCCTCTATATATTTTATTGGTATTAGTAGCTCTTGCTATTATCCTCAAAGTTATCTTTCCCCTTCAACATTATTTTCTTTTGGGAGGCCCATCAAAAACGCAGGAAATGGGCCTTGACAACCTAGGGAAAAGTGTGCTTTCCGAAAGAATTGGGCGGCTTAGGAGTTATAGATATGTATACTCTCAATAATGTTTTAGTAGGGAAGCTACAGTGGCTCGATGTTGGCTAAATAATAAGGGTGAACTCTGCAACCAAATATAAAGAATGAAGTACATAAGGGAGGTAGAACAATATGATCTCACTAAGATGGATGGAATCCAATTAGGTTCTTTGATATGGAAAAATGAATGGAGGAACATAAACATAGTTCAAAATCACTATTTTTTGAAAATTTGATAAGGGTATTCCACATTCTTCTTGGGATGACTCCTTGCAACAACTAGAAAAATTGAACACCAATATTTCTCTATTATAAACAAGAATCCACTTCCATTCGCTAAACTAGAACCTGAAAAACCAATATTGGAACTAGAAAAATTGAACACCAATATTTCTCTATTATAAACAAGAATTCACTTTCATTCGCTAAACTAGAACCTGATAAACCAATATTGGAAGAGAATCAAAAGACAAATCCAAAATGATGGTATACATTGTAATGTCCCTGGCTCCCAACCGGGAAAAACCACTAACCAATACTACTTAAATATTAATAAAGTTAACTGCAAAAGCATATATACAAAAATATGCCATAATTTCTATTATGTGCTTGGCATATATGACTAATATAAGAGCAATACTTCACGCCACATATTTGTATTTTTCAGCACCTATAATTGTAATTATATAACTGCAGCGGAACTAATAAAACATACACAACACATGAATAAACATCCATGTACAAGAACTAGGTACCATGCCCTAATGAAAAATTTATTCAAACATTTTATCAGTTAAGCATGCACAACGGAATCATTATTAAAATATGTCAAACCCCAGCTAGGGTTTACAGTAAATTAATATTTACATAAATGCATGGTACTCAAATACAACCATTACCCAAATTAGGGTTTTTCATCAAAATGCATAAACACACATAAAGATACACAAGTTTCACATAGTGGGTAGTTATCTAAATGGAATGCCCAACTGGCTACGAGCTCTCCACGTTCCTCCCAGTCATAGATCGTGTGGCTCATTGTCTCAGCCACAGGGCACCCCCGAGTTGGAGCAACAACTCCATAGGCAACAATTGTGACCAAACAACAAAACTCGAGGAATGGCACCAACCCCAACAGCCTCAATCTCTATCCATAGGCTCACGTTTCCTTGATCGCCACCTAAGTGGTGCAACCCGAGTCCCACGACAATGCCTCCCTTCCAGGGCCACTTATGGTTTACCAGAACGATCTCTGCGTACAGCTCCAGGAGCCCCGCTTCTCACCGATGTCCAAGTGACAAATAACCAAAATCGATTTAACCCCATAGCCGGTATTAGAGCCCAACCCAAACTCACTGACTATCTTTGAATTGAGTTCCTCACCAAAAATCCATGACACCAAGCCATAAACAAGTCCAAAAAACCCTTGGAGCCACCAAGGTCTCATCAAAACTAGATGCATCCATTCGGTATGGTTAACCTAATAACCACACCTCGACCAATTCCAATGTCCAACCCCGGGATTCACTAGCCATCCAATTCCAGCCTTTGCTCCCCCAATCTATTACTGAAATGAATCAAAATCCCTATCACAGACAAAACCACCACCTTTTACATGCATGGCCCCAACTGGCCATGTGGCATTCACTAAAGCCATGTGAGCCATAGGGCACACTTTTCCACTAAACGCAATTGTTGCATTTCTACCTTGGAGTTGCACCCCCCATATTCTTTCCATGGAGTGAGCTCCACAACCAACCTTATTTTATTATTATTATTATTATATTTGAACAAAATAATTACAATCTGGATCTCCAACCACTTAACCATTAGAGGCATATAAATTCACGCACTCTAGCCCCACAATGTAAACTCTGACTCAACAGCCTAATAGTCCAAAGCATATGGCTCACCAACTTAAACGTTATTGTACATTATTTGCATAGGCACTCCGACCTTATCATGTTATGCTCGACCCACCGACCTAACCATGTGGATACTTCCAGAGACATCCACCATCAATATCCACATACATACATATACAACACATGGGTCACATAGGGGTATTACATACTTAGAAGACACTAGACAAATGACCACCCTTTGCTCCCTAAGAATCCTTGTTTCTCTTAGTGAAAGAATTAAAAAATAGAATAATCTCATTCATCCATGGACAAGACACCCTTATATGGGAAAGAAAGAAGGAGGCATGTTTTTAGTTTAAGAAGGATACACCTTAGAAGTTGGAAACCACTCTTTAGATAAAGATCACATATAGATAATTTATTTACTCAATGCAAGTAGGCTATGATCATGTGGGATAAGGAAGTAATAAAATTTAGGTTGATTGATCATCGGAGGAATGATATCTTAGATTCCATAAGTGATTGGTGACACTATCCTTTGAGAAATCGATCCTAAACTAAATTCTAGCAATTATTCCAAGGATTTCTCCTATTGTGGAATCTAGAAATAAAGGAATAGATATATTTTCAAAGGTAAAAAGGTGGAGTGGAGGATGTATAGAACAAACTAAGTCAACATCTACAAGAAATTTTTTAATCCTTAGCTTGGTAGAGGAAGGCGAGAGTATGTCAACCTTAGGAGCAAAATGCATAAATGTGGAAATGTAAAAAATAAAAGAAAAACACCTTTTATTATCTTCCTATTGTTATATCTGGATTGCATAAGTGAGATATATATGCTAATATTATGATCAAATCTATTAATATTGAAGATCAATACATGCAAAATCTTTAGAGGTTTGACATATAGCTTGGCAAGAATGTACCTTTTTGTATACTAATTAATATATAAATAGCTAAATTATAAAAATAAAAAACAATGTGAACTAGATAACTACTTCTATCTATAGACATAATGGCAATTGATAATAAAAATTCCATTTTGTTTTTTTTTACCAATTGCTTTTGGATAAATGTGGATGCTAAAATAATAAACAAGGGGGAGACAATATAGGAGTTAGTCCAACAAACTTGTGTTGATGTTTTAGGCATTTAGTTGGTTTCATGTCAATAAGTGCTTAATTGAAATCCCTTTAGTAAGGTGCATTAATCTACACAAATTTTTCCTTGAGAAAAAAATCCCTGCGACCCTAATAGTTTGAGGAAAAAATAAAATATTTAATGAAAATAAGAATCAAGCCAATATAACACCAAGCATTGTTATCAAATTAGACCTCTGGTAAGCCTTGTTTTCAATCAATTCTTTATTATTGTGCATTATAAGAACACCTACTAAGGCAATCCTCCTATACCATATTTTGCCAAATGCCAAGAATTTTAATTAGTTGAGATTTGGGCCACTTCATGGAAATTTATTGCTTGTGCATTAGGAAGAGGGTATTGTGTGAAGGAAGAAAATTGGGTGCTAAGTGATTGAGTAGGCTTAAAAATATGTCAATAAATAAATAAATTAGGATGACCCCGAAGGGGGAATATATGGGTTTAAATGTGTATGTTATGACCCCAAGAAGGGGCATATAGAAGGTTAGATTTACATGTAATGTGAATGTATATGTAATATGGCTAGCCTAATAATAGAAAGGCCACATGTGCAATGTGGGAATAGCTTTATATAAAGATCATGTAGTCATTATTGAGGATAAGTGATTTGGATGTATGAAATGTATTTGGATATTCAAAGGAGTTTCTCATATTCTTTAAGGATTTACTGTGTAACTTATTTCTCTTATCTATCTTGGAGTCATGGTCCATGCTCACATTTGTGTACATGGTGTGTACTTTTAGTTCTTATGATATTTTGAGTATTTGAATCACAACAATTGGTATCAAAACATATAATCCTAGGGTTTTTCTATTTCAAATGTGTCATCTTGTAAATTTCACTATAATATTTTTCTATGAAGCTTCATGTAGCAAAATTTTGAGGAGACAAAGGAAAAATGTTAGGATACAAGTCACAAAAATGCAGGTTCTAGTTCATTATACTTTTAGAGATATACCATGTGGAAGTTTGGGCATGTGATTGGTCTTGAAATAAGTTTCAAACGAGTCATCTTCGAAATTTTTCTATGATTTATTTTCTATGAAGCTTCAAACCTTGAAATTTTGAGGAGACTACATAAAAGTATCAGGGTATAGGTGGAAAAAAATTTATGGTCTAGTTCATTATATTTTCAATGCTATTCCTTGTGGAAGTTAAGGTTTGTGACTAGTTTTGGAATCTATTTCAAATTAGGTATGTTGTTATGCTCACTGCAACTTTTCTTGGGAGAAGTTTCAGAATGTGAAATTTTTAGGGGCATGAGAAGAAATATTGAAGTACCTTTCATACAAATTTCAAGTTTTGTCTTGCTACAATTTTGTATTTATAACCAAAATTAAAATTAGGGCTTTTGAGTAGTCCTAAACCTAGTCTCAAACAAGTGTTCTAGCTAAAACAATCATATATACTTTTATAAATATATAAATTGACTACAACTATTTGCACTGAAAATAAGACATACCATATAATTTTAGGTAAAAAATTTACAATAACATTTTGAAAATTGGATGTGTGGTATGTTGTACAAATTTGTTCTTTAGAAAGGATTGAAAATCAACATTTTTGGGGAAACTTACTATAACTTCCACTTGGTACATCAAATTTTGGTTAACTTGTAGAATTTCAAAGAGAACATATTAGACCAATACATGCCAAAATTTTAGATTTAGAAGGGTTGCAATTTCATAGATACATTTGAACGAAGGCCAACCAATAAGACAATTTCCAAATTAGGGTTTTAAGAGGTATGGTGACTTAAAACTATCATAACTTTTAATTGGGATGTCTGACTGAGGTGATTAAAAATCCATTGAAAAGAGTAATAAAGTGAGATTATGTAAAAAAATAAAAATAACTATTTTGGATATTATTGTCAATATATTAAGGATATAATTTTACATTTATTTTTTGATCCCAAGTAAAGCTATTGGAAACCACCAAGTGTAGTGAAAATAAAGATAAAAATGAAGTCAATCACAAGGTATGGTTGAGGATGATAAAGGAAAATTGTAAGACTCCTTTTGGGGTAAGTATTTATTTGAATGGTAAATATAGAGAGTGGTGGAAATGTATTTATAAAGATACTAGAAAAAAGGCCACATGGTAAGTATTTGAAAATTTGTTTAAAAAAATGAATAAAGGACTAAAAAATGGAAGCAGTACATAGAATTGAAGATGAATTAAGGGAAGCAGAGGAAGAGATTAAGAAGGGTGGGAAGGTATCTAAAATGCGAGACCTTAATAAATCACTCATTAAGGGGGTTTAAGAATTAAAGCAAGAAATGAGTATAGCAAAGGGAGGTGGGAAAAAGATCAATCAAGGGAAGAATTGAGAAAGAAAGATGAAGAACTATCTAGATTATGAAACCATGATAATAAAAAAATATTAAATGAGGTCAAGAGACTGAAAACTGAAAGAAACAATATCAAAATCTAGAAGAAACAAGGGTCTTAAATGAAGATACTACTAAAATACCCGAAGAGGAAATTTCCAATAAGATTGAAGAAGCGCTAGATATCTATGAGATAATATCAAAAATGCATTCTAGAATTGGAGAAGGGTGTTAGAATTTGATAGAAGAGGTCGCATTGCAACTTTAAAAGGAGAAAAGAGACTAGAGTCAAGAAGGTCACGAAAAGATACTTGAAGAATTTGAACTAGAGTAATTAAAGGCTAAAATATTATATCAAAGGCTAGAGTAATCAAATACCAAGCAAAGAGGATAGAGGAGGTCATTGTTTATGAAAAAAGACATATGAAATGATGTATAGAGTGAAGGAAATCATCAAATGTGAAACCACGAAGAAAATAAGAAGATCAATATCAACATTATCAAGGAAGAAGATGGAATATTAATTAATATTCATGGAACATGACATCACAAAATCATTATTCAATAAGATATTATCAAAGAGCAACAAATACTGCAAATTAGAGAAATTATAACAAGGATACATGGAATCAAAACAAAGAAAATTATGCAACAATCAACTATTGAGGATTAAGACCAAAAATAGTTGAGTTTGGATGGATGGATCATCATTGGCAGGGCGAAGAAATTAGGAATATATGGAAATCCTATTATTTGGTTCCTTCTCATGCAACAACCTTAATTGCAAAACTTTGAGGATAGAGTTTTCAAAAGAGGCTACTATGGTATGACCTCATGGGGGGCATACATGGGGTTAAATATATATGATATGACCCGAGAGGGTACATATATGTAGTTAAATGTACATGTAATGTGTAAAAGTATATAGAATAGGGCCTCCCTAATAACATAGGGGTCATATATGCAATGTTGGAATAATTATATATAGAGATCATGTGGTCATTACAGAGAACAAGTGATTTGCATATATGAATTTATTTAGGTATTTGGAAGATTTTTTCCTATTCTTTAATGAGTTATTGTGTAACTTATCTCTCCTATCTATCTTGGAGTTGTGCTCCATGCTCATGCATGTGTACATGGTGTGTACTTCTAGTTTCCTATGGTATTTTGAGGATTTAAATCATAACAAAAACTAAATAGAGTGGGCTTCAAATACATTGTTGTAAAAGATAACAATTCAATACTATTTGATAACTTTGGTTGTTGTTGGGCAAGTTTCAATTCTTCAAATACTTTCTTATTATTATATGTGTATCAATACACATTCATTTATAAGTGCACATGTTTCTACCAAAGTATCCATCATTCTAAATAAGCATTTAAGTCTCACATGCAATTCAAATGCGCAATAGTTCTTAAACATTTCAATCCCATACCTTTTAAAGAAACATTAGAGTCTTAATGCCTTCTCAGCCCTTTCTTGTCGCTTCATCATATTTGATAAAAAAAAGCCATATGGGCATTATTGCTCTATGGATATTGTTAGGATAAGTATAGGATATACAATCTCTTTGTTTTCATACAAATTAACTAGCTTTGATATGAACAAATATGCACTAGATTTTTGTACCTACAAAAGTTATTGTGTACCTCATCAAGTGAAAGAACCTAAGAATAAAAGTTATAACTTGGGATGATGAGTTTTTCATACAAAAGCATCTATAATTGATTGGCATTAAGGGAAACACTTGTTTGAAGGGGAGGTACATATTAAGCCCTTAACAATAATCCTCAGAGACTATCTTTATTAGTAGTTATATCAACATATTATTATTGCATTAAGCCCTTTTTGTCTCCTATATATACATCAAGGAGGCTCATTGGAATGATCATCTTATCTTATGCATTTGTTATAATGTAATAGGAGGTTGCCCCGTCAAAGAAGTTTCTTATGTGTTCACTCTTTCACTTGATTTAGGAGTCACATTGTTGAATAAGGTATTTTTTTAATGCTTATTTGGCTATTTGGTCGCTAACAGAGCATGCAAGATAAGCACAATAGGAAAATGTCACAATATAGGGTAGTGTAACAACACTTTTAAGGAACATGAAAGATCACATCAAACAATGAAGGAGTAGTTGATAAAAATGCCTAGAATTGAACACACAAAATGGATACTGAAGTGACAACAATGAAGATAAAGAGTCAGAGGAGGTTGACCAAACGTTCAAAGAATAATAAATAAGATGGCATCCATTAGAGTTAGTTAGTTAGTCAAGTAAGGAGTGGGATTGATACTTGAGTATTAGATTTAGATAGAGGGTCAAATAAAATTGTCTATGAGTTAAATTATCGGTGTAAGATCATGAAATCTATACCTTGTAACATGTACTTTGAACATTAATGTAAATGAGTAGATCATTGCCCACAAATGTGGGTTAGCTCCATGATTGTTCAAATTCCTATTTGAGTGCATTAACATGTTCTTTGTATGATGACTGAGTTGCAAGCCATTATGTGATAAAGTTGGTGAATATTTGAGACACCACACCTTGTAGATGTTAATTCCATCATCATCTCTACACAAAATTAGGGACTTTCCACTGTTGTGAGCCTTAAGCACTAATGGTTTGTGCACTAAGCATAACCATGTAAAATGTTTTAGAAGTGCCCTTATAATGTAGGGTGGAAGAGATCTATGTGTATGTATAATGCAAGTAATTCATAGAAAAAAATGACGTCTAATGTGGAAAAAAGCTAATGCAAAACATTTACACACAAAAACTCACATATATCCATCTTAATCTTGAATATTTTAAGCATTGAAAAGTTTACACATAAATTATTTTGATCTCTTTAAACTTAATAAAATATATATAAATTACACCTTTTCACCTCTTATCACTCATACATTCACCCCATCATGGCCCTCGAGTATGCTCTAAAACTCGTTTTGCTTGGCTAATAGCTCGTCTTCTTCGGACGTAAGGAAACATGTAAATGGCCCAAGACCCAGAGGCATCTAGCAGGAGTGGAAGCACGACCCCTTATGGACCGCCAACGAGTAATTCCAAATGGCGTGGTTTTCCTTGAATAATGGTGATGAGTCAGCCCACGTTTGCAGATAGCAACTAGTGATGGTTGCCCTCACTGGTGGTTTGACAACTAAGTTATGATAGCTTTTCCCACTGTGTAAACAAAATATTCACCTGATCCAAATCTTGGGGGGAGGCCCCCAAAATCTAAAAAATTGAAAAGGATCTTGGGGGGGGGGAGGCCCCCAAGATCTGAAAATTTGAAATGTCATAAGAAAATAGGAGAACACTCATTAAACAAAAACCACCAAGAAACGTTTTATTAAAATAGAGAATAATTGTAAAAGCTACATTATGGTGGACAATATGTCCTTCTACAAAATGCGACTTGTTACTTATAGTCTTTTTTTAGTTTTAATACCATGGGTAAATTCCATGGGTGGGTAGATACCATGGGTGATTAAATATTATGGGTGAATGAATATCATGGGTGGATGTCACTTACAATACCATTGGTGGATGCCACTTACAATACCATGGGTATATTCCATGAGTGGATAAATACCATGGGTCGATGAATACCATGGGTGGATGCCAATTTCTATTCAGATCATTCCTCCATTCTTAAGAAGCAATGGTCCCCATCGTATGAAGTTCCCACCTAAGAAATCTTTATTGAAGATGAAGAGCCACTGAAGAGAATGGTTTTGTGTGGCTAACCCATAACCGTGATGAACGAAGATCCGAGGATAGAGATACCCTGTAATGCTTGTGACCAACTGTGATACTGACAGTGTGCTGCCTAACAAATGGACTTTTGTGAAGTGTGGGTTTGTGAATGACCCATAACCATGACAAACGAAGATCCAAGGTAGAGATACCCTATAATTCTTGTGACCAACTATGATACTAACAATGTGCGGCCTAGCAAATAGACTTCAATGACAAGGAGTTTGTGCGGTTGACCCATAATCGTGATGTTGACTGTTGATGAAGTAGCAGGTGCCTACATACCCTGGGGTGGGAGAGCACGTCTCCAAAGAACCCAAGCCGAATGTTGCTATGCTGAAACAGAGGAATGAGAAGTAGATGCCTATTAAAGCAGGGTGGGAGGACACATCTCCAAAGGGAACTTGCTCTAAATGTTGCTCCAAATATAAAAACTAATTTAAAATCGACATAACTTGGTCAATATAACTTAGAACCTTTATTATAACCTATTTTTGGAAATAGAATGACCATTCTGCATCTTCCCTTATGATTGAAATCCTTATCTGGACACTCAAAAAAACTCATATTCGCGCTTCAGAATTTCAATTCGACCATTTTTATTTTAAATAGGGCGATTTTTCAATAGGAGCTCAGCTCTGCAATCATTTTTCTGAAATTCTGCACAAAAACTACAAAAAATGATAGGGGAGCCGCTGTACACAAATCATCGTTAGAAAAATTTATGCAACACAACTGATTTTAAATCAACAATATCTCTCTCATCTGGACTCCGATTCGGCTGATTTTTTTTTTAATTTGGGTATTTTTTTCGCAAGGAATCCAGATGTGTTACTTGTTTTTGTAAAATTTTCACCAAAATTTTCAGATCTGATCTGCAAACTCACCGGCAAAAAAAATATTGCAAAAAAATGAAAAAAAAAATTCTTCTCGCTTTGCCCAAGAAAGTGTTTTGTGGAGGTCGTAGCACATGCATGAAGTTTGTTGAAGATTATTGCAAAACTTTGAAACTGAAATATGTGTCAAACCTTCATTCCCATGGAGTCTTAGCTTGACTTTGATATTACTGATCTGGATCTTGTGGGGAGGCCCCAAAATCTAAAAAATTGAAATGGATCTTGGGGAGGAGGCCCCCAATATCTGAAAAATTGAAATGTCAGAAAAAAAATAGGAGAACACACTTTAAACAAAAACCCCCAAGAAACTTTTTATTAAAATAGAGAATAATTGTAAAAGTTACATGTGGTGGACAATATGTCCTTCTACAAAATGCAACTTGTTATTTATAATATTTTTTTAGTATTAATACCACATGTAAATTCCATGGGTGGGTAGATACCATGAGTGGTTGAATACCATGGGTGGATCTCACTTACAATACCATAAAGAAATTTCATAGATAGATAAATACCTTGGGTAGATGCCACTTACAATACCATGGATATATTCCATGAGTGGATAAATACCATGGGTTGATGAATACCAGAGATGGATGCCAATTTCCATTCGGATCATCACCCCATCAAAATAAGTAATAAAATGTGAAAATATATATTTACACATATATCTTCACCCCACCACTCACACTCCTAAATAAATATTCCTTATTACTTGTGAAAATATATATTTTTAAAAAATGCATATACCCATTCTCCCGACCCTCCCAAAGAAATGCAACCCACTCCCCACTTGAGAAGAGATGTACATTATAATGGAGTTACATAACATATCTACTAATTTATGCCGATATGCATGTAGATTTTGAAATTGAAAGAGAGCATCGAGATTTGGGTATAGAAATATATTCAATCACCATATTCCTTTTTAATCCTCACCTCACCATCCAATGATAAATTCGCACTAGAGTTAAAACTACTCCAACTTTGCCACCCCTTGACCTTCAAACTTAGATGGGTTTGTCTGAAACGCTATCTCGCCCACGATGCAATTGCCATCACCGAAGTGCTGAACAAAACCCTATGATGGGGTGTCTACCATTTTTCTGTCAACTATGGGAAGATTTTATGGAAATTTCAACATCACAATGCAAGTTTTCTTATGAAACCAACGGTGATTTATAAAATTATGGTGGAGGACAAGACAATTTTTTTTGGTAGTGTAGTGTTTTAATCCGTGATTTAAAGTTTTGATGTGTGATTTCGTTAAAGTTTTGATTTATGATTTAATTTAGCTTTTAAGTTAGGCCTAAGTTTTGATTTGTCTATCAAGTTTCAAATTATAATTGTATTAATAAAATTAATTATTTAAATATAAGAAAATATTTAAATGAAAAATTAAATTTATTATTTTATTTTTATTAATTAGGCCGATAGGCCTTTCTATGCATCAACAATCGTCAACACTTTTATCCTGTTCCGTTGGATCAGGTGAGACACTTTCAACCGTTGATTTGAAGTGTGACTGCTTTTTCTAAATATCGGTTGAGCTGTTTACTGCTTTTTCCCATTCTTTTATGTCACTCTTGAAGATATTTTTACTGCTTTTTACCTGCCATGAAAATATTTTTACTGCTTTTTCCGTGCGAGTTGTTGTTGCTGTTCTTCTTCCCTGGCTTTTGGCAAGCACTGTTCTTCTTCACTGGCTTTTGGTTTTTCTCTGCAAACTCCTCTGTCCACAGTAAGCTCATAGCGGGTTCCGACGACCTCTTCAACTTGGAAATCCAGAGTAAACGTGTCCGCTTTGACACCATATCCACTCAGAAGCTGATTATTTTTCAGGGTTCATTTAACAGGTATATTTTCTGCGTTAACAGGGTTTTCTTTTGATGCTCCTCTTTTCTGTTTCTGCTAAATACAATATGACTCTGTTCTCTGTATTTTACTCATTATTTCCTTTCGCATTCTACTGTTTTACTGGTCGCAGCTTCCCACAGTTTTCCTATCTATTTCACAGGCTTGTAGGCAGCCACAATTTATATCATTTACTGGCTAATTTTCTCTCTTGCAAACTCTATTGCTCTGTTACGCTGCAGTTTGTTTTGCCTATGAGTATTAATATTACATTTTTGGTCTTTCGGCAGGTGACTCTTTGGCTCAGCATGGGTGCCGAAAGGCTTAGCGCACTTCCTCAGCCATTCCAACCGAGGGTTCTGACATCTAGGTGCTTTCTGGACCACTGAGGTTTTATAAGATTGATTGGGGTTTTACCGCTGCAGAGGACGACCCAAGAACCGTTTCTATTATGACTTTTAGGCTTTTTGCTGCGAGCTTTAAATGTTCATGAATCTTTCTATTACTATTCAGTTAAGTAAAAGGAGCAGACGACGGGCAGACCGCCTGCACGGCGATCGACGCTGGGTTGGTGATGAACAATCCCACCGCCGCGGCCATAACCCATGTTCTGCATAAGAAGCAGGAGTTTCCGTCTGTGGGAGGCGTGGAGGATTTGCTGGTGCTTTCAATCGGAACCGGGCAGTTCGATCGGGCATACGATTACGACAAGGTGAAGCGATGGGGGGCTGCCCACTGGGCTAAGCCCATCTTCAAAATCGTGGGCGATGCGGTGTCAGACAATGTTGATCACGCCATGAGCATGGCATTCGGGCAAAGCAGGCGCAACTCCGTCAGGATTCAGGTAACCTGAAACTGCACGTCTCACGTTACTGTAGAGGTTCTGTGAAAAGATCAAGAAATCAAAACTGGAGTAGATTGTAACTTAATTGTCCTAACAGCAGCAAATTTCAAGATGCGTTTTTTTTTTAATTTATACCCATTTCTTGTTTTCTGAACAAGATCGTGCTTTGGGTATTAACAGGGGAGCGGATTCCCGGAGAAATGCATGGGCGATGCCCACGATCCGAGCGAAGAAAATGTGAAGATGCTGATCAATTTTGCAGACGGCATATTGAAGCAAAAGAGCCTGGAGTCTCTCCCCTTCGGAGGAAAACGAAAGCTCTCCCTCAGCAACGCCGAGAGGCTCGACTGGCTCGCCGAACAGGTGGTTGCAGAGCATCTGTCAAGACTTTCGAGGCCCATTCCCACTGTACTGCTGAAGCAGCCGAGCCCTCCAAGCTCACTATCGAGCTCCGCACGCATATCGCCCTAACAATTCCCAATCATTCTTCAAAATGACTTGTTTTGACAGGAAGGGAGAAAAAAATCCGGAATGCAGGCACCCTCTGCAATTTTTTAGTGTTTTATATTGATGGGCCAAGTAGGTAATTAACGGTGTTTGTTAGATAGTTTTTTGCGGCTACTGGATGTAGCTAATTAACGGCGTTGTTAGATGGTTTTTGCGAGCTGCAATTAGTGACCGGAAGTAGATGATTAACGACGTTGTTAGATAGGTTTTGCGATTAGCCATAGCCGCCGGCTTGCCAGCGATAAAAATCTGAGATCCGAGCCCAGCTGTGCTGTTTGCTGTCTGTACATTATGGTCCTAATATGACTATACGTGTGGGCATGACTGTTCACTTTAACTATATGTTCTCGAAGTGTGAAGTCAACTTAATTGTTATTATTATCTTTTTTGTTCATGAAACAAGGGATTCACTTCCATGTATACATACTTTACCTTTTTTTATTTAGAAAAAACATGTTTTTATTAATTAATTATATTTATAAGAATATTTATTTTAAAATTAAATGAGATTTTTAAAATTTTAATTTATTTATCAATAATTATGAGAGAAATAAATGATAAGAATTTAACTTTTAAAAATTATTTTAAAATATTCCACATTATCCTCTATTTAATTTAATTTATGACTATTCTATATTTTTAACCATATAAAATATTCTATTAACTTGAAACAATTATATATTAGGATTTTATTTATGGTCTCATTTATAGTTTTGGCTATGTATGTATAATTAATTTTTTAAAATTAATTTTAATTTAGAATTTTTTTAATATTTAGTTATTTATATAGTTTTTTAATAATAATTTTTTATAATAGATTTTTTTGTAAAAGCAAAGTTTAATACATCAAAAAAATATTACTTGCCTCTATTACATTTTAAAATAAATTCTTGTTTTACAGTATCATATAATTTTATGAAAGAAGTATTGTTGAAAATAAAAAAGTAATAGGTGTGAAAATGTTTAGAAAGCAACCTATAGTAAAGAAGATCTCATTCATTGATATTTAAAAATTGAAATTTCAAAATATATAGTTTTTCATAATTTGGTAAGTTAGAAAGACAAAGTTGTTTGAGAATAAAGGTACAATATAACCAAATAATTAAAAAAATTGTTCTGACCATTTTTTATTGGGTTTTTGAAAGAAATACATTTAAGGTAAAATAAGATGAACCTTGTATCTCTATAAAGGTTACAATATCTCTTTTTCTACTCATATTGGCAATGAAACAAATAGTAAGACTTGTTTTAGGGTTGGTTGGAAAAAAAAAAAAAAAATTACAGTAGCAAATTTATAGTGATTTCCCATTTATCATATGATATATGAAAATGTATTTTTTTTATACGATCACACATTGTAATTTTTATTTCAAAATATCATGAGCTACAAATTAGTTTTCTCTCACATTACATTTTATGAGTTTAATTAACAGCCAGTCATCTCCATAGCGAGTGTTCAGACATTTTAGAGTTTTTAAATAACTCGATTCTTGTTATTCATTACATTGCATTGCAATCCCGTTCATTGTTAGTGGATTTGAAGAAGCTGCAACCTGCAGGAGGGGGTGTCCAGGGTTCAATGCTCATTGAGCATTGAGGGGGTGTCCAGGGTTCAATGCTCATTGAGCATTGAGGGGGTGTCCAGGGTTCAATGCTCATTGGCTTCAATGCTCATTCGTTAGACTTGAACCGACATCTCTTTTAGAGAAATTCAACAATTCTAATTTAATAATCCTATCGGCTTCTCTTTGTACCTTTTGGGACAATTGCTAGTTTAAAAATTATATGTAATTTTGTTGCAATATGAAAGATTACTATTGAGGTTTTTTTTTTTTGAATTTACAAGATGTTTATTGGATTTTATTAGCTATTTAATTTAGATGGTTATGGTAGTCATATTCTATGAAGACTATTACTCTTTATTTTAGAATAAGATTTTTAGAATTTTATTTTAGTTATTAATAACTATTAAGTGAATGGTGGAAATTTAATCAGAGTATTCTAAAATATTTTTACAAGAAAAATGTTTTTTTTTTTTTTTTAATTAGTGAGACTAAGCATTGTCTACCTTTTTATCTCTCTTTAACATCTGTCCAAATGTACACCCATAACATCCAGAACATCTGTCCGTAATCTAAAATTGAATTTAAAATATTTTTTCCAAATTTTAAATTATAACAAATATGGGTATTTGTTGACCACGTGACATAAAACATCTTACTAAAACTTACATGAAAACAATAAAGTACCAATATAGCTTCTTCTGGAAACTAACCCCACCCATTAATATATATATAGATAAATAATGGAACTGAACTCAGTTTTTCATCAAATTAATCGAACGAGAGCTCTCTAGGAAGCTCAAATTAATCACGACTCGCCGAAGATGGTGTCATTACCTGGATGCGATCCCCAATGAACTGCTCTGCTACTACGATAAAGTTGATACTATTCCTGTGGTCTCCTTTAAGTAGAGCCTAACCTAAGACAAAAGACTGGAGATCAAAACCGTTAACTTCAGTTACTCAACCCTGGTTAGGATAGCTTGATTCCATTACCATGTTTCACTGCGATTAGTTTAACTTAACTGCACTTTATATATTGGGAATAATGATCACTTTGGTCCGTTTTACTGAAAGATTCCAAAATATTCATATGAAGCGATTCTTATGAAAAAATTAAAATTAAAATTTTGTAATTTTATCCAGTAAATTAAATAGTAATTAGCAGATAAATGTAATTTTTTAATAATAATAAGACGATAAACCATATTCTTTAAATTTATATATATAATAGTTTTGGGAAGTTAGGAATCTTGTCAAATTTAGTAAATGATTTTAAATTTTGTTACCAAATAATATATGGTAAATTATTTTCTTTTTTTACTAATAACAAATAAATAATATTTTTAAATTTATATATAATGATTTTCAGAAATTAGAAACTCTACGATTAATCCAATATAAATTATATTATTTTCATTTTATCAATTATAGTTTTTTATTAATTCACTTTGCTTTTTCACATTTCATTTTCAATAAGTTTCGAAAATATATTATATTCATTTTATCAAATATAGTTTTTTATTAATTTACTTTGTTTTTTCACATTTCATTTTCAATGAGTTTGGAAAATTAGCATTGAATAGTCTTGGTGAGGTAGATATTAAAAATTTAAGATTTTTAATTTTAATTAAACTTCAAATTTTGATAATTATATGCGATTTTTTTCCATACATTTTTTTTTTACAAAGTTGGTTGCTGTATTGATCTCTAAAAAAAAGAGGGAGCTTGGACTCCTGTGATACATGAGGTGCCTAAGTAGACCAAGATCAGAGGAGTTACAAAAAGGAATTTTCTCCTTAGTCCTGCCTGTTCTGGCTTTGAGGAAGTCTAGACAGAAATAGATTCTTACAAACTTAAATAACAAAAACTCACATTTGCAAACCATATCTAATCTATGTTAATGTGATTGATGTGCCGCGCTGTGGATTCCTCCGGCTTTTCATCCACATCGATGTGTTTGGCGCTTGAAGAGCTTGGGGCAACAATGTTGCACTTGTCCATCATATATTTCAGGACCTCTATGGACTCTTCCACATGGCTGCACCTATGAGGCAGGTGGTTAAACTGCTCATGTAGAGAAGAGACCTTGTGCAAGAACAGATTGATTTCTGCTTGGTACTTGTCGTTGATGATACGGTTATGATTGTTGATTTTTGCATCTAAAATCCTCTGTTGATTGTCTAATATCTTCTGTTGAGCTCTTATTTCCTCCAGCTCTGCTTGAAGATCCGCACAGTGGAGGCAGTCCTCACTGCGTGCCATTGCTGAGATTGAAGAGAAGAGGATGAGATTACTGAAAGAGGCAATGAGGTTCTGCAGATGGGGTCGGACAGAGGAGGAGGCTAAAGTCACGACCAGGACATCAAGGATCCAACGAGAAACAGAGGCAAGAGGAAGATAGGGTCTCGGGGAAGAATGCTGAGAACGATAGAACAGGGGAACTGATATGAAGAAGGGCGTTGAATAGCGGATGAAGAAGGGGTAATTTATAGAAGGGCGAAGAGGATGAGGGCCAGACACGGGAATAAAATAAGGAACAGGGATAAGACGCAGGAAGTTCAAGAGGTTGTCCTGAGGAGTCAGAAGGGCGAGGTCGATTAGATAGAAATCGGCGAAGATACTGATTGAGTTCAGAGTAATAAGGGGATCAAATCTTAGCCAAATCCCAATGTTGATCATGATCTTGTTGTATGTCTGGAAAATCTGAATCCACTTCCACCTGTCAGAGCTATCCGGTTTGATGCAGGGTAAACTGATACGGTTCATGGCAGAGGCTGCTGAGTCTCCTCGGAATTGCAAAGTAAACTGCCCATTGTCCTGTCGCAAGCCTTGTTGGCATGCCTGTCAGCTTGCTTATTGAAAGAACGAAGGATGTGATGAAACTGCAAATTAACCATTGTCTGGTGCAAGAGTTGACAGCGTTGAATGACCTGTTGTAGGAGAACATTAGGCGATTCTTTCTTTTGTGCCATTAATGTAATAACGACTGATGAGTCTCCGAATATTTTTGTTGTTCCTATGCCAAGTTTGGTGAGCTGGATTAGCCCTTGATATAGGGCCAACGCTTCTGCCCTGTTATTAGAGATAATCCCTAGACCCCTTTCATAGTAGAGGATGCAGTCCCCATTGGCATTGGAGATCAATCCCCCTGCTCCAACATTTCCTGGGTTTGACTTTGATGCTCCATCAAAAAAAGGATAGTAATTGTTGCAGTTTTGTAACCAATTTGCAAACTCCTCCTTTCTTAACTTGATTTTCCAACTGTGGGCTTCCTGGCTACGCTGGTCTTTCACTATATTGCCATTCTGAATGTTGTTATTTTTATCCAAAATATAGCTGATGAAACTCCTTTCTTCAACATTGTACATTGTTACATCGATGTTGCTTTGAGATTTGACAGAAATAGTTTCAAGAGCGAGACTCTTAGCCTTATTGCAGATAATTCTTGTAGCCGAGTTCTTGTCCTTAAAGATTTTCCGGTTTCTTGCTAGCCAGATACTCCATAACATGGTGTAGGGGAGTGTATTCCAGACCCTCTTCACTAAATTGCTCTTCTTATTTTTCCAAGGACAATTCTTTTTCCAAAAATGAATCACTTCACCTATGGAGTGCTGGGAACTCCAAGGGAAATCATCAATGGGGGATAATTTTTTCCAGCAATCAATAGCAAAGGGACAGTCGACAAAGAGGTGTTGCATAGATTCTTTAGCAGCGTAGCAATTGGGGCAACGAGAGGGACCATTGATACCCCTCTTTTGTAAGTTTTCTGCTATTAAGATTTTCCCTTTTAAAAGGGCCCAAATAAAAAATTTAATTTTTGGAAGAGCCTCTAACTTCCAAATCATTCTCTAGTGATTCCATATTGGCATAGGGAAAGTGTTGTAGCAGATGTGCTGGTGGGCTGCTTGAACAGTATAATCTGATCCAGTTGGGTCCCATCGAAAGCCATCCATCTCATTCTTTTTGATGGGTGCTTTGCTGTGGAGGAGAGATTGCAGAGTTGTCAGACTAGCTTTAAGATCATTGGGGACAACAGGAAAGGACCACCCAAGCCAGAGATGAGATAGAGGATCCCAGCTAGAAATTTGATCCAGATAATGGATACCAATGCTGTTAAAAAAAGTGAGAATAGGAATGGTTTCTTCATGGCTATTTATTGGCTGCTGTCCCAGAATTTTATCAGCTCCAATATTAATATTGGCTCCTCCCTTGGGAACTTTGGATATATTCTGAGCCATGAACGGAATAGCTTTTTTACATAAGCGCCAGATTTTTGAAGAATCTCTATTGGGAATATCAGAATCTAGCAACTGCTATCTGGGGAAGTTCAAGTATTTAGTTTCCAGAACCCTTTTCCACCAAGCAGAAGGACCAGTTATAAGCCTCCAAGCAATCTTCCCTCCAAAGGCTAGGTTTAGAAATTTGGGGGATCTAATACCAAGACCTCCTCTGTCCTGGGATTGAATGACTGTTTCCAATAGACTACGTTGAATTTCTTTTTATTGTTTTTCCCTCCTTGCCATAGGAATTGGCGAAGGATAACTTCCATTTTGTAATGAAAGGAAGTTGGGGCTTGGTATAGAGAGAAACGATAAAGGGGAAGAGAAGAAATACCTGATTTAAGGAGGATGAGGCGGCCTACTGGGTTGAGCCAAACAGAATCCCATTGCTGCACTTTCCTCTTCACCTTGTCAATGATGATGTCCCAAGTTCCTGCCTTCAAAGGTCCTAGACTCACTGGCATGCCCAGGTAAGAGAAATGAGTCCACTCAAAGTTGCAAGGGACTCCAAAGATATTTGCAATATTGTGAATGACCTGATTTGTTGCATTCCATCCATAAATATAGCTTTTTAACTGATTGACCAAACCGCCAGAATACCCCATAAATTGTCAAGAAGATTCTTGAACCTCCTTGCTATAGTGGTGAAGGCTCCTCCAATTAGCAAGGTGTCGTCGGCAAACTGTGAGTGGTTGATATTCTTGACTCCATTCCCAAATTTGATTCCAGTGATGAGACCCACCCTTCTTTTGAAGTCCAGAGCTTGACTAAAGGATTCAGCCATAAGGATAAAAAGGTAAGGGGAAAGGGGGCAACCCTGTCTAAGACCCCGAGAGGATTGAAAAGGTTCACTTGGTCTACCATTAACCATAGGGGAGATCCAAGGCCTAAAGATGCAAGCAGTGATGTGGCTAATGAAGGGCGACTCAAAACCCATCTTTTTTAAAACAAATATAAGGAAGGAGTGCCTAACTCTATCAAAGGTGTTGGCAAGGTCAAGCTTGAGGATAAACCCTTTCTCCTTCCTAGAGAGGCTCGAGCGAATGGCTTCTTGAACTAAGAGAATGGAATCAGTTATTTGTCTGTTGGCCAAGAACCCTCCTTGGTTTTCAAAAATTAGAGAGGGGAGGAGGGGTTTAAGGCGAGAGGCTAAGATTTTGGACAGAATCTTGTAGGAGGAATTGCAGAGGGAAATGGGTCTAAACCGAGAAAAAGAAGTGGGCCGGTTTTCTTTAGGGATGAGAGCAAGAAAAGTGGCATTGGTATATCCTCCTATTTTACCCTTTCGCTGGATCCATCTGATCATCTTAGTCAAATCCTTTTTGATTAATCCCCAGAACGCCCTATAGAAGCAAATGGGAAATCCATCAGGGCCAGGAGCCTTATCAGGATGCAGAGTCCAAATCGTTCTTCTGATTTCCTCCTCATCAATTTCCTTATTCAGGTTGTCATTCATTTCCTTGGTGATTCCCTTGGGTAAGTATTGAAGAAAATCGGCATAATCCTCTTCTCCTTTTGTTTCAGTTAGAAGTTCTCTGTAATGTTCAGTGGCAGCCTTTCTAATGGCCTCTTGGGTGTTTTGTTGGTTGCCCTCATCATCTAAAATAGAGCTTACGTTGTTCCTGATTTTTCGTGTCGTGGCCTGTTTGTGAAAAAAGGCTATATTTTTATCGCCACCTTGCAGCCAGAGTTGCCTTGACTTTAATCGCCATTTTAATTCTTCTTCCCTATTTATATGACACAGCTATGTATAGAGAATGCTTTCTTGTTCCTTATTCTGCTGAGAGAGGCCCTGTTCTTCTATCGTTCTTTGGATGCTATCTAATTCGTTCTTGATTTTCTTTTTGGTATCCTCAGGCTCCTTATAATTAGATCTTGCCCATTCTTTGATAGCCTGCTTGGTTCTTCTTTGTTTAGTTTCCCAAATGAAGTTTGGTGAGCCTTCAACGTGCTGATTCCAAGTTCCCTGAACAAGGGGGCAGTGGGTTTGCAGAGTTAGGATTATGGAATAATGATCAGAGGCTGAAGTGGAAGGAATGCTAGCATATCCCACTGAGAAGAAGGAAATAAATGAAACGTTAATTAAAAACCTGTCCAGCCTTTCCATTATGTTTCCAATGCCTAGCCTGCGGTTGCTCCAAGTGTACCTGCGATTTTTTGGAGCAATGTCCACTAGTTCATGTTCTTGAATGATAGTTTCCAAACGGTCTCTGAAGGGATCAAGTAAAAAGCAACCTCCCTATTTTTCGTTGGCATGTAAGATAAGATTAAAATCACTTGCCACTATAATATTTGAGTTTATTTCACCATCGATGCTAGCCTTAAGATCATCCCAGCAACTTTCCTTTTCTCTGTAATGGTTGGGGGCGTAAACATTATAGATGATTGCAGTTTGGTTGTTTGTTCTATTATCCATATGATCCAATGCTGATGAAGATTTACTGATGTGCAGTTCCATTTACTATGGTCCCAGAGGGTGGCAATTCCTCTGGATGCTCCTCTTGAGTCACTGGTACAGCCTTTGTATTGTTTCTGCTGATCTATTATTCCTCTCATTTCTTGCTGGTCTTGCTTTGTCTCCTAAATCAATAAAATTTCTGGTTTTTCACTGTGTATAAGATCTCTGAGGGCTGAAACTTTGGAGGGGTGCCCTAATCTCCTATTGTTCCAAGACATAATTTTCATCATTGGGTATTTGGCGTACAGAGAGGTGCTCGCCTCTCTTGATCTTTGAAATTTGTCTCTTTCTCATGGTGCCCCAGGATGAAGGATTCTATAGGGGTTTGAGTACCCATGGCTATGTCTTTATGAGCGTTCTCGTCTCTATAAGAGTCGTTGGAGGTTCCATGGTCTTTAGAGGAGCTTCTGGTAAGCCTGGTAAGATGGGGTTCTAGAGAAGCTTGTGAAGAGATGACCAGGGGGGGAGAAGGATCAAAATGTTCGGAAAGGGTCAAGGGAGGTAGAGAGGGATCTACGAAAGGAGGTTCAAGGGGAGATAAGACTAGAAAGGGGTTAGATGAAGAGGGGAGGGGCGGATCAGGAGGGGGGTGGGCAGACAAGAGAGGGGAGGATGAAGAGGGACGAGATGCAGTGGGAACAGGAGGGCCAGATTCAAGGGGGGCTTTGGACGACGGGGCAGACTTCTTCTTTTTGACAGTTTCCCATTGGTCTTCTTGATCGCCGCTCTCTGCATCAACAAGTTTAGAACATCGATTGGAAAAGTGGTCGTATTCGTGACATACCTTACATTTAAATGGTATCTGCTCGTAGTCCAGCTGCTGGATATGGCTCCACTCGTCCACTTTCAGTTTTATCGCTTCAGGGAGTCCTTTGCCAAGGTCCACTTCGACACAAATCCTTGCACAGGCCTGCATGTTTTCTTTCGGTTCACTACGATCAATATATTTGCCAACTGCGTTCCCGATGGCTCGCACAGATTCATCTCCCCAGCAGTGGAGTGGGAGATGGGGAAGATGGACCCAAACCGGAACAGCACTGGGGACATCCAGTTCAGGGTCAAAGTCTAGGGTCCATTTGTTGAGGTACAGGCCCCTGGAGTCCATGAAATAGGGCCCGTTTCTGAAAATTAAATCCTTATCCTCTTTGGATTCAAAGTGGAATGTGAAGTACCCTTTCCCACAAAACCTGATGGAGATTTTCCCTTGAATTTTGTCAGACCAATTTCTTTCTACCCATCTTTGAACAATTCTAGGAGAAGGCCAGAGGCCTGTAAATTGACCTATAAGACCTTTTTCAGCAAGAGACAAAGCGGCCATGCGGGGTAGGACTGGAGGTAACTGAACTTCTTGGAGCACATCCAACTTCTTGACAAATTTAGAGAGAGCAGGTCTGGGGCGTTGCGGTGGAAGGGATTTCACCAGATCTGAGAAGGCGCGTTGAGGGTCAACCCCCTCCGAAGGAGGATCCGGAGGGGCCATGGCAGGAGGCCGAGGCCCAGGCGACCGCGAAGTAGGAGCGCAGTAGCAGGTTCTCAGAGGGGGGTGCGCGCGGGAGAAAAAAATGATTTTTTTCCATACATTATAAGTAATATATGATAAGTAAATTTATAAATTTGGTGGAATATTATCACATACTTAGTACATCAAACAGATTAAAATGATAATTTAATAAATGGACCAAAATAATAAATGTTGTTTTTTTATAAAGATTTGTAAAAATGGAATAAAATGTCATGGCGTGCAAAAAAAGACTTTTGCAGAGATGAGCATGCCACATATTAACATGTGCAACTCTAGATTCATTGGACAGGAATGCGGGTTATACATCGAGTTATCATTTGTTCACCACATTGTGCAAATGTCGGGTTGTCGTGTCGACGTTGTCAAGCTCCTTTTGTAATGGAGCCCATGCGCCTTTGCTTCCGCTCATATCGATCTTTTCCATCAGTTTATGATGCAACCCATGAAGCACCAACACCGATGAAGAATGACCATATTCACTGTTTCGATTTGAATTTGATAGAATAGTTAAGTTGTAGGGACAAGTATTGGGTGAACTTATGGAATATTTCCATTGCAGGGCAGAGTTTATGCTGGAGTTCTCAATAATGATTCTCTTGAGTGTAGTAATGTTTCTCTTGAGTTTAAAGGAAAATAAAGTAACAGGGTTAATTCGAGAAAAAAATCACAATGGGGTATTTTTATTATGCTCATTCTAAATCCTTATGATTATTTGACATACTGCAATGTTAAGATGGACATGGTTTGCAAGGGTTCTTGATTCACTAGTGTGTTGGGTGGAGTGTCAAGTTCTGAGCTGAGGTTTTATTTTTGTTTGGTCTGTCACATTGGATAGCATGTTAAGAATTGATAAACCTGGGTGTAAGTCCCATATGATTTTGACATAATAGACACTCCTCAAATCCGACATTTAAGTCCATGTGTGTTTGTATTCGTAGAAGCAACCTAAAAAAGGAAAGGATAAATATAATAGAATAAATAGATTTTTTTTAACATCCACGACACCAATTGGTCATACTTCTGATTATACCATTCTTGTACAAAAATATGAAAATAAGATCATATTCCAAATGCTGATGGAATTGTGCCAAATCTCTCTTTTAGTTTTGAGATTTGATCAAGCTTCATTTGGCTGGAAAAGAAGAAAAGAGAAAGAGGAAGAGAGATGATATCCCAACTGTTGCCAGCTTGTCTTGGATTCAATTTGAAATTTGAATTATTGTTTACAGGGCATAATTGTGCCCAATCTCTCTTGTAGTTTGGAAACTTGATCAAGCGTCCTTTGAGTAAGTGTTGAGCAGTAGCCACCTTTAAAGAGGCAAATGCTTCCACCTATAGTTTAATTTTGTATGGTATCTTTCATGATCTCTTTAAAGAATTGCCATTTAACTGATTTGGAATGAAAGGGAAGAAAAAACCATTGTCTATATTATTGGGGGTAATTAGGGTTCCGATGTTAGGATCTTTATAATTATGTTTGAGTGTTACGAACATGGTATTTAGGGACCCTTGCTTCTTTGTTTTCTTTATGAAAATGATAAATCTATCCAATGTCAGTGTTGATGGAGAAGATGAAATTTTGGTGTTGGAGTTCGATGAAACCTTGCCACATGATGAGACAATTTTGGACATTGAATTTCAGGGTACTTTGAATGATCAGATGAAGGGATTTTATCGAAGGTACATGAATTGTTTTATTTTTCTTAGTTTTTTCTTTTTTTCCAAAATTTAGTCTTTTGGAAGTGTCAAGTCCAATGCTTAGAGCTTTTTATTATTTAGAAAATTTAATGTAAATTTATTTAGACACAAGCTCCTATGGCAATGGATTATACTTTCACATTAGGCTATGTATGCTACATGATATTACAAACTTCTAACATAATTTATTGTAAATATTTATATTTAAATATGAGAATTCTACTATGAGTGCCCTAAAAGCATATTCATTGAGTATATTTTTTATCTAAAGAGTTAGTTTAATATATTATTGTTAAAATTGTTGTACATTTACTAGTTATATGGAAGGTGTCTCTTTACGGGGTTGGGCTGGCCTGCCAAACTAACAAGTTGGGAATTTGGCAACTAATCAGTTGGCAATTCCCTGCATGGTCAATTTTTTTGTCTAGCTCTTTGAAGTTGTCCTCTAAGTTGTATTGACTGGACTCGTGAAAGCTATAGTGTAAAAACTAATCCATTTTGTCTTCGCAATTTTCCCTGCCCAACATAACAATAAACCAAGAATTTTTCAATACTCCAAGAATTAAATAAGGAATTGTATAAATTGTGTGGTCATTTACCTATTTACCTACCTAATTTTCCATCAATCATGTTACTCTCAGCATAATCAAATGTTGTAACCACAAATTTTCCATCAACAAGTAAGTAACCTCTGAAATAGAGTTTTCTCCTTTTTTTTTCAAATAATCCTTTTATCTAATATTTATTCTATTATATTTAGTGATTTAGTTATAGAAAGTTTCTCATAGAGTTTTCTCATTTTTTTTTTCAAATAATCTTTTATCTAATATTTATTCTATTATATTGAGTGATTTATTCCAAAATCTTCTATTCCTTCCGCCTATCTTTGCACCTTTAGGGGCAATTGCTAGTTAGTAGTATTCACAAATTAAAGATTGAGATTTATTTTCAAAGTAATTATGCCATTTTTACTCTTTTATTTATATTGTTTAAATAAAAAACGTCATATGAACAAGTGTCATATGAAATGGGTTGTGGTTTTTTTGGGCATGTGGTATTTACAAGCCATGATATTGGCCCATGGTATTCTAACAAAACCTATTTACAAATTAAAAATCTTTATGACTAAAATTGTTATATGTTTTAATCCTTAACATGAATTGATGCCTATGGACATTTATCAACCATTTAATTGCATCGAAAGACACTCTCCAACCCAATATGGTAGAGATGTTGTAATGTAATGTTTAGCATTTCGATTAAGTCAAATTACATAAAAAAAAATCAAAATTTAAAAAATTTAAATAGAATAAAAATCAATATAATGCAATGTAAACATTTTAATTTGGTCAAAATAAAATTAAAAAAATGAAAATAAAAATAAAAATAGCTCTAAAAAATAAAATAAAAATAAAAATAAACATACCCATGGTATTGATCAATGATATTCATGTCGAATATAGCCTATTTAAAGGGGTGATTAACACAACATAGATCTATTTTAACTCCGGATCTACCAAGCGAGGAATCAAATCTCTTGATATGCAAACTTCTTTTAGAGTGGAAAATCTCTTGATATGCAAACTTCTTTTAGAATAAAAAGACATTTATATCCTCTAAACTTTAGTAAATCCATAATTAAGATAATCTTTATATCATTACACTCACTTACTACTAATCAAATAAAAAATATAATTACACCAAAAGCGTTCCCTATATAGAATTAACCGGGCAAACACTGGTCGCTCCAGTCAATCCCCCTCCTTCAATTCCGTCGCTCCAGCCAATCCCAGTGCTTCAATTTTGTTGTCCTCCCTTGAGTAAAAGAGTTAAAAACTGACCGCTGGAAAGGGGTGGAAAGAGTTTTGCACAAGCTTTTTAGGTCCTCGTTTTCTTGACCGGTGGTTCCACCGCCTGTCTCATGGACTACGCAATGACCGCCTTTACCGCAATGACCGCCTCAACCACTAGTCCCGCCGGCGTCGTGGAAACATCGTCTATCAGCTTACTCGACGAGTGATTATGAAACCGCAGAAAGCCAATGTGTGACTTGGTATTCCAATGATGGCATTGTTAGATCAACCGATCAAGAAACACAATTGTTACAGTGTCCCGTCGTGGAAGGGTAGTTGATGGTAGCCACGAGGGCCTGAGTGTTGTTCGTGCCTCCGGTTAGATCCGTGCCAGAGACTGGAACATAGAATAAGTGGTCATTCAACAATATATGCGCACCCAAAAACAAACCATCAAAACACACTTAAAAAAAAACTAATCTTCGTTCCTCAATTTACAGAAAAGTGTGTCATCTCCACACTTCTTTCCGTGGGGTTGTCAGGTCTTCGCGCCACAGAGAGTGACTGAACTTTCTTCCAGCGACCAATCGATACTCTCTTCGCCCCTGCTTAACTGAAATATTTGGGAACATTGACGACTAGAGAATCCCGAGGGATATCACTTTAGGAAGAGGGATGTTTTTAAATTATTAGATTTATACAAAATAAATTTTATTATTTTAAAATATTAAAATTGTTAATTTTTTAAATATATAGTTCTTTACATTATTAAAATTGAAAGTATTTAGTATTTAATAATTAAATTGTAATTTCAATTTTGAAAGTATATTTTTGTTTATTGAAATAATAATTAATGTTTTATGGAATTATCATTTTTTAATAATATAGTAAAATTAGTTATGTGGGGTAATTTAATTAGTGATGGTGGTGAAAATGAAATGTTATGTGCAATGAAGTTCTAGATTCACCTCGTATAAGCACCTAGATTATAGTGGTAATCCCTTTAGATACTTATAATATACATGTTTTTTTTGGATAGTTCCAATTAAAACTTTTTAATATATGAAATTTTAATTTTAACTTTTAAAATATTTATTTATTTATTGTTTAAAACATTTATTAATTGAAATAACTATTCATTTTTTATGAATTTGTATTTTTTAATGTAATGTAATTAGTACTATTAATTATCTAAATTATTACAATCACAATTTTTTTTATAACTAAAACGGTTAATATATTTATAGATTAACGGTTGGGTCGTAGCCTAATGAACTGAAATTACATGGAGGCTTGAGTTCACAAAACCTTACTACACCTAACAGTCTTTCCTTCTTAGATTTGAGACTTGAAGGAATATCGCATCGAAAAATGTAGTTTACAAGTGGCGGCCTAAAGACTTAAAAGGGTGCGATTTGCGATCCTCGAATAATTACATCGGAGAAGAGCTATTGGCGATGTCGGATCATAGACCAATCCTTTTAGCGATGCGATCGACCTCCAATGGTTAAGGCCTCTGAATACTTATCGGAACTTTTTAAAACCTTCTCATTAATCTTTGTTACCCCTTAACCACGAATATATAACCATTCCTTTCTTATCATTAGTTTTATATAATTAACACGTAAAAACCTTACATCGACGCTATTTTCTTATAAACCATTACAAAGGAAATATCCACAAAACAATCCTTTCCGCCTTAGTACGGTTGACATGCTTTCTAAGGTTCAGCGCCTTCGCAACACACAATAAAGCACACCTCCTCCGCATCTGATATGCGATTGAGCCGTCGGACTTCAAACTTTAAAAACTCGCGCACATAACTTTATCGGGTCCGCACCCGATAAAGTTATCACGTGTCACTTCCAAACCCCAATCCCCGATCGACCAACTTGCATATTAAACCTCCGTCGTTGATCTACTCTTAGTAGATCCGACGGTTCACATTTGTTTCAGGTTGACAACACACATGGGGGTTAACCACCCGATAAAGTGATTTCCCCTCACTCCTCTGCTACTACGTGTCCTCCGATTAGTGGAATCAGAGCCAAGTCCTTGATACCACTTACCACTACTTTGTTGCCCGAAATACCACTCGAGGTTATAAATCCACCTTTTCACTACGTTAACTCCTGTGCTCTTTCACATGCGATGACCCTTAATCTACTCCATCGGTCGGTTCCGATAGTTCCTTTAGGTTCCTCTGTTGTTTAATTTGGACCGTTGATCACTGAGATCCAATGGTTACTCGGGGCAAATTTTGTTCAGCGCAGCGCTGTTGAGCTATGGTATGGCAATCCACACGGGCTCTTCTGAGTTTTTTTTGAAAAACCCTTGAGTTAGACAGCATCCCTCGTTGGCTTTGATATCTGCCTCCTTGTTTGAGCTGCGGAGGATGTGAAAAAAAGGAGGTAAAAAAAACCAGCAGGCCCCGCAGCCTCTGGAGAGTGTTATTGAGAGTCGGATTGCTAAAGTGCTCTTCTAAGTTTAATGTCTTTATCAAGAGCTCTGAGTCCCCAAAGACCTGAAGAGCTTTGTGTCCATGCTCCTGTGCGATCTGGCAGCCTTTAAGAAGCCCGAGAATTTCAGCCTGATTGTTTGTGCTTTGTCCTAGTCCCTAGTTGTAGCTATCTATTCGGGAGCCGTCCTGAGAGTAGACCCCTCCACCTGCACCAGAGATCCCTGGATTGCCTTTAGAGGTGCCATCGAAGAAAATGTTACCTTTCCTTGCTTCCTCCACCAGGTTTGGAACTCTACATCTAATGTTCTAATGTGCCAAGCAGGATTGAATGTGGGGCGAGCAGGTACTTTCTTGTTGTCCCGAACGAGAAGGGTTCCCAACCAACTTCATTCTCCAATTGTAAGGGTATTGTCTAATTTGTTGGAGTAGTTTCCTAGAGCTTCCATCAAGGATGCCTTAGCTCTGGCAACCACTAACAAGGGAGAGGACATTACATTGTTGAATATCCAGTTATTTCGGGCGAGCTAGAGCTTCCAGCAAATGAACTTAGGAATGGAGTGCCAGATCCGATTCCACAATGATTGTGCGCTGAGGGTCCTAGGGTACCTTGTACTCCAGGTGGAGAAGAGTTCCACGACTATACACTGGAGAGGGGCGGGTGCGTTGAGACCATGGAGGATAAGAGCCCATACTGATTGGGGAAAGGCGTTGCTTACAAAGAGGTGGTCCACGTTTTTAGATGTCGATCTACACAAAATGCACCAATGCGGCCCTATAATGCCTCTGTGGGCAAAGATTTTCACCTGTCAACACTTTCCTGTGAATAAGTAGCCAAGTGAAAAAATTCACCTTGGGGATTCCGTATGCGTCCCATGTGTGCTGCCAGATGGAAGGGTTGAGAACTTGATTTTGCGTGGATTGCAAGGCTGCAAAGCCAAGCGCAGGGGTGTAGACTCCTGTCTTCCCCCATCTCCAGAGATCCGATGCATGTAAGTTAACAGGTGCCGAGCCCTTCAGCTTATCCAAGAGAAGGTGCTTTTGGTGAAGTAAATGTGATGGCAGGTTGGGGAAGACCCAGTCTTCCCAATTCCCCTGATTGTCCCAAGCAAAAATGTTGGCAAGACTGTGCAAGTCGTGCTGGGAGAACCAGTCACGGAGATCAGCTAACTCCACTGTGTGTTCAAGGGGGGAATTGCCCATGATTTTATCTTGCCATATCATAATATTTGCTCCATTTCCAAGCACCCTGTAAAGCTGGTTTTGGAAGGTGGCAAGCCCTTTTCTACATAAGTTCCAAAGCAGTGTGCCTTTGGGAACATTGTCCACTTGGAGATTTCTCAAAGAGGCTCTTTTGAAGTATTTATTCCGAAGTAGTTGGCTGACTGGATGGTGTTTATTGGAGTAGAGCTGCCAAAGGATTTTGCCACCTAAGTCAATGTTGGCCAAGCCAAGGTCTCTAATCTGGAGACCTCCTTCCAGCTTTGGCATTTTCACTGTGTCCCAACTAACTAAGTGAAATTTCCTCTTGTTTCCTTTGCCTCCCTACCATAGGAAGTTTCTGAGCAACTGAGAAAGCTAATCCGTGATTGTCTTTGGAGCCAGGAGGAAGGAGGCTTGATAGATAAGGAGAGAAGAAAGGACAAACTTTATAAGGATTAGCTTGCTAGCGTAGTTGAGCCACTGCCCACCCCAAGCAGTTATCTTGGTTTTGATCTTGCTGATGGCTTCAGTCCAGAGTGAGGCTCGGTTAGCCCCCAGGGTTAAAGGCAGTCCCAGGTATTGTATTTTGTCCTAAGAGGCATAGCCCAGAAAGTCCAGGATTCTAGCAATTCGAAGTATGGTTTGCTCCTCTGTATTCCAACTGTACACTGCACTTTTTCTTTTATTAATAAGCGCTCCTGAAATGATACAGAAGCTTTGCAGGGTCCCATTGAATTCCTTTGCTATTCGTGTGGAAGCTCCTCCCAACATTAGAGAATCATCTGCGAACAAGGCATGGTTAATTGGTTCTAATCCAGTCATCGGTCAAATGCCCGGGAGAGTACCTTTATTTCTTTTTGCTATCAGTTTCCTGCTCAAGGTGTCTGCCATTATTATGTATAGAAAGGGAGATAGCGGGCATCCTTGCCTTATCCCCCTTGAAGCTTGGAAATAAGAGGTAGGTCGGCCATTTACCAGCGGGGCGATCCAAGGTTTGTCAGTGCAGGCCTTAATCAGGTTCACAAAAGCTGGGTTGAATCCAAAGGAGAGAAGAACTTTGTAAAGAAATGATAGTTTTACCCAATCAAAGGCGTTGGTCATATCCAACTTGATCAACATCCCTTGCTCCTTCCTCTGGTGACTGGAATGCATGGATTCCTGAACAAGTATCACATTATCCAAAATATGTCTTCCTGCTACGAACCCTCCTTGATTGGGAGAAATGAGCTTGCTTAGTAGGGGTTTAATTCTATTTGCGAGCAATTTAGCAAGAATTTTGTAAGAGACATTACATAACGAAATGGGTCTAAATCTGTCAAAGGTAGCTGGATTCACTTCTTTGGGTATTAAGGCAAGAAAGGTGGATTTGGTGCTACCTCCCACTTTTGCCTTTTTCTGAAAAGCCTTTGCCATTCTTAGTAGGTCAGATTTGATGATTGTCCAATAAGCTCTGTAGAAGTGTGCTGAGAAACCATTTGGACCTAGGGCTTTGTCAGGCTCCATGTCCCATATTACATTACTGATTTCTTCCTCAATGAAGGGGTTCGTAAGATTTGAGTTATTCTCCTCATTAACCAAGGAAGGGATCTGGGACAGGAAGTCATTAGAGATCGCCTCATCTCCTGTTCCATCCTCTGTATATAACCGCTGAAAGTGAGTTTCAACAACTTCTTTAACTTGGGCAAAACCTTTGGCGACTGTCTCGTCTCTTGAGGTGATTTCTGAGATGTGGTTTTGGGAGAGGCGGGCTCTGAATTGCCTGTGGAAGAAGGCTATGTATCGGTCACCTACTTTCAACCATATGCTTCAGGACTTAAGCCGCCAAAATTCTTCTTCTTTTATGAAGGAGTTGAAAGAAGAAAGTTGGGCAACTTGTTATTTCTCCAATTCTTGCGTGGTTATGTCTTTTCCCTCCATCTCCAACTGTAATTCTGCTAACTATTGGCCAGTTTCTTTTCTATATGCGGTGAATGTGTTGGGAGGCATTTTGACCCACTCTTTCAGAGCTGCTTTGGTTGCTTTCAATTTTTGCTCCCATACATAACTGGGTGACCCGGTGACCGTGATAGACCAAGCCTTGGCAACAACTTCCATAAACCCTTCCTGCTCTATCCACAAAGGGTTGAAGTGGAACGGTATAGGCCCCAGGTTTTCTTCCTCATCCAGTTGTAAGAGGATGGGTTTATGGTCCAAGGTGAGCTTTGGTAGGATTTTCGATGATACTATTCTCTTATCCATCAATAGAGTGCTCTGCACTAGGAATTTGTCAAGCCGGGCTGAGATGTGTGCTGCCCCTGTTCTGTTGTTGGTCCAAGTGTATCTCCCCTTCTTGGGTTTAAGATGAAGAAGATCCCATTGCTAAATTATGCCCTCCACAAGGGGTAGCAATGGATCTATGCTATTGTTACCCCCTCTTTTTTCTTTTGGGTCAAGAACGATGTTTAGATCTCCTGCTATCACAATGTTCATGGGAGAATAGCTATATACAAAATCGAGAAGTGTTTGCCAACACTATTTATTCTCAAGGTAAAGAACAGGAACATAAAAATGAAACAGGGTGAAAGTGAGCTTACTTGCTTTATGTCGAAGCTCGGTGTAAATCCAATGTTGAGTCTCGAAGGAGTTCTCCAGCTGGAACAATTCCTCCATCCAAACCGTGGCAAGTCCTACTGAGATTCCCCTCGCACTTATGGCCATCCCAGCTTTGGTCTTCCAGTTCGTTTTACTTAACTCTAGAAGGGCTTCCCCTTCAATTTTTGTCTCTTGGAGCATGAGGATCTCTGGGGTTTCTATTTTCATGAGATCTTTAACAGCTGCAGCCTTCATGGGGTTCCCCAAGCCTCTACAGTTCCAAGAGACTATACACATTATTTAATTGGGGTAGTGGAGGAGAGGCCTCCCTTTGGTGGCCGTGCTCTGGTATTTCGACTTATGGACATTTCTAGAGTGGACTGACTTCCTTGCATTTTTTGCCTCTCTGCTTCTTCCTCTCTTGCTTCCTTGAGGGATTTCCTCCCTGCCCGCTTCGAGGGCCTTTCAAATGTCTCCTCTTCCGATGAGCCTGTCAATTCCGAGGGCTTCTTTCTTATCATGTCTGCATAAGAGGATGGCGAAGAGCCTCTTTCTGGGGAGTCGGTTTGGGCAGGGGAAACCCCTGCGTTTCCTTCCTCGTTTAATGGGGGATTGGCCTGTTGTTTTGCATCACTTTCTATAACAGGGGATTCTTCTTGAGTGCTGAGAGCTGCGAAGGAATTTGAGGGAAGATATGTTCTAGAGGGTACTGCCCCTTTCGGCTGTAGCTCTGTGGATGGCACAATGGGTCCTGCTTGAGCCCCTTTCCCTCTTGGTTTGTTGGGCTACTTTGATGAGACCATCTTCTGCACCGTTGTCCATTGATCTCCTTTCATTTTCTCTTCTTCTTCCTCAGTTTTATTTTTACAGTTTCTTGCAAAGTGCTCGTATCCATGGCAATGCCTGCACTTGAAAGGCAGTTGCTCATAATCCAGTTCTTGCACATGAGACCATTCTACCATTGTTAGTTTTATGGCTTTTGGAAGCCCAACTTCCAGATCAACCTCGACACAAATTCTGGCACAGGAGTATTGTCCCTTCCTGTCTGCTCTGTCAATGTATTTTCCAAGGGTGTTTTCGATGGTTTCTAAAGTCTTCGGACTCCAACAGTGCAAGGGTAAATGAGGGAGGCACACCCAGACAGGGACAACCGAGGGCACATCTTGGGCTGGATCAAAGTTCGGTGTCCATTTGTTCAGGTACAGACCCTGGGGACCCATGAAGTATGGCCCGTTTCTAAAGATGAGGTTCCTATCTTCAATGCAGTCAAAATGAAAACGAAATAACCCTTACCGACGAAGTGGCATTTTATTCCTTCTAAAACCAGCAGTTTCCAGTTGCGTTGCACCCACGATTCGATGGCTCTTGGTGATGGCCATAACCCAGTGAACTGGCCGATGAGTCCTCTTTCTGCGATATTCAGGGCCGCACAACAGGGTTCATCAGTTGGAAGAGCTACGGTCGGGATTGCTTCCATCTTCTTGATGAACTTCTGTTGGGAGGCTTAAATTGGACGCTTACTGCAGTCGCCCACCAGCTGCTTGAAGGCCAAGAGTTCAGGAGGGAGGGAGGAAGGAGGCTCACAACCTCCCTCTGAAGCCATGGCTGTGAGGAGGGTTCACAAGGGAATGCTCACAGAGGTAGCAATGGCGCGCGGCTCAAATGAGCCTTTTTGAATTACAATAACAATTTTTAATTAAGATTGTAATTCTTAATTTTAATTTTTGAAATGCAATTTTTATTTTTGGAAAAAAATTGTTCATATTTTTTGAATTGTAATTGTTTAAATGTTATACTAAAATTATAATCACTATTGTTTTTACAATACTATTGTGAAGCTTATAAAGATAGGGGAGAAGAATGTTCTAAGTTTATGCATGTTTGTAATAATGAAGCTTTATAAGGATGGGAAAATGATGTTTATAAATTATTAGATTTATAATTATAAGGATGGGAAAATGATGTTTATAAATTATTAGATTTATAATAACAATTTTTTATTCTATTTTAAAATATTAAAATTGTAAGTTTTTTAAATGTATAGTTTTTTACATTATTATAATTATAACTTTTTAATAATGGAATTGTAATTTTGATTTTGAAATTACATTTTTGTTTTATTGAAATAATAATTAATGTTTTATAAAATTATAATTTTTTTTAAAATATAATAAAATTAGTCCAAAGGGTAACTTAATTGGTGATGGTGGTGAAAATGAAGTGTTATGTGCAATGAGGTTCGAGATTTAAATCCCCAAGATTTATCTGTATGCAAGCATAAAACTAGCCCAATTGCCAATTCTTCTTCTAATAATAATAATTTTTTAAATTAGATTTATGTTATACATAATTTTTTAGAATGATTCAAATTAAGACTTTTTAATAAATTTCAATTTCCATTTCAATTTTTAAAATATTTTTTATTTAATTGGTAAAACATTTATTAATTGAAATAACTATTCATATTTTATGAAATTATATTTTTTAATGTAATAAAATTATCATTATTAATTATCTAAGTTCTTACCATCACAAATTTTAATTGTTATTACCATCACAATTTTTAATTCTTAAGATTGTAATTCTTAATTTTACTTTTGAAGTGTAATTTTTATTTATCAAAATAATTGTTCATGGTTTATTGAATTGGAATTGTTTAATTGTTGTAAGAAAATTAAAATCACTATTTATTAAATTTGTTGCAATTACAATTTTTATTTTTTACTTTCTATTTTTATTTATTAAAATAACAATGTTATATAAACCAATTTTTATTATTAACAATAATTTGTTCTTGTTAAAATTGTACTCCCTAAAAGTCTTATTGTACTCCCTAATTGTAATTATATACAACTTGAGTGGGCCTAATGGTTAAGAGCATGTGTTTCCTCCTAAGAGGTCACAGGTTCATTATGTATGCCTTCGTAGACTTAGCAGTCAAATCGCTGCGCGGACAAAACAAGGGGGTCTCATTTTGGTGTCTGGCTTGGCTGTGATTAAAAATAGATCTAGCACAATGTATTATTGATCTACAATATGATTTGTAATATTATAAAGTTCTTCATTATATGTTATTGTTACAATTTGTAATTTTACATTTTGAAGTTTTGCATTTCTTATTGTTGAAATTGCAATGAAATGTTATTATCTTTATTGATATTTTGCAAGATCAACAATAGTGTATTATGTAAGACCAACAAGATGAAATTTATTTTTGAGAGAGAGAAATTTTTATATAATTAAAGCAAATAGCACCAAGCACATGAGTTATTTAAAAACAGTTATGTAAATATAAATCAAGGTTTACAAAATAAAGATATAAAGCTATTATTGAATAACATTATTTTTTGACCAACCTGATTAGATCTTTCCATAATCCAATATAGATTTCTCACAAAAGAAAATCACATATTTTTCCATAAATATTATAATGATATAATTTTTTTTTAAATAATCAATAATTAAACAATATTAAAATAATTATATTAAAATAAATATAATTAAAATTAAATTAAATTTTTGAAAATATTATTATTTAAAAATAAAATCTTATGTAAAGTGTAAAATTGGAAAATAAATAAACTATTACAAAAATCTTTTATTCTTTTATTCCTTCGATGTAATTTACTCCCTTTAGGTAAATTTAATGCAATTCCACTACACCATCCCCATTGGACCAAAACCCTTTTAAAGGTAAAGTGTAATATGGAATGACCCTACACACATCCCACATGGTGAATCGGTAAAGTTTAATCCACGGGAGACATCCTATGATTTTAGTCAGTAGCCGCCACCACAGCAGGTCACTGTACTCCATGAGATTTGAACTTTGGTCTCTTCGCCCGTTTGACTTACCGTTAAACCACACATCCCTACCCACATCATTGCTTTGTCAAATACCAACCACCCTAAGTCCTCACCATGTGTACTAGCCCCTTAAGTACATTAGGTTGCAAATCTGAAATGCCCCGGGCTGCAAAATCCTAGTGACAAAGACCACGTGGCAACGATAAAACAAGAGTGTGTTCAAACGAGCGAGATAGCAAACCCCCCAAAGAGGAAATGGAGGACGATACTACCAGTGGCCACAACGATCCGGTAGTTGATGGCGGGGGCAATGCAAATACATCACAGTCGAATGCAGATCCCGTGGAGAAGGCTTTGGCGGCAGTGGAAAGTCTCTATACAATGCGGGACACGTACTTCCCCAGGGATCCCAAGGAGAAGAAAACTAGGGTCCAGCAGGATTCGAACCTTGCACTTGCACTTCTTGATTCAATACCTTCGGGTAAGCTTATAATCTGTAATGCTAATCATATTTTCAGCGCTCGCTTAATGCTCAAAATCTGGAAAATCGAAGCATTGAAGGGAATTATATTGCTATATGGTAAATCCTACTAAATCAGCAAACGTTGTAAATCCTGAATGCAACGTTTCTTTTTGCAATTGCACGGTGAGAAGGATCACATGCCTGTGATTTTGAAGGGTTCCATGGGTAAGTGAGACTTCAAATGAAATCTGTGTATGTATTCTCTCGGTTTATTGTTATCTGCACCACTTTCTCTGTCTTTCGACTGCTCCTGATGATGCGTGAAGAATTCACTTGAAATGTTGGTCTACAAAACGCTTCTGCAGTGAAAGTCAGAAATTATACAAACGATATTTTCAGCTGTAGAAATCTGCATTCTAATATTCGTTTTTCTTCAAATAAAATTGAAGCTATTATGAAAGGCAAGTATTATTACCGCATTGAGTCTGTTCACTTTCGAAAAGATCGCAGGGAAATGTTATATGATTTATGAAATCAAAGGCTCAGAAGTATGGTGAATAAGATTACGAAGAAAAAGCAAAAGAATTGAAGCGCTTTGTAGCTTCTGAGAATATGGATGCTGATGAGTGGTATGTTCACTCACGCACTGCAAGCACATGGCCTATAAGAGGCAAGTTTAAATGGGCTAATTTGACCTGTTTTGGGACCCAAGCCTAGTCAAACCCACGAGGATGGTAGAGTTGGCCGAGTCTGGTAACTATTTATCATTAAGAAGTACTGGTTTGTCACCTGGGAGGGTAGTGGAAATTAAGTAGATAAATTTGTGCTTGGAGATGATATAGTGCACGGACTAGGGAAAGTGCCCATGAAAATGGCAAATGACAATGTTAAAGAGGTACAGGATGTGCTATACGTTCCGACACTTAAGAAGAACCTGAACCTATGCTCTGTCAGTCAGATTGCAAGCCACACTTAAAAATAAAAATAGATCTCTATGACGACAAATGTCTTATAAAGAAATACAATATCCACTATAGGGTTGCTGAAAAAGGCATTGAATATGGTTGCGCGTACAGGTTTACAGCTAAAGCAACAGAACAATGGGCCTTAGTAGTTTAACCATGTAGACAGGTTTGAAAATAATACAATATGAAAACTAATTATGACATGAAAGATTTGGTCTGCTTAATTACAAAAGCCTTGTACCTTTAAAGAATTAAATACGATGAATGTTTTACCTTTTCTCCAATAGTAATAAGGTGTTTGTGAAGCTTGTACTTTAGGAAAACAACACAGATTGCAAAAGAAGGTGCATCGAAAAGGTGTTACACGCAAAATATAGCATTTTAGTGCAAAGCCTCACCAGGTGACCTAAACAATATGCGACAATGGGAATGTCATCACTATCACTTCAATGACTACTCCGCTTGTTTTAGTGATGGATATTGGAAAATCAAGAATCTTATATATTATGTTTGACTTTCCTTACTTGATAATTACTTGTGATGTTAGTTGGCCTTATATTACTTTTATTTCTTATTCATCAAGCAATTACCAAAAACAATGAAGATCACAAAGAAATGGAGAACACAAGATATAGGCTCCAAGCCAAGACAAAAACCCCTCCAAAGGGAAAACCTAAAAATAATACTTCTCTTCTTATAAAATCTGTTCAGAATAAGACTTAGAAGACCCAAAGACCAAAGCCCAAAATCCTCCCAAGCACCAAGTCAAGCTATTAGCAAGATCTCTTCAAAGCAGCTTCAGAACTTTGACCCAGCAGCTTCGCTCTAGAATTTCAGCCCTGCAGCTACACTTCAGAAATTCAGCCCTGCAACTTCGGCCTCCTGCAACTGGCAGCTTCTCTCGTGTGGACAGAAAAGTTGTTTTCCCAAGAGCTCTTTCTCCTCCTCCGACTTCTTCCTTTCTTCGTCCTCCCAGCCCTTTTTCCTTCTTCGTTATTGCAGATTGAACTTGTGAAGGTGTGATACTCCAAATGAGTCAAACTCCTCTTATTTATAACCTTCTTGAGGGGTCGAATAACCCTCCTAAGGCTGACTTTATCTTGAATGGGCCGACTTGATCTTGAAGGATAAAATGACTTTTCTTGACTCAAAATAGATATTTTCTTTTGTTACAGTGAGTCCAAATGGGATTATAATACATGACAAAAAATCTTATTTGACCAAGAAAGACCTAGAAGCACGAAGAACATGCTTTTGACCTAAACTGGAGCATGAAACCCATGCTCTAAATAAAATAAAATTTCTTTTTCTTTCTTTACATACAAAATATACAATGTCATGATTACAAAGGTCATTATGAAGACTGAACCTAGTTACAATTTCCAACAATGGACATCATCCAACACGAGGGAGGCTTCCCTAGTAGATCTTAGGAGTCATATTCCAATCAAGTTAAGCAAGTGCCCCCTAAGGATTCTACAATGATCTACCACCAAGGGGTAAGGTTAGGCAATTAGGTTATAGGGTAGTTTTAAGAGTATTTTTAGATTTGAGTTCAAAGGGTTGTATGGCTCTTCTAAAGGCTTAGATGAACTACTAGAGATTCAAAATAGGTCCCCAAACACTAGCATGAAAAATTAGAAGTTGCAGCAATAGAATAGTTTATAACAACATCAAATTTAGCTTTGGAAACTATGATAATGAAGTGAAAATGAGGGCTAAGAATAAGAGTAAACAAGAGAATTAATTAGACAGTTTTCTATAGTTAAAAGACATATAACAACACTTAAACCCTAGACATTAGCTCTAATGTAGGGCTAAGAATGCATATAAAATGACTCTTTTGCTTTTCCATTATATTCCAAACAAACACTAACCTTAGCACAATAACATCCAAGGCCATAAACACTGAAAATATATGATTTGTTGTAAATAAACCCTAATTTACCCTAAGGAAAAACGAAAAATGAGTTTTAAAGAGTTAAATGATTGACACAAGAGATAAGCCTAGTGTCTTTCTCAATCTATGGCTGATGGAGTCTAGGATTAACAAATTCTTAGAAGAAAAGAGATGGATGTGGGTTCAAAGAAACCAAGGGAGTGTAGAATTTCTGAACTACTAATATGAACAATCTGAAAACAAATTTTACTTTCACATAGACTCAGAATTTCTCCACCAAATAGAAGCGGAATAGAACAGAAATAAAAGACACAATTTCACACAATAAACAACAAAATTTTTATAGGGAACCCTACTAGGAAAACCCTCTGTTGCTTCATAATTTTATTGAGGAAAGCTGAGTAATAGATCTCATACAAATACAAGCTAGTTTCAAGATGAAAATATGTTAAAATTGACAACTAGGGCCAAATTTCACTTTGGACAACTCATTTAATGGAGATGATGAGTGCATTGAATTCCTTTTTTTGAGAGGACCAAAATTGATCTAAAGATCATCTAATTTGGACAAGTAGAAGTGTGTTTTTGAATTTATACCCACATGTGCGATTTGTTCAGGTCGGCCACATCATCATGTAGGATCATGATGTTGAAGAATGTAACTAGGTTCGGCCTTCATAATTGTATTTGAGTCATAATGACACGTATTTATCAAAAGAAAGAAAAATGAATTTTTATTATTATTACTAATTAAAGCATGGGTTTCATGCTTGGGTCATCATGTTTTAGGTCAAAGTCCCAATTGAGGACTTCTAGGTTTTGTCTTGAGTCATTAGAGTCATTGTCCATTTAATGAGACCCTTATTGGGCTTTTGAATCATGAAAAAACAAATTATTATTGAGTAAAAGAAGTCATTTGTCACCTCCACGCCAAGTCGGCCCTTACCTGATCAAATCAGCCTACATAAGGGTAATTCAAACTCCAGAAAAGGGTATATATACAATGCAGTTCGATTCATTTGGAAGACACTCTCACAGAAGTTCGATATAGAAGGAGGAGGAGCAGAAAAAGTGTGAAATTCCAAGAGGAGTAGGAGAATTGCTAAAGAAGGATAAAAGTCAAAGTTTTTTGGGTTGTCTCTCTCTCACACGTGTGGATTTATTGGGCTATTTGCTAGAAGGTCGAAGTTACTGCTGGGTCGAAGTTCTGTTGCTGGGGAAGTCGAAAGTTTGCTGCTGCTAGATCGAAGTGACTAGGTCGAAGTGCTGATTTCTGGTAGCATCAAATCTGCTCTAAGTCTCAAATTTTGCAGGGAGGCTTAAGCCTTAGACACATGCATTCTCCAATACCCATAAATCGTTTTGGGAAATTTCACCCGGAGACAGTTTTATTAAAATAATTAATTATTTTTAATGGGATCCTAAGTCTAAACTTAGAAAATTAAAATAATTAATGGGTATTAATCTAAATTGTGGGTGTAACTTCTAGAAGAAGATGAGGATCAAGCCAAAATGATCTAAGCCATTGATTAGAAGTTAATTTGGGCTGTTGGTTGTCCAACAAAAAGGTATAAGAAGAGGCTTGAGGGGCACTTGGAGAACATACAAAGGGGAGTTCAAAAGTTCAATTTTCTGAAGTAGAGTAGTTGTCGAAGAGATTTTCAATAGTGATCTTTTGCCATGAGGGGCAGGGATAGTATCTGAAAGGAAATCTTTTCAGTAGGAGAATACTCAGCAGAGAAGGCAGAGAGAGATCCAATAGAGGCAACGCAGAGGCAGGGAGGCTGACGTAGAGCCACGCAGGGCCATTCAAAGGCAGCGCAAAAGTTAAGAGGGAATCCATAAATTTGTTGAAGGAATTGATTGCAGAAGTCGGAAGCCGGGGTGTGAGACCAAGAGGTGCAAATCGAAGTTCCTGGGCAGTGAATTGATCCGATGAAGGGGTGACGCTGTTCCAAGAGGGTGTGACACTGGGTTGACGTAGTGACTGCGCAGAGGGAGCGAAGGGTAGTTCATTCAGTGGCTGGATCAGCCAGGATTTCCAGTGATAGTGTGAGGTAAGCTCACTTATCTCTCTGTCACTGATATTCTCTGTATTGGATAACTAGGAGGGCATCCAGAGATTGTATTTAGAAATTACTACTGCTTAATAATAAAACCCGCAACTGCTGCATCGGTTTTCCCACACTAGTTTTTTCTTGGGATATTTGTCCTAAAATAACTGTGTAGATGTGTTGTATTTCTTTCTTGTTCAGTTTCTTGTTTTCGCATTTTATTTAAATGATGAAGGCTGTAGTTGTATTTACTTCGATATTTACCGTGGAACATAGTAAATAACTTGTATGGATTAACAAGTGGGAGAAGTAACATTAGTTTGTTGCAGTAGGGATTCTTTTCTTGGATCCTTGACCTTGTTTCCTCGGACCAACATTATTCTTCCTTTTTACATGAGCGAAGAAAGCAATAGGTTCATTTCCATTTGAGGGCTTGTCTCTCTCCATCATCCTAGTCTCCCTCTTGAGTGCTTAAATTTGTGGACAAATTTGTTACAGTGATGTGGCATCTTGTGAACATTTCTATGGACATTCTTGTGGACAAACATATGGAGGGATGACTTGGCACTTGGGTAATTGGTCTACTGGTGAGTTTTTCTATGACTTGGATATCTCTCATTTTGATACGATTTTATAAAGAAAATATTGTTGGGTTTTCCCCTTAGTGCGTTTTGCCTTGGTCATTTACCTAAAATTTTGGTGTCTCTTCTCTGATTGTGATCCCTATTTTAATGGTGGAACAAAAGTATAATTTCTTGATGAAGAATTACTAAAGATTAAAAGAACAATAACTTTCACAAGTAATTATCAAGAAAGAGAAATTAAGTGCTTGCTCTATTACACTTGGTTTCTCAACAATAAGGACCATCCTCCTCGGGATTTTCACAAGGCGGATACCAGGGTGACTCTCCTTGTCCCACCAAGTTGGTTGGGGCGAGGGTGTTTGGGACATTTTGTTGCATGGCATGGTCTTCCTTGGTGGCGTTCTTAGGTAAAGATTTATCCTTGTTGAATTTGTTCCTTTAAGGAAAGTTTGACCTAAAGCTTTGATTTCTTTCAACCATGGTCATTCTATTCATGACAACCCTTTGCCGTTGGTTGATCAGTAGTGAAGTTGTCCAATTTTTGGGAAAATGCTTGGATAACGGGGTCATCTTGGGGTCTAGGCTTAGGTTTAGGGTTAATCTTGACCCTATGGTAGTTGAGCATGTCTATTCGAGCGACATTTAGATTTTGTTCAACTGCAATAGTGATTTTCTTTGTATCAACCAGAGTTTGAGGTATTTTATCTTTGAGAACATAAGTCAAGTGTCCATGACAACCAATTATGAACCTATCAAGGATGATGGCATCAAAGGGCTTAAACCTACCAGGGACTTCCCTAAGGAGGTTATCAAATCTCTAGACAAAATCCTTAATAGTTTCTTTATCGATTTTCACTACAACAAGAAACTTGTCGAGAAGAATACCTCCTTCTTACTCTGTTGCCCATATTTTCTTAAAATCCTCACAAAGAGTGTCCCAGTCAGTGGCACTTCCATTAGGCATGCTAAAGTACCAACATCTAGCATCTCCATCACGAGAAAGGGCAAATAACATCATAACCACATCTTCATGATCAATATACCTATTTGCCCGATAAAAAATGTGGATATTTCTTTCAGTGGAGGATGTGTCATTACCATTAAACCTATGCAACCATTTATGTTATCTATCAGCCAAGGGATGAGGAGCATCAAGGTGCCTACTAAAGTCCAATGGTTTAAAGGCAACAAGGTTCAAAGTCTATTCATGTTTGTAGTGGGGGGAGGATTGGGAAAAAGTTGCCTAACTAGAGGTGCGGTTGGTTTGAGAGGAGAAGTGGCTACCTTCGTAGCTCTCCTAGCTGTGCCTCTTGTTTGTGGAGCTATGGTTCTAGGAGTATCCTCAAAAGAGCTACTAGGGGATGTAGTGTGAATTGTGTCTGGAGTCACCAGAAGGGGACCTATCTTATTGTTAGAGATTATCATAGTTCAAAGAAGGGGACCTATCTTATTGTTAGAGATTATCATAGTTCAAAGGGTAAATCTAAGGCTTCAAACTATGGGGAAATTTGGATCTTAGCTGGATCCACATGCACACCTTGCTCATCAATAATGTAACCTAGATATTGGACCTTGTCCATACCAAAGGAACATTTTTCCAAGTTTGCACATAGCTTGTGATGCTGTAGAGTATATATGACCTCCCAAATATGTTGCAGGTGCTCTCCTTAGCTCTTGCAGAAGATGAGGATATCATTGAGACTTATTTATTCCCTTCCTGAATGGAGAAGAACAAAAAATTGATAGAATGAACAAGAAAAAAGGGTCTAATATGCTTCCCTTCTCCTTTTCGCACGTATTGACTAATATGGGGGAAACGAAAGAAAAAATTGCATTTCAACAAATTTTCATTGACCAATTAGAGTTATACAACCTCGAACGGGTTCGTGAAAGGCCACAAGATGTCATCCATCAACCTCATTAAAGTTGCGAGGGCATTCGTGAAACCGAAGAGCATGACCAACCACTCGAAGAGACCCTCCTTGGACTTGAAAGCAATCTTCCACACATCCATGGGTTTAATTGGAACTTGGTGATAGATGGACATCAAATCAATCTTGCTGAAGTATTTGGCCCCCTTAAGCTGATCAAGAAGGTCATCAATCCGTGGAATCGGGTACCTGTTCCTGACTTTGATTTTGTTCAGGGCTTGATAATCAATATAGAGCCCCCAAGTTCCATCCTTCTTTTGCACAAGTGCAATTGGGATCCCACAGGGTGAGGAACTTGGTCAGATGTGCCCTTTTTGTAGCAGCTCTTGGATTTGCCGCTTGATTTGCCCGTTTTCCAGAAGAGACTGACGATATATTGGCCCATTGGGTTGAGTTGTGTGAGGGGTAAGGTCGATGGAGTGCTTGACTTGACAATGCAGAGGTACCCCTGTGGGTGAGGAGAAAATGTCTCTGTACTCTTCCATGACCTTGTCCACTTGCTTTTGCTACGCAGAGGAGCCTTGTGTAGAGACCATGGATGTGGCTGTGATCTTCCCCTTACTTTGAGAGTGAATTAGGAGGAAGACAAATTTCCCAGTCTGGGAGATGATCTTACTGTATTACTTAGCAGAGATTAGAGAAATAGCAGTAGGCGGGGCTACCTCTGGTATCATTTACAGTTTTCTGCCCAAAGTAATAATAACAGTATGAGGCTTGGACTCATACACAACATGACGCTTCCAAAAGTATGGTTGGCCCAACAAAAGATCACAAACTTCAAGGGGAGTAACATCACAAAATACCTTGTCCGTGAAAGGATTGCTGCTATAGGGTAAGCGACACTGTTGGTTGACGTGGAGATCTTGCCCTTGGTGGAGCCACCCGACAGTGTATGGCTGTGGGTGTGGTGTTGTTGGCAGGCCCAATCGCTTAACAACCTTTGATGAGATGAAACACAACCTTTTGACTTCCACTATCGACAATGAAACACAACCCCCTTGACCCACATATGTGAGTGGAAGAGACGCTCCCCTTCTTCCGGAGTCCAGATCTTTGGGCTCCTTGTGCTGGACCTTGGTGGTAGCAACGATGGCATTAGGTTTTGCTTCAATGGTCTGTTCACTTTGTTGGGGCCTGATTCAAAGTCGGAACTTGCATCTGACTCTGAAGCTTTCATCTCGGCCACTAACGACACTGGGGCTCATGTGGAACTCACACCACTTTCCCGTGTCCTTTATCTTCCCATTGCTATTATTTGCTCGCTACTTCGATGGGTTTTCTTAGGTTGTTCCACCTTGGCTCTGTCCTTTGTTCTACAGTTTGGGGGTGCCCTTGCCTTGCTTCAGATTCGCAGAACCAAAGTCTTGCTTCTTCTGTTTAAATTTTTGCTCGATTTGGGTAGCATATCGGTATGTCATGCAAAATGAGAAGATGTCTAGGAACTCCATCTCTGTCTAGATGTATTTGTGTTGACAACCACGATACTTTAGCACCGGATGTCGCTCATAGTCCTTAATACCCAACTTCGTGCGCAAAGTATGAAAGATATTCGTGAACTCTGGCACGTCTTAGTCCCTTTCCTATTGTAGTGTGGTCCATTTTATATATTTGTCTTCGTAGCTTCCAACAAGGTAATACTATTCCTTAACAACATCCTTAAAAGAGTTCCAAGAGGGTGTGACTGAAAATAGTGCAGACTCCTTCGTGGCCCTTTTCTCACAATAAGTTTCCCACCGGTCCTTGACGTGGAGGGCGAGTTTAAGCAGTGCAAAAGTAATCTTTTCTCTATCGGAAAAATCATGGATCAAAAAATATCCTTCCAACAAATTTAACCATTTATCTACAACATTTGCATCTATCTGACCTTCAAATACAAGAATATCAAAGTTAACTTGTACCTTAAAGGGTGCGACACCTTCGAAGTGACTGCTGGATGAAGATGCATCGCCTATTGGTAATTGCCAAAGGATTTGGGAAAAGTAATCCATTATTTCATTCCTCTGTTGCTCGAGGGCTTCTTTGAGCAACAATTTGATAGGATCTCCTGCTCCCTTGTCTTTTATTTGTTCTGCCATGGGAGGCCGTCGAGGTCAGCGAGGATGGTCTTGCAAGGGTTCAAGCAGTTTGAGTCCCAACTCCTTATGTCTCGACCTTGTTGGGGACATGCACAAAAAACAGATAAAGAGTAGGCGAATTTGATACCACTGATCCAAATTTATGTAGGAATGAAATGAAACACAAATTTAAACCAAAAACATAGAGATATAGTGAAACTGGACTTCAATTAATAAATAGCAAATGTTGGAAACTGTTTGCATGCAAAATGAAAGAAAACTAGCTTGAGTGGTAGTAGCTTATCTGTTAATTTTAGATAACAATGGTATGTTCTATGCTTAAGAGCAAATTTACTTAAATTTTCTTATTAGCCCAATATCAATATCCAGATTAGCAATCACATCAACATGATAGTAAAATGCAGATAGAACATAAACAATAACAGTAGAAGACAAGCGAAGACAAGAGGACACAAGATATGGCACCAACCAGGGACAGACCCCAATGTGGGGAAGCACTTTGATCAATCCTTCCTATTATTCTTCAAAAGTTCAGCAGAGAGAGAGTACAATATGCAATATTCACTTGCCCAATCACAGTGAAATCTGTCCCGACAAACAATAGCTATAGAAATCAGTAATCAGAAAGTCAACGCTGGTCAACAGGGCAGAATTTGACCTCCAAAATAGCTCGGTCAAACTTGGTGAACTCGACCTCTAACAACAAATCAAATCAGCCCCAAAAACTGTCCGAAAATATCCAGTCAACTACAGTCAAACCCTTATGCAGTCAACACTGGTCAAACAACACAATTTGCCTCGTTTTATGTGCCCAGAAATGCAGCCTACCCAAATAGAGATAACCCTCACAAAACCACAGTTAAACAGGTCAACGTTGGTCAAAAACCCTTCCTACAACTTCGGTCAACTCTGGTCAATGCAGGAACAAAACTGCCCTTCTTCGCACGTGTGGAGAGCTGCCTCAGAAATCCATACCCAATCAATGAAGGAGAGAGAGATATGTGTGTGAGTGAAGTGTCTAAATGAGGAGGCACCTTGTATTTATATGCAAACGTTGAGGATGAATAGACGTGACTGTTGGGCTTCTGAGCCTAAATTAGTTTGCTGGCTGACCTTGACAAATAAAAAAAATAAATTCATAATTCCATTTGTACATGTCAGAATGAGATGATCTTTAGGTCAATCCTACACCTCTCGAAGAGAGGAATCCAATAAAAATATCATCTGCCTCATATGAGCTGTCCAAGGTGAAGTTTGGCCCTAGTTGCCAAATTTAACATTATCTCTAAGAAGAGATGTGACAACCACATGCTTTCTGAATTTTGTTACAATGAGGCTTCGAGGTCATTTTATCATGAAGAAACAATGAGAAACCCTAAACATCCAAAAACATAACCATAGGAGATAAAGCGCCAAAAGCTTATGGGCCCCGATGGGGTTAGTTGGAATGTCAACTTCCTGGGGTTGTAACTTTGGCATACGATCTTCGTTTGGCGTGCACGATAGCCTTTAGAAAAGTCTATTTGAGGACAACACCTTTCAACTGCAAATGTAGTCTTTGATTGATGTTTGCCCATTTCCCCAAAAAGACTGTTTAGGGCCTCAAAACAACTTCAGAAGTTCAGGGCTCAAAAAACTTCCAAAAATAGGAAATTGTGTTTAAAAATAGGACACTGATAGGAAATAGTGTTAGGGGTCCAATTGGAATAGGAGGATAACCACTAGTATCCACCTGGATCAGCTTGGGACTTGGCTAAGGTGTAAAGTTCATTACAAGAAGAGTGAGGGTCCTATTCCAATTTCCAACTTGATTGAAATTTTGTTGAATATTTGTGGTCAACTCTACGAAATGTGATCTAAACTAATAGGGGTATTTTTGAATTAAACTTATGGCAGGTTAAAAGAGGTATTTTTGGCTGAGCAAGGGTGTACCTTGCGACACCCTGATTAGGGTTCACACAATAAAAAAAAACTTCGTCATACCACAGACACTAATTTGAATAACGAAGTCTTTCTATCATCTGCTAGCCACAAAGACTTGGTCAAGCAACAAGGGTTTGTTGTTCAGGTTTGATGTGGAGATTCTGAGGGATAATGTTTTAGACAAAGGCATCTTAAGGGCTCAGCTAAGACAGATTATCTTCCTGGTGATTGGTTAAAGGCAACAATTAAGTTAGGGGACCCTACTGTACCCGTTACCTCGTCCTTGAGGATAACATCCTAACAATCAACCCTCTAGGGCTACGACTACCCACAAGGAGAAGAATCAAACTTTTGTTGCAGTAAGCTCAGAACAACACAATGAGCTAATTAGTAAAGTAACACTAGGATTGGATAATACTAGCATAAACTACAATTGAATGCAATGTTATCAGAACTGAATTGGAAAACCTTGTAGACCGAGAACCAGTAAAAAAACTAGACCAAAAAACCGGTTGACCAAAAACACATTAAATATTCAAAATTCAAAGAAAAATATATATGTTCCTGGTCATCTATATGAATCCAAACCATTTATACACAAATAAGCAAAAGTTCTCATTTATATAGCATGTAAGGGTGCACATAACCAAAATAGCATTGAGTGCAATCCATCTCTGTGTTGAAGAAATTTTAACTAGATTCGGTCTTCATATTGACTAAGTAATTATGTAATGAAGAGAGAAAGGTGATAAAATGTATTTTTGTAAAGCTTGGCTCATGGGTTTCATGAGCAAGAAGTTTTTATAGGTCAAAGACTTCTTCTTGATGTCTTTAGGGATTTGTCATCTAGTCATATATATATTTTAGAGTCATGTATTAGAAGTATTGTTACACTTGAAAAAGAGCAATTTATTGGAATAATTGTATGCTCCAAGACCTTTTCAAGAAGCTCCATAAAAGTTGGCTCAAATATGATTAAACTTACCCCTTGATGAAGTCGGCCTACGTACAGAAGTTAAGTCGGCCTGGAAGAGGGAGACAATCCCTATATAAAGGAGGAACTGCAGCCTCATTTAGAGGAATCAATTCATTCAAGTTCTGAGATTGAAGTGCGAGAAAAAGCCCACGTTCTAGTTCGTAAAGAAGAGGCTATTCAACAAAGAACAAAGGGAGTTTAGCGTAGTAATAAGGGCTCTTTGTTTTGGGTCTGCACCTACCTCGCATCTTTGAGGTAGGCCGAAGGTCACTAAAGGAAAGAATAGTAATATCAAGGATCTGCTATCTAGTGCCAAAAAGAAGTACGAAAAAGGACCATACAACAAAGAGTAAGGGACTACAAGGTGTGCAAAAGAGAGACGATATTAGTCTCTGTCTTGATCTCAGATATTTTAGGAAGAGACCGAAACTATACATAGTGTGAAGGAGGACTTCCACAGCAAGAAAGAGACCTTGATACTGTGTATCAAGTGTGTACAAAGAAGGATCCCTAGAAGGCCGAGTCTAAGTCTAAGGAAGGCTGGAAAGAAACTTATTGTAAAGGGCTATTAGACCGGTGACCAAGTTTCCTTAGTTCTGGTGCAAAGTAGTGCAGAAAGGGAGATCAACATAATCAACATAAGGAGCCTAGAAGATCAATGACAAGGTCTTGGAGGCATACTGAAGTAAAGGGTCTAGGGTTTGGCATTTGTCAATTGAAGCTTCAATAAGAGAAATTTGCAGAAGCGTTTTCCTCTCTAGGATAGAGAGGTCTTGCCCTGGCTAAGAGCCAACATTTTGTGTTCTTGTCTCTTTTGTTTTGGTAACTGTTTGATGAAGTAAGAGAACACACTCTAATAATAATAAGAGAAGATTGTGCTAATAAGAAAAAGTAAAAAGCACCTCACAAATAGTTATCATTATTAGAAGAATCTCATCATATCTAGATGCCTTAGATTCTTCAACACTTTGAACCAAAAATACATCAACAAATAGGCTCTAGAGGGCCTCTAGCATCCAAAAGAAATCATGCTACAACAAATACCTACATATCATCAAAATAATTGCCTATATTAGGATCTTCATCATCAATATAACCCTCTAAGCACTAAAATAAGATAGAAAACTTGTAGCATGTTGAATCAAGATTTTGTTTGAGTGATGAGTATACATTTTTAGTAGAGTCATGGTAGAGGAGTTCGACAACCAATGCCATTAACATCAAATTACAAAGACGGCTTGGTGCTATTTATTAAATGCTAGTTCCATACCCTCGTACATGACAAAATTCAATGGAAACGTTGCAATCCCCCCAATCTTGAAATCCTGAAAAATTGTTGAGTCGATTGGATTTTGAGCAAGATCTAAAATTCTACTTTCTTCATATGAAATCCAATGAGGTTGGAACCACTCTCAAACATTTTGAGTCATTTCATGGTAATGTTAAGTAAAATATCACTTTTATTTTAAGAATTTAACATTACCATTAATTGCATAGCAATACTAGGGCAATAGGCTTGAATATTAGGCCGAGGGCCATAGGCTTGAATATTAGGCTGGCCTATGGGAGAATTAGAAGTGGGCCAACCAAATGAAAAAATAAAAATAACAGACAAATTTTTAAAGCTGACCCGCAAAGGTACAGACTGCATGGAACCAATCCCGATCCGGCCGGTTCCGTTACAGAACCGGCCGGTTTAGTGGTGAACCGGCCCATTTCAGTTCCGGAGCCTGAACTGGACCAGTTTTGGGCCCAAACTGGTCAGACTGGCTGGTTCTTCCGGCTCCGATAACACTGCTGTCATATGAATGCACACTGCTGTTGTATAATTCTCTCTGATTTGTTGGAAACCCTAGACAAAAAAAAAGAACCCGGAGGGCAAAAATTCCCTTGGAACATTACAAAAATGGATAATAAGCTATTAAGCCTTTTGTAATCTTTGTATCTCTGTTAATAAAATTATAACGTCAGTGGAAGTCCAAACTATCATCCAAAATGATAAAATCTTGAGTACTATGCAAATCATGAGGGGATCTACAGCAGATTTTTTCTCAGATTTGAGGCAGTAACATCTAACACTATGGAAAGCTACATAGATGGGCACTACGGATTCAAATTAACTTAATATCCCAGAGGTCATTGTTTGACAATAGCCTGAAATATGCTGTTGTTAATTGACTAAATACGTTAGCAAAGTGGGCTAGTCTTGTTCTGTTCTGTATTAGTATGTGGATGTGCACAAGTGTATTTCTTGAGAAAGGTATGGAATTGCAATCAAAAGTCTTTGACAACTGATAATTATTATTAATGAACTCATCATGGGTGAAAAGTAGTCATACAAGAGTAGAAAAATGTGTGCATTGTTAACAAAGTAAAACTAGAAAGGGAAAAAGGTGATGGATTTGGAAACTTTTGAATCCTTGACATTGCTATAGAGTTCTATCTATTCAATTCTGACCATGTTTTCATACTTCAATACATGCAGAAATGAGAAAACAGCCCACACGACGAGCTGTGTATGAATATATGAGGGGGAAAGTGCTGGATGTTTTCCCTGAATATTGTAAAGAAGCAGAAGACCACTTATCAAAAGCCGTAGGTTATCCCATATAACTCTAACAAAACCTGTTATCTTTTGAGTTGGAAAATAGTGTCTATGTTCTTTTGTCTTTTCATGGCCTCGTGTCCCTTGATAAACATGCACTTTGGTTGAGTGTGCTCCAGGTTAAACTGGATCCTTCTCTGGCGGATGCCTGGCTATGCTTAGGCAATTGCTTCTGGAAGAAGGGTGATTTGAATGGAGCGAAGAACTGCTTCGGTCTGTCTTTGAAAAAGGTTATTTGTGCACCCTTTCTGCCACAGGAAGCCCTCATTAAGACCGGTACTTCAAATGATTAGTTTAGAATGGAAAATATTATCCAATTTTTCATGCTTTACTCCTTTAAAATTGTGCAGGGTCCTAACAAAAACATACTTCGTCAACTTTCAATGCTGGAAAGGCAACTAGCTCAAGGTAAGATTGCTAATTTTCAAAAAATTAAGATTAATATATATCTGTCTTATTTCAAATCGTGGATGGAAATGATGTCAGCTCCAGATACTGTACTGTGTATTGTATTTTCTTAGGAGTTTACAAACATGGCATTTTCTCACCTGTATATTGTGAATAAAATGTTTCTCTTGGCCATTAATACAAGAAAGTAATGTACTGTGTACATAAGAGTCATTTGATACAGAAAATGTGGGCTGCATAGCATCTAATATGAGGTAGACCAACTCTAAGTAAGCCCCATTCTCAAATTCACCCAAAAGCATTACGAATCAAAACTGCCACTTAGGCATACAATGAAGCTAACTGCAAACCAGGTGCACATAGCCAGAAATAGCTGTAAAGTCCAGCCTTCTGGCAAACTTAACCAAAAGCAGAAAAAACAATTTCATAACGCAAGCAGCTGATGGGATAATTCTAACATCAAGTAGAGGGTTATCATTGTCCTTTGGGGTGGTCCCCCAGCCATCATTAGTCAGTTCCGGACAGTGTTGCACGAAGCGCCCCCCCCACGGTTCCAAGCCCCGAAGCGCGTCCCGTACGGAAGTGCCTAGGAAGCTTGGCCGGAAGCGGCGCTTCCGAATTCGGAAGCGCCGCTTCGGCTTTTTTAGCCGCTTCCTGGAAATTTGGAAGCGCTGTACGGAAGCGCCAAAGCGCGCTTCGTACGACGCTTCGGGCATTGGAAGCGTGGCGCTTCGGAGGAGGAAGCGTACGCTTCCAGAAAAGCTTCTGGAAAAGCGTTTAGAAAATCGTTTTTTTTCAATTTTTTTTTTTAATTTTAGGTGAGTTTGCTTGTTGGGGGTGGGTCCACCTTGGGTTAGGGTGACGAATGAAGGCAAAAAAAAATATAAATATAGCAGATGCTCCCTCATGGTAATGTTAAATTCTTAAAGTAAAAGTGACATTCTCCTTTATTTTTCATTTTCATCCTTTTACTTAAATTTTTAACATTACCATGAAATGACTCAGGATGTTTGAGAGTGGTTCCAGCCTCATTGGACTTCATATGGAGAAAATAGAATTTCATATCCTATTCAAAATTCAGCAGACTTAACAGTTTTCAGGAATTCAGGATCAATGGGATTGTGGCATTTCATTAGATTATATCAAGTATGAAGGTATGCGATTAGCATTTAATCAAGAGCACCGAGCCCTATACGTACCCTAGTGTTGGTGGTGTTAATTGTTGAACTCCTTTGTCACGCGGCACGCCCTTAGCAAAAAATTACCTTTCAATCAAGTCAAAATCATCAATCAAACATGTTAAGCTTTTTCTACCATATTTTAAGTCTTGAATTAGGTAGTTTGATCAAAATTGGACAATGTTGACTAATATCCCTAGACAATCGAGGTAGAGACAAAGGCTAGACAAGAGGAGAGGAATCTAGATTCTAGATCATTAATGTACAATGGATGTTATATCTATCTTGATTTATGCAAAAATATGCATGTTTTCATGTATTCTACAATTAATTTGGTATTTGGGATGTTTGTTTTGAGTATAAATGCAAAAAAATATATATATATATATATATATATATATATATATATATATATAGCGGACGCTTCCGCGGACGCTTCGCTGCCTAGATTTTTGGAAAATGACGCTTCGGCGTCCCCGCTTTCAAAAAACGCTTCCACTTCGTGCAACATTGGTTCCAGATCTGAGATGGCATGCTCCTCAGTCATCATTTCCTTGTTAAGGCTCCTTGGGGGGCTTCTCTATCTCAGAAATGGCAAGGGTGAGTTGTGAGAATTCTTCTTTCGTGTGGTGGTGGAGGCATGTCTAAATGGGACATGACCTTCCATGAAGAGGCACTGCCTAGTATATAAGCAGGCCCTTCACTCTCATTTGTATCATCATTCTTATTCATAAATTTAATATATATTCTTGTATCTCAATGGAGATCTTTATATTCCAAGTCTTTTGGAGTATTTGACTTAAGGTACGAACTTTGTTCGTTTCATTTGTGGTATCAGAGGAGTTCGATCCTTTGGCCGCTTCACCGCTGCACAAAGCTAGCTTGATCCAGGCCCTTGGCCATCAAAGATTTGTCAACATTGTTGGCGTCAAAGCTTTTCGCTATAAAGCTTCTGGAGTTTCTCCATTCTACCGGATTCGCCAGTTTCGTCATTCATTCAAGCCTTTTTGGCCATAAAAAATAAAATTAAAAAATACAAAAAACAAGTTAAGAGAAATTATATTTAATAAAAAAATAAAATAAATCAATAAATATGTTAAAAAAAGTTACAAAAAAACATATAAAAGGAAAAAAACATTATAAAAACTAAAAAAATAAAAAATAAAACAAATTTATATTACAAAAATATATAACAAAAAAATAGCAAACGTACTTGGCCGTCGGAGCCATGGTGCCACCGTTTGTAGCTGCCCAAAAATTTCAATCGCAGTATCCTCATTGACTGACCCTTTGCAGACCACAACAGCAAACCGTCCAACCATAATTTCGCTGTTCCGTCCATCCCTGCACTAGCGTGCTGTAAACCAACTGTTCTGTCACCCATCTGTTCAGCCTTGTGCCTGTCCGCTTTCCTCCTGACCATATATAACAGTTGACCCCTTCCACAACACTCTAGCCGCCACCGACTCTTGTTTCGTGCCACCACAACTGTTAAGAGGATCACTGCATCTTGCCATTGTCTAGTCGCAATCCACGACCTGATAGGCCGCCAGATGCCACACACAACCCGCCAAACAACTGAAGCAATACGCCTTCACAACAATGACTTGGCCTTGTCGCTCGAAGTTCGAATAGCCAACCGCTGCCTCATTCCCTACTGTTGCATCCTACACCACCATCCAAATAATTGGAACAACTGTCCATCGTCTTCCCACGCTGGTGTCGACGGACCATCACAACCAAACCACACTCGACTTGTCTTTTCGTCCACTCCTCGACCGAGACCATTGCCATTGTTCGACAATGACCTCTTCCTCATCATCTGCATGATCGACACCGTCCACTCCTCTGTCCCGCCACCAATCCATGATCATTAAAGGAAATATTGCTAAGTCAATTTCGGTGGACCATTCAGGGTCAATGCTGTATGACAGAGTAGCAAAATAAGGAGTTACACGATACAATGATACACTTCCATCAATACTTCAACCAATCTAGTCATCAAAAGTTGCATCCGCTACCAATCAAGGTTATCAAAAGTTGCTACCCGTTCATTAAAAGGTTAAGAAAAAATAGGGTTATTATTTAGCTTAATTAAAAAAAACAAACAAAGGAAGAGTTTTTATTTATTTATCAACATTGTAGAGATATAGAGAAAGTTAAGAGATTATACATAAAGAAGTTTATTTAAAAAAAAGATATCATAAAAAATAATATCTAAAGTAAAAAAGGTACCAAGTTTAAAGTAAGAAAGGTATTTAAGATTTCCTCTAAGAGTTCATTCTAGAAAAATAAATGGAGTCTAAATCAGAAATGAAGGCTGAAAAATTCCCATGAACTAAATATAACTATGCCTCAGTGCTATTTAGAATTAAAGGGTCTATTGCGGGAAAAGATGTTACTATCGCTATATCACCAATCGAAGGTAAAAATTATATAAAACCTAAAATCACAAACCAATTGGTGTTTCTCGAGTCAAATATAATTGAAAAATTACACTGTTTTGACAACAATATATATGACATGACCAATTTACAATTAAACATTGGAGATTACACATTCACATCACAATTCTCAGTTCAAACCCTATGGAGTGATCAAGGTGACATTATTTTAGGTTCACCCTGGATGGAAACCCTTGGTTCCTTCATCCTGAATACGAAAAAGAAGTTTTTGACATTTTCTTACAAAAAGAAAAAAATAACACTACAGGATGTCACTGTGAAGCCAAATTCAGTGACACCAGAAGACATCCAAGATATTTCAAAAGTAATTTTTCAAGAAGGTAAAAAAGTATTACAAAATATGCAAAATGAAATTGACAAAATCACTGTTGATAGAAATGAAGAAGTCTTGCGACTTAAGGATCATAGCGAAAAATTACTAACACAAATTAAAAAGCTTAAGAAGGACAAGAAGTCGTTAAAAGACAAGTTAGAACATTGTATTCAAGAGGAAGTATCGAAGTTGTCAGTCGTAACATCCCCAGTTGAAGATAAAGAAACAAATACTGAACCAGTCAATAACAGAACTGAAGAAGAGGATCAATTAGTTGAAGGAAAAACACACTCACATGTTACAATCCAGATGATGGATATTTCAAACAAAGATTGTGTACCTAACTCAACAATCGTAGTACTAAAAGGAAACAAAAAAATTTCCACACAATTAATAAGGGAAAGTCAAACCAAAAAAGTTCCCTATCGAAATCCGAGTCATATGAATAGACATCTCAACCAAGCTATGTATCGGGACCATTCAGAACAAAGACAACAAACTGATGTTCCAAAGAATATTGATGTAACCTCAATCCAGTCCTATGATGACAACTCGTTACAAAATTCCAGTGATCAGAATATTCCACAGAAGATTAATCTAGGATGGTCTGATCCCTTCTCAGTGCGACAGTTTTGTTTCTCTTAGAAGATCATATCAACTTGTATCAATGAAGATAACAGTGCTGAGACGAGAAGACATTCGAAACCGAAAAAGAGATCAAGCCTTTTGCATCAACAAGCTTTGAGGACAAAGTTTTTTTGAGGAGGAAGACAATGTTGCGAATAAAATATATATAAATAATATAAATATAAATAACGAGGATAATTGTAATAATGATTAGTTAATTAGTAATTAGTACTGAAGAGGCATGTCTAAATGCGACATGACCTTCCATGAGGAGGCACTGCCTAGTATATAAGCAGGCCCCTTACGCTCATTTGTATTATTATTTTTATTCATACATTTAATATATATTTTTGTATCTCAATGGAGATCTTTATATTCCAAGTCTTCTGGAATATTTGACTTAAGGTATTGTTAATTTTAGTAACAATGGTATGTTCTATGCTTATGAGCAATTTTACTTTAATTTCTTATTAGCCCAATATCAATTTCCAGATTAGCAATCACATCAACATGATAGTAAAATGCAGATTGAACATAAACAATAACAGTTGAAGACAAGGGAAACAAGAGGACACAAGATATGGCACCAGGCAGGGACAAACCCCAATGTGGGGAAACCCTTGATCAATTCTTCTTATTATTCTTCAAAAGTTCAACAGAGAGAGAGAGAGTACAATCTTCAATATTCACTTGCCCAATCAAAGTAAAATCTGATCAATCAAACAATAGTAACAAAAAGCCCTAACCAAAAAGTCAACGCTGGTCAACAGGGCAAATTTTGACCTCCAAAACAACTCGGTCAAACTTGGTACACTCGGCTTCCAACAACTAGTCAAATCAGCCCAAAAATAGTCCGACAATATTGTTAATTCATGGTATGTTCTATGCTTAGAGCAGTTTACTTGTTTTTCTTATTATTATCCACAGATTAACAATCACATGTACATTAAGTAAAGTCTAGATAGAACATTTAAATGATCAACATAAAACAAGCCAAAACAAGAGACACAAGATGTGGCGACTAGCCAGGGACAAACCCCAATATGGGGAACCGTTTGATCAAATCTTCTTTTACCTTCAATAATTCAACAGAGAGAAATAGTACAAAAATCTGATTTATATCAGCAGCATCAGACCCTAGATCAACCCTACACTAGGGCAGTCAATATCTGTCAAACCGAAGGCCAGATCACCTTGATTCTTGTGCCAAAAATTGCGTCCTTCCAAGGAGGATCAGCCACACCAAACTCGTAGTCAAAGAGGAGTCCACACTGGTCAAAGTTTCTTTTTGCAGCTTCAGCCCTAAAATCTGCGTCCTTTTTCCACACGTGTGAGATAGAGAGCCTTTTCTGCGCAGGAGAGAGAAGAAACTCTTTTCTGCGCAGGAGAGAGAGAGATGATGATGAGAAGTGAGTGTCCAAATGAGGAGGCATCCTGTATTTATATCCAAACGTTGGGCATCTGAGCCTACATAAGTTGCTGGTCGACTTTGATAATTAGTCCATAATCAAAATAAATTCATATCTCCATAAATACTTATCGGGATCGGATGATCTTTAGATCAATCCTACACCTCTCGATGAGGGGAATCTAGGAAAAATATTATCAGTCATGAATAAGGTGACCCATATGGAGTTTGGCCCTAGTTTCCAATTTTAACAGTCCCTCTCAACTAGGGAGAACTCCATCTGCAATTCATCTGACCGTCGCTACTATTCATCCATCAAATGGACTGCCTTGTACAACTTAACCCCTGCTCTGCTCTATTCTGTTTTTCTCTGCTTTGTTCGAACTATGAAGAAGAAGAAATGATCGAGGATGTATCATACCATCCTCCACTGACCTGAAGTCAGTCTGGAGTGTGTACCACTTTCACTGGTCCGAGACCAGTCCTCTACTGTCCCAAAGTTAGTTTCAGAGGGTGTACCACTCTCACTTGTCCCAGACCAGTATCATTAATCCCAGATCAATGGAGGTCATCCTAGCATAGGGAGTACGGTAGATACAACGATGCGTCCATCGATAGAACTACTATGGTCCCTATCCTCATTTCCCTGCTCATTGATCAGATGAGAGGTACTTCCCATGAGTCCTAGACTGCATGGGTAGGATGCCTCGACAGGAGAACTAATCATCCTGTCCACAGGAGAATGAATCATCCTGTGTAGTGGATGCCACAGAGAACTATTTATCTTGGCCTATAGGAGAACGAATCATCTTGTTCCACAATCGCCATGGAGAACGAATCATCCTGGCCCACAGGAGAACTAATCATCTTGTTCCATAGTCGCCACGGGGTGTCAGGGGAAGGTTGAACCTTTTACCCTGTACAAAGTGCACCAACAGGGGATGGTGAGTTACCTTGTGGTCATATGTTGCTCCAAGAAGTACCTCGTGCCCCCCTAGAGCTCCTAGAGCTCAGTACATCATACTTGCCCCTCAAAAGAGGGTCTTTGAACGACTCCAAGTCGTTCTCGGAAAATTAGGAATTTGACCTTTCTTAGGGGCTTTGTCAAAATGTGAGTGACTTGTTCATCTGTACCAATATGTTGGAGCCTTATAGCTCCCCGCTGCACCATATCTCAAATATAGTGGTATCTGATATCGATATGCTTGGAGCGATCATGGAATACGGGATTCTCTGATAAATGAATCCCGCTCTGGTTGTCACATAGGATCACGGTGGTATCCAATGTAAATCCAAATAGCTCACTGAAGAGCTTTCGTAACCAGATTGCCTCATAGGAGGCCATGCTAGCAGCGATGTACTTTGCCTCGGCGGTGCTCAGAGCCACTGACTTCTGTTTCCTGCTCATCCAGGATATCGAAGCAGATCCCAAGGAGAAACAATACCCGGAAGTGCTCTTACGGTCCACCACACTGTCTGCCCAATCAACATCAGTATATCCAAGTAGTCTCACATTTCTGATAGCGTATCTTAACCCATAAGTAATTGTGCCACGAAGATATCTCAATAGACTCTTGGCACCAATCCAATGTTTGTGGTGAGGTTCAACCATCTGTTGACTCAATGTGTTGACTGCAAAGCATATATTTGGACGGGAGTTCACTAGGAACATCAATGCTTCGACGAGTTGACGATACTCGGTTGTATTTCGTAAAACAGGTCTAGTAGCACTATTGCTTAACTTCTTGAAGTCAAGCTCCATCGGGGTGGTTATGGGCTTGCAGTCCACCATGCCGAATCTCTCCAATATCTTCACCACATATTTTCATTGAGATAGGAAAATCTCCCCTGGTTTCTGCCAGACTTCCAGTCCTAGGAAATAGTGCATAAGTCCTAGGTCTTTCATCTCGAACTCAGAAGCTAGCTCCCTCTTACATTCGTGAATGAGAGGGTCTGCACCTGTTAGAAAGAGGTTGTCAACATATAGTACCATTATGAGAGGCTTGTCATCTATAACCTTAAAGTAAAGGTTAGGGTCAGCTTCACTTCTAGTGAATCCTAGCTTTATCAAGTAGCTATTGATCCTCTCATACCATGCTCGAGGTGCTTGCTTTAGCCCGTAGAGGGCCTTCTTCAGCTTGCACACATGAGATTCTCGATCATAAATCTAAAATCCTTCGGGTTGCTCCACATAGACCTCTTTTTTGATCGAACCATGTAAGAACGCAGTCTTGACATCCATCTGATGTAGGTTCCATCCTTGCGAAGCAACAAGGGCTATGATCGAGCGGATGGTGGTATATCGGGCAACAGGTGCAAATATCTCGTCATAGTCTATACCTTCCTTCTAGGAGAAGCCACGAGCGACAAAACGAGCCTTATACTTTTCCGCACTTCCATCAACTGCATGCTTTATCTTGTAAAGCCATTTTGAAGTGACAACTGCCTTGTCTTGGGGTCTGGGGACTATATCCCAGACATTGTTCTTCATAATAGACTCATATTCTTCGGCCATAGCATCCTTCCATACTTGATGCTTGACGGCATCTCTGAATGATGAAGGCTCATTTTGGATGATTGTGCTCATGATGGTCAGGTATCCCCGATACCTGTTTAGTTTCTTACTTTCACGGAAGGTTCCTCGGGGTGCTGTGTGTCCTTCAACATCGTCAAGTGTCCCTCTAAGCCATGAAGGTCTCTTCCTTGAAGAGGAAGCCTCAGGCGGAGGAGGATCAATAGGATCCAGGGGTTCTTCCACATCGGGCATTGTCTCATCTTCTTTTTCTTTCGGTTCCCTGGTGTCAGCTTCTGGAGAGCTCCTCAAAGTAGGAAGATTGTCCACCTTGCTAAGGGCCATATCTTCTTCAAAGGTGACATCATGACTAATCTTGACTTCCCTTTGACCAGCTACATAGATTCTATAGCCCTTAGTATTTTCACCATAACCGACAAAGATTCCTTTCTTTCTAGATGCGCCCAATTTATTCCTTTTCTCTTTCGCCACATGAAAATATACAGGGCTTCCAAAAATTCTAAAATGAGATACGTTAGGTTTCTTACTAGTGAACATTTCTTCAGGAGTTTTGGAACCCAATGCTTGATGAGGGCATCGGTTTTGTACATATACGACGGTGTTTGCAGCTTCAGCCCATAGAAACTTCAGAAGTATTTGATCATGGAGCATAGCCCGACAGCTTCCACAATTGTACGGTTCTTCCTTTCCGCCACACCATTTTGCTCAGGAGTATATGGTGTAGTGGTCTCCCTTTTAATACCTGCCTCTTTGCAAAATTCATGAAACTCATTGGATTAGTCCTGAGGATCTTGATCTTCTTTTCGGTTTGATTCTCGATCAAGGCTTTGAAGTGTCGAAACCAGGAGAACACTTCATCCTTCTTTTTCAAGAAATATATCCAAGTCTTGCGAGAATAATCATCTATAAAGGTGAGGTAATATAAATATCTTCCCAAGGAGTTTACAGGCATCATACCGGATATGTCTGAGTGAATCAACTGCAATATATCAGAGGTCTTGCTTTGGCTTGAGGGGAATGGTCCCCTTTTGAGCTTTCCTTCGGCACATCCTGGACGTACACCTTCTTGTTCTAATCTGAACTTGGGCATCACGATTACCATTTTTCTCACATCAGGTAGAGCTTTATAATGAAGGTGAGCAAACCTCCGATGCCATAGTTCGGACTAAAGAGATGTGTCACAAGACATGACACCCAACGAACTTCCTCCGACCTGATATAATGAATCAACTCGAAACTCAAGAGTAAAAGCATCTTTAAAGTTCTTTTTCCATACGCGTACCTTGCCATTGCTGAAAGCCACCTTATAGCCTTTGTCTTCTGTTGCTGAAATGGACACCAGGTTCTTTTTGAGATCAGGTACATATAATACATCTTGTAAGTGGATGGTATTACCCTGATTTAATTGTAGTGTGACATTTCCTACGCCTTTCACGGGATATTTTGAATTGTCTCCAAGAACAATTTCCAGGTTGGTTTCTTTCTCTACCAGATTATAGAGAGCTTCTTTGTAACCAGTGAAGTGCCTTGAGGCACCACTATCAATAAGCCAATTTCCCAGCGAGTCCGGGGGAGCAGTAGTAGATAGAGCAGTTGGTAGATAATATTCATCTTGCTTATTGTCAACAGTGTTAGATTCATACCTGGAATTTCTTGCCTTCTTGAATGGTTGTCCTCTTCCTTGATTTCCGACACTTCTTTTACCTCTGCCATTTGACTTGCCATTCCTTTGATTGCTTTGAGAGGGATTTTGATCATCGTCTCGGTGTGAGTCCCTTTTATCAGGGCACTCCCTTGCATAGTGACCTGTTTTACTGCAATTGAAACATTGTCCTTTTCTTCCACTCTTTGGTCCAGCCTTTCCTTTGAATTTAGCCCCGGAATTGTTTCTTCTTTTAGTATGAGAAGAAAAGGCAGAGGGATGACCTTTAAGTATGGGCATTTCTTGCTCTTCCATCCTTGTTTCTTCTTGAATGCATCTGGCCATTAATTCCTCAAATCCAGGAATTACGTTATTGTTGAGAAGAGTAGTCCTGAATATATACCATTCAGATTGTAGTCCTCCAAGAGTTGTGAGTGTCATCTCCCTGTCAAGAATTACTTCCCCAATAGATAGGAGATCGTTCTTGATCTTGGTGATTCTTAAGAAATATGCTTGCATACTCTCGTCTTTGCCCTTCCTAATTTCCTTCAGCGTATTTCTAAGAAACAAGACTTGATTTGCATCATTAACTTTAAATAAACTCACCAGTCTATCGTAGATTTCCTTGGAGGTGTTTAGCTCAGAAACATAGGCCACCAAGCGCTTGTTGATAGAGTCTCGGATGATCTTCCTTGCTTTGACTTTTCCCTTGGTCCATTTGTTCCTAGTAGTAGCGAAAGCATTTGACGGAGGCTCAACAATCTCGCCTCTCACATGGTCCAACACTTCTTGCTCTTCTAATGTTAGATCGAGAGACATCTTCCATCTGTGATAGTTAGATTTCTTACGGAGTTTGTCTTCAACAGAGAAGTGTGTTGAGGACCCCATGATTTCTTTAAGATAGCCTTGCCAACCTTCTCTTCAGTGATTGCTCTTGCTTGGGCTTTGTCTTCACCTCAGCTCTGATACCATGTTAATTTATGGTATGTTCTATGCTTAGAGCAGTTTACTTGTTTTTCTTATTATTATCCACAGATTAGCAATCACATGTACATTAAGTAAAGTGCAGATAGAACATTTAAATGATCAACAGAAAAATAGCCAAGACAAGAGACACAAGATGTGGCGGCTAGCCAGGGACAAACCCCAATACGGGGAAACCCTTTGATCAAATCTTCTTTTATCTTCAATAATTCAGCAGAGAGAAATAGTACAAAAATCTGATTTATATCAGTAGCATCAGACCCTAGATCAACCCTAAACTAGGGCAGTCAATATCTGTCAAACCGGAGGTCAGATCACCTTGATTCCTGTGCCAAAAATTGCGTCCTTCCAAGGAGGATCAGCCACACCAAACTCGCAGTCAAAGTGGAGTCCACGCTGGTCAATGTTTCTTTCTGTAGCTTCAGCCCTAAAATCTGCGTCCTTTTTCCACAAGTGTGAGAGAGAGAGCCTTTTCTGCACAGGAGAGAGAAGAGAATCTTTTCTGCACAGGAGAGAGAGAGGGATGATGACGAGAAGTGAGTGTCCAAATGAGGAGGAGGCATCCTGTATTTATATCCAAGTGTTGAAGATGAATAGTTGTGTCTGTTGGGCATTTGAGCCTACATAAGTTGCTGGCCGACTTTGATAATTAGTCCATAATCAAAATAAATTCATATCTCCATAAATACTTATCGGAATCGGATGATATTTAGATCAATCCTACACCTCTCGATGAGAGGAATCTAGGAAGAATATTATCAGCCATGAATAAGGTGACCCACATGGAGTTTGGCCGTAGTTGCCAATTTTAACAAATATCCAGTCAAATCTGGTCAACGAAAGTCAACATTGTGGCAAACCCCTCTATAGTCAATGTTGGTCAAACAACCTGGATTTCTGTGCCCAAAAATACGACCTACCTAAATAGAGATATCTTTCACAAAAACGCAGTCAAAACAAGTCAACGCTAGTCAAAACAACCTTCCTGCAACTTTGGTCAACGCTGGTCAATGCAAGGACATAAACCCTTCCTTCTTCGCACGTGTGGAGAGCTGCCTCAAAAATCGAACCCAATCAACGAAGGAGAGAGAAGGATGTGAGCGAGTGAAGTGTCTAAATGAGGAGGCACCTTGTATTTATATGCAAACATTGAGGATGAATAGACGTGACTGTTGGGCTCCTGAGCCTATATTAGTTTGCTGGCCGACCTTGAAAATTTGTCCATAAACAAAATAAATTCATAATTCGATTTGTACATGTCAGAATGAGATGATTTTTAGATCAATCCTACAACTCTCGGAGAGAGGAATCCAATAAAAATATCATCTTGAATTCGGAAGCCGACTCCCTCTTACATTGATGAATAAGAAGGCCTGCCCCTGTCAGAAAGAGATCGTCCACATAAAGTACCAAGATGAGAGGTCTATCATTCTCAACCTTAAAATAAAGGTTCAAATCAACTTCACTTCTTGTAAATCCCAACATCATCAGATAGCTGTTGATCCTCTCATACCATGATCGGGGAGCTTATTTCAACCCATAGAGGGCTTTCTTCAATCTGCATACATGTGTCTGACGATCTTGAACTTTGAACCCTCTGGGCTGTTCTACATAGACTTCCTCCTTAACTGAACCATGTAATAAGGCAGACTTGACATCCATGTGGTGTAGATTCCATCCTTGCAAGGCAACAAGGGCTATAATCGAACGGATGGTGGTATATCGAACAACAGGTACAAATATCTCATCATAGTCCACACCTTCCTTTTGAGAGAAGCCTCGAGCAACAAATCTAGCCTTGAACTTTTCAGCACTTCCATTAGCTCCATGTTTGATCTTGTACAACCATTTCCAGGTGACAACAGATTTGTCCTTGGGTCTAGGGACCACATCCCAGGCATCATTCTTCATAATCGACTCATACTCTTCGTTCATTGCATCCTTCCAAACTTGATGCTTAGCAGCTTCTTCGAATGTGCAAGGCTCAGATTGAACAATGGTGCTCATTGCAGATAAGTACTCTTGGTACCTATTCAGCTTCTTCCTTTGATTATTGATGCCCCTGAAATTGTTATTGTTGTGGTTGTCATCATCATGAGGTGTATCCCTTCTATTAGGACACTCCCTAGCATAGTGGCCAATCTATTTGCAAATGAAGCATCTTCCCTTCCTTCCATTTTTGAAACTCGGCCTTCCTTGACATTGCTTCTTTGAACCTGCATTGTTCTTCTTTTTAGCATGAACAGAAAATGCAGTAGGATCATTCCTATTTGAAGGCATATCTAGTTCCAACATCCTTGTTTCTTCTTGAGAACATCTAGTCAACGATTCTTCAAAACCTAGAATCTATTCGTTGTTAAGAATAGTGGTGTTGAACACGTGCCATTCACGAGGGAGTCCTCCATGGGCAATGAGAGTAAGCTCCCTATCAACAATAGCTTCTCCAATTTGTTCACTCCAAAATTTCCCTAGGGTTATGTTGTGTTTAAAGAAATAATAGAGGTAACCACAAACCTACCTTTGAGATTAGGATCTAGCCTTCCTAACGCTCAGAGAGGGCTCTCTCTTAATGATTTAACTATGTTGAGTTAATTGATTTTAGGCTAGTTATGTAAGCTTGATTTGGTTTTGATTTGATTTGGTGGTGTAATCACTGATTTAGATGGATAGATGAATGTCTTTTTACCATTGGACTATGGAGTCAAAGTGTTAAGAAATCAGGAGTGAATCAAGTTCTAAAGATAGTGTCGATAGGGCAAGGTAGCTGAGCAAATTCAGACCTTTTAGGCTGAAGGGTGAAGTGGTTTTCAATCGGAATCAAGGAGTAGTTAAGGATTCCTCAAACCAGATAACGAGGGAAATGAAAGAGGTCAATAGAAACTAGGGAGCAATGAAGAATTCCCTACTCTAGATATTAGAAGAAAACATCAAAATGAATAACTGTTCAAGACAGAGTGTACTTAAACAAATTCTGTAATAATATTCTAGTTATTACATCCAAATTTGGAAAACATGTAAGTATGTGAAATACTTAAGAAAATAACAATTTAACAAATGAAAGATACTTCACTGAAGTGGCCAACACATGAATCCTGTAATGCAATGCCTTTATTACTCAGTCCAGTCTGCTGACTTGAAAATGTTACAATAAACCCTTAGGTTTCAGATCAATACAACCATAGAAAGGTTCAACAATCCACCCCTCAATACTTCGAATTGTGAAGTATTTATACAAAAACTATTACAAAATATCCTAAAACTGATTTAGGAATTATTCAAGGAAAATGAAATATCTTCATGCAAGAAGATAGAGACAACTATCTAACTAATGCAAGCTGTCCCTGTTTATTTGGCTTTGCTGTTTTCTTTCACTGATATTTTGCTGCTTTATCTCTTTTGTTGTTTTTCTTTATGCTAGCTGTCCCTTTACTCTGCCTTTGACTTTTAAACTTTGTCTTTCATCTGATACTCTTTAACTTAACTGATCTGTTACTCTTTACTGTTTTACCTTGACTGCTTTGTTTTCACTGTTTTACCTTTCATTTTCACAGTAAATCATTCAACTTTTCCCAAGACTCTGCATTTGGTAATTTAATCTTTACCATTCTTCTGAAGATTTCATCAGCCTTTGTGTATTTTGCAAATGTAGGTTTGTTGATAAAGAGATATTTTACCTCATGCTGGAGGTAAAAGAGATTCTCAAAAGTCTGATAGAGCACTTTTCCTGTTGGAATTCCTTTCATGGCTGAATTGTTTGCTTGTTCCTTTGCCACTTCTCTGATTTTCTTATCATAGTCTTCATGCCTCATCAACCTGTCATTAATGACCAATGGATTAGGCAAACCTTTCTGCCTCAAAACATCAAATTTGACCATGAACCTAGCTATTGCTAGCTCCATTGTTTGGCATTCCTCTTCAAGTTGCACCATCAAGTTCCTCTTAGAAATCACCCTTTTCATTTCTAGAATTGTTTCAGTCTTGTCACTTATGCCAATCTCTTTCAATTCCTGTTTGTTCTTGGAATTAAGAAACTTAATGATTTCATTGGCCTCTAGTTTTTTACCAAGTTCTTCCTTAACTTTTTGAATAGCTTCAGTTGCTTCCTTGATTAATCTTCTGCTCAAAGATGATTTGGATGGATGGGCCCACAACTGCTGCTTTGCTTGGGCAAGTGGTTCTTTCAATGTCAATTCTTTCTTTAACTTTTGTATTCTCTCAGTCAATCTATTTGACTTCTGTGTTTCATTTTATGCATGATTTGTGCCAACTTCTTTTCATCTTCTAGACTTTTTATTTCATCTTTTAAGTCTATTTATTTCATTTGTTTGGATGGACATATCCTGCATAGCTTTGATTAATTTACCTGCTTCATCACTAGGATGAGTTGCAGCTGTAGATGATTCTGTAACTGATGTAGTTGCTGATGTAGTGGGAAGTGCTGTAGCTACTGGAACTGCTGTGGCTGTTGAAGTTGCTAAAGTAGAAGGAACTGTTGTAGTAACTGTAGGAATAGTAGTGACAGGGATTGATTCCATGCTGGCCTTTTTCTCCTGCACTAACTTATCCATCTCATTTTCCATTTCTGTTAATTGAGCAGTTAACTGAAGAATGAAGTTCATCATCTCATCTTTTTGGTTTTGATTCTCTAGAACTTCCTTGGTCTGTGGATGTTCAATAGGAGGCAATTTTAGCTGTTTCTTCAATGCAACAATGTTTGCATTCTTTTTCTTAATGAGTTCTTCTGCACCTTTGACATTCTTTGGATCATATCTCACTTGAATAACTAAATCTTCAAGGGATTTAATTTTGTTATCGTTAGCTTGTGAGGATGCCTTCTCTAGTTTTAACTGTGCTTTGATGTTCTGTAGAGAATTTTGTAGTTTTTGTACACTCATAGCTTTGTTGGTCATAGTTGAGTATAAAATTTCTCCAGCTTGCTTATGAAATTCTATTTGGTCTATAGGATGAACATCTTTGGCAGGAATCTCATAATCTGTCTTTTTGTAATCTGCTGATGACTTAGGATGCTGTACTGTGGGCTGCAAAAAGGTCATCTGCATTTTTCCTGTCTTATAATCAAATGCAGAAAGTAATTTGTTATGGCCACCAGGAGTCTGCTTCAAGTACTGTGAATATATTTCAGCTTTTATTTCTTCATTTTTGGCCTTAATATCTTTGTATCTTTCTTTGATGTCTATTTCTCTGTCCATTGGTTCACTTGAAGAAGAGACTTCAACACTATGCTGCTTCTGGATGATCTGAGCACTAGAAGTTGAAGGCTGATGAGTTTCCTTTGAAACTGATGGAAGTGCATTTTCTTTAATTACAATGTCTGTATCAATGATCTCAATTGTATCAATTACTTCTTCTTGCTCATTTACTGGATTCAACTTTGTTTTTTTCTATACTAGTTTCAAATTGTTGTTTGTTGTATCTTTGTTTGAGCAAGAACCTTCTTCTCTAGTCCTTTTTGCATTTTTGTCCTGTAGGGCTGGAGTATGTAGAATGGAACTAGTATCCATATGCTCCTCCATATCCAATAAGGTGTTTTCCAACCACTCTGACTAGTTGGCATATCTTTCAATCTCTAGCTTGGACTCATGCATAAAAGGCTCAATTTAAACTTGAGTCTCAGTTTGTTTATGACACCCAAAGGATCATATTTCCATTTGAAACTATCACTGAACTTCATTTCTTGTAAACATATTTCTGCTTCCTCTCCAGCCTCCCTATTATTGCAGATAAAAGGACCAAGTTGGTTCTTGATTTTAAACTGTGTTTTCTTCTTGGCTGATAGAAAATTAACATCATCTGAATTTATGATCTGCCTGATATATTCTAGTGCAAATATCCTCATGGGGAGATATTTGGGCAGCTTATATGGAGTGAGTTGACATCCATACACCCTAATTTCAGTGTAGTTCTAGTATAAATACCAGTCTCTTGTTCTACTGTGTTTTGACAACTGTAAAACTTTCTTTATTTCATCACTGACCCTGGGTTGATTGCTACTGCTTAGCATGTACTGGGTGAACAAATGAATCAATGAAATCCTTGTAGCTGAAATCAGTGGAATATTTTTGGATTAAGGGTGTCCAAAAGATAACAGATCTAGGATTGCCCTTAGTGTCCAGTTTTTGGATGTTAACTGTAAACCTTTCTAATTGGAAATATAGAAACATATGGAACAATACTGAAGAGTATTTGAATACTCTTTCATCTGGCAATCTGATCAATTGATCATGGATTTTGTCTGCTAAGAATTGGGCAAAATTGAAAATTGTAGTTGGAGGGTTGCCTGGGCAAAAAATAGAAAGGAAACCAAGTATAGGTTCATCTACATGTTCATCAGTAGTATATCCTAGAATACAAGACAACATGGTTACAATTTGTCTGGTTCTCTTAGAGAAAATGGTGGCAGAATATGGAGGGTTGTCTGTAGGAACTTGAGCTTTTTCTAGGAGGAAAGTCTGAAAAATTTGGGATCTCTTGGGAAGGTCCAGCTTTAAGTATAGATCAATTAGGTTTTCAATAGAAAATGGGGCTTCATTAGGCTTTGGCTGGATCTGCAACATTTCATTTATTGATCCTACAGTGATTGTGAACAAAATTTGCTGGTTAGGAGAGACTATGGCTCTTTGACTTGGGAAATAGCAGAGTTGGCATAGGTGGATGATTTCAGGGAACTGGTATACTTGTGGGAACAAGTATTTGGGTAAATTTGACTCCCATAGCTGAATATCATCATTTTGGTTGAGGAATTTATCTTTGCTCCAGCAGTGGAGTTTTAACAGATTGTTAGGGGAGGTTGTGTCTTTGATCTGGAAATCTCTATCGGCTAATGGGAGGTGGTCAATATCTAGGTGAGGAGTTTGCAGGGGTTTTGCATTCAAAATGCTTTGGGAAGCCATAGATTTGTTTATTTTATTCAATTTATCACTATCTAGCTTAAGAAGTAGGCTTAGGACCTTTGGAATAGTGTGAAAAGATGAATACAGTCTGCAAAAAGGGTTTTGGATGCAACAATGGCTTTCTTTAGGTCGGCAAGGCTTTTAAATTGGTTCAATTGATTAACCTATTAGAAATGCTGTGCAAAGCTTAAGTACAGGCCTTTGACACTTCAGGAATACCTGGAAAATGAAGCTTTGGTATGTAGAAGGGTTCTCTGGGGGCAGCGGAGGCTTTCTGAGGCTTCAATGGTCTTTATACTGCTTCAAATCAGAGTTGGCAGCGTCTTCTGGTAGTAAAAGTTTGAATTCTGGTTGTAAATGGCTTAAAATAGTTCAACAGATATTTTGGCGCTTTAGAATAGGTCAGCAGAGGTTCTTTTCTGCAATCCTTAATAGAATAATGGTGAAAAGATTGGAAAGGGCGAATTCTTTCGTTTTTAACCAATAATGGTTAATCTTTGGTCGCGGTTAAATTTAAACAGCAAGGCGGTTTCATCTGACGTGAGGAGGCGGTAAGGTGGTTTATCGCACTGCTTTAAAGTTGTATGGTCAATGTAACAGGAATCGGCGAGTACTCGCGATTCCCAATATGATCGCCCGTGAAACGATCCGATCTGAAACTCTGCAAGTCAAATCGCGATGACCGAGTTTGACTCGTGGTCAATGCCAGTTTGACTCGCAAGTTTGCTGATTTTTCCAATTTTCCCGATTTTGCCAAGTTTCGCCAGTTTTGGGTTTAGGGTTTTCGCTTGGGTTTATCGGTCCACTGTCGACGCCGCAGAGCTATTCCTGGATTCCATACACCGCAGAGTTGACGCCGCAAAGCTATTGCATACACCGCGGAGTTGACGCCGCAGAGCCATTCATGATTCCATACACCGGATTGTTGACAATGCATACACCGCAAAGCCGCAAAGGCATTGCGGAACACGTTGATATATGTCTTGGAACACGTTGAAACAGTCCAAAAGTCTATCTAAACCAAGGTTGCACGAAACGGGGAAACGGGTACGAGTTTCCGAAACAGGAACCGATATGAAACGCGACCTCCCCAAATTTTGGAAACGGGGAAACACGAATATATATATATATATATATATATATATAGGACATTTAAGAAATATGTGCAATCATAAAGCATATATGATACATTCTAATTTATTACATTATGATAAAATTGTCAATTGTCAATGCATAAACTATAAGTCTCTAAATTTACATTACATTTACTCATGAATGATCACATAATGAAAATAGAAATATCCAAAATCAGCCATGAGAAATTTCTAATTTCTTGTCTCGTGCTTGATTGGGAGTCTCCTCCTACATAGTCGAACGACCTTAATGCTCTTGATCAAATACAAGTTTCATACCCTAGTATCCTACATGCTCTTGATTATTGGGAGTCTCCCCTGCATAGAGGGTTTGGTTCTCTTGATTAAATACAAGTTCCATACCCTAGTACATGATAAAATCCAATGGAAACTTTGCAATCCCCCCAATCCTGAAATCCTTGAAAACAGATAAGTTTGCTGGATTTTGAGTGAGATCTAAAATCCTACTTTCTCCATATGAAACCCAATGAGGGCGAAATCACTCTCAAACATCCTGAGTCATTTCATGGTAATGTTAAAAATTTAAGTAAAAGGATGAAAATGAAAAATAAAGGAGAATATCACTTTTACTTTAAGAATTTAACATTACCATGAACTGCATATGCCTCAAACTTCCTGATGAACTGGATATCAACACTAGGGCAAAAGTTCACTTTTATAACTTTAGATAGCATCTAGAAGCAACTAGAAGTCACTAGGATAACCTAAAAATAAATTAGAAAACCAATTAAAAAAAACACAAGTAAAAAGCTGAAACGTGAGTCGTACGGCCCTGAAATGCGTTTCAGGCTGTACTGGCCACGTTTCAGTTTCGTGAAACGTGGCAATATGGCCTAAACGCGTTTCAGGGCCGTACCACATGCGTTTTAGCGTTTCGTACTCGTTTCCATACGGAAATGCCCCCTTGCCCTACGTTTCTTGCAACTTAGATCTAAACCGTTCAGATAAATGTGCTGCAACACGTTGAAACAGTCTGAAATTATAAATGTAATCCTGATTACGTCTCTCGAGTCAAAGTATCGGGTATGACCAGAGGAAACCCTAAATGATTAAATTATGCTTTATTAAATTGACTCGAGACCATGGGTGCTTTGATTGCTGAACACAATAATATTGTAACGTTCAGTTCACTAAAACTAAAATGCATAGTTTCTATATAAATATTGTAATGTTCAGTTCATTATTATGTGCGTCAAAATAAAACTTAAAGGTTTTGGCAAGATTTGTGTTGGACAATTGGTATCATACCATATACTTCCATTTGGGGGTCTTTTATGAATAATGTTCTTTCTACCATTGATATGTATTTTTATTTCGATTTTTATTTTCTCATTACATAAGGTTCAATAAGTAATTGGAAATTTGTTCTAATTAAATTTTTTTAACGTTTTGTTGATAATTATGGAAAGTGTGGATGAATATTGTAATTGGGTTCACTAAGAGATTATTTATGTGTTACTTTACTCGAAGATATTTGGTATTTGTTGGACACCTAATCCTAAAGGGTTAGTGTGGAAGCCGAAAAGACAAAGCAGTCCAAGAGACCTTGGGATTTGAAACCCAAGAGTCACAACATTGTATTATAAATGTACATCTATTGTTAATAAAAAATGAACTCACATGATTTATCTTTAACATTGTTTTACTGTCCATGTGTGTTTAACATGGTATCAGAGCGGGCGAATTCTGGCCCTGCTCATATTTGAGCCACTTGTTTTGTGGTCTCTACCTACATGTCAGTTCTGTCTTTCTACTAATCAGAGTTGATCAGAATTGCCACCTTATTGAGCTTTGTATTCCTCATTCTGCACCATATTCTTTCCTACGCTCTGTGCACTCTCTATAACCGTTTTCTGCCATATTCTATTTATATTCCCTGCGCTATGCTCCATACAAACCTGACATTTGAACGCTGGTCCGACATTATTCTCCTGCTCTTCTGTTGCGCTGTCTGACCACCTGTTTGAATGCGTTGAGTGCCTGCCATTACCTGCGGTCTGCTACAATTCCATGTGGAGTATGAGGATTGTCCTGAGAATTATGAGGTTGCCCGTTACCTTTTAGAAATGAATCGCTGGATCCTTCTGTTACTCACAGTCAGAAATTTTAATGGCACTCATTTTAATTAAGCGTCACAGGCAGTAGAAAGGTATGATTCGGTTCATAGTGTAAATATTCGATGCATAGTATGTGATTCACTGTGCGTTGAAATCCATGTTCGTGGGTTGATATAAAAGGTCTCCATGTATTGATTAATTATTGGAATGAAGAATTGAACTGCTGCTGATCCTAAAACGTTTGAGAAGCTGTTAAAATTGCGTTGAAGGTTATGTAACGTTTGCTCTGAAGCTTGTTCCATTGACATATGTCATGAACCATTGTTGAAACGGTCATCATTGCCTCAAAAGTCATCATCGCCTCGTTCGCCTTCTCTGCCATTGCATAGAAAGTAAAAATAGTAGCAAAGGTCTAGCGGGAGAGAATCCCATCGGCCTTCATGAATTTTGCTGCATCTCCCGGTCACGTAGCTCTCCAGCCTTTTCAAAGTCCTGGCTTCGAACAGCTTCATTCTTTTCTTTTGTTATTTGTCTAAGTTCTTTTTCAAGCTCTCTGGCCTCCTCAGGAAGCTGTGCATGCCTCAATCTCACTCGAGAACCAGCCTCATTAATCAGATCAATTGCTTTGTCAGGAAGGAAACGATCACTGATATATTGATACGACAACTTTGCAGTAGCCACCAAAGACTCATCAGTATAACGAAGCTTGTGATGAATCTCATATCGCTCACGTAAACCTTTCAGTATCTGTATCGTTTCATCAACAGTTGGCTCTGGCACTTGTACTGGTTGGAATCTCCTCTCTAGTGCTGGGTCCTTCTCATCGCATCAACTACTCCTCTGACAATCTTAGCAGTCTCAGCCTTTGGAATCAGAGAAAAGGGGCGTAGAACTGTAAGGAGACTCTTCAGCTCCTCCCCCCGCTTCTCGTGTGAGGAGTGACGGCTCAGAGCGTTTGTCACTCGAGCCTAGTATTACTCGAGGCCATACTTGGTTCTGTTGAGCGCATGCTTGCAATACTTTTGGAGCATTATGCAGGGAAATGGCCTTTCTGGCTCAGTCCTCGGCAAGCAATTGTATGCCTGGTGTCAGAGAAATCTTCAGAGTATGCATTGAGAGTTCGTGATTAGATTCATCAAGCTGGTTATTATGTTGATACGTCAGACATAAAGATTCAGAAGAAGGTCCGGGAGGCACAACTAGCACAATACAACTATATTTTAGTTGTTGGTGAAGAGGAAGCAAACACTGGACAGGTTAGTGTTCGCATCCGAGATAAATCAACACATGAAGGAGTATGGATGAACTTCTTAAATTGTTTAGAGAGGAGATTGAAGCGTTTCATTAACTCAAGGCAGGCTAAGCTGCTTAGAAAATTATAAAATTTCAGAGTTAAAATTCTCCTCTGTCTTTATTTCTCAGCTAATTTTGTTGCCCTGAATTGGAAAGAAATTTTATATCATATTTGGAAGTGAAGAAATACACAATGTAGTGTAAAAACCTGTGTTCTCTGATCAGGAAATGTATATCAAGGTTCAGGGTTTGACCTGAACGAAGTCAAAGTTCTTATTGATGAAATTTTTGTGTATTGATGAGTAAAGTGACCACAGAAATATAAAAAATATTTTCTGATATTTTTTCTTGAATTGGCTAACAAGGGACGCCATTCTTGTTTAGTCTCCGATATTGATGCATCTTTGAGCTGCTACTACAGTCCAGTCCCTTCTTTCTGAGGAACTGCCATGGAGGATTTACAACTGAAGAAAAATCAGAGATTCGTTTGATACTGAGCGTTATTATTGTTGTTGCAAGAGAAAGCAGGAGCGCAGAACTAAAGAACCTGAACAACACTTTTGAGGTAGCATGGTTACACAATGATATGTGAAACGTTTTAAATATTAAATGCGCGCTGTCCAGTGATATTTGAAACTATCATATGATCCTGCCATTAGTTTTTGCTTCTCGATTTTTGCACATTTGCCAAGCACTTGGGTGTGTATAAACTACATATCATTGTCAGCTTTAGTAGAGGAGGAAAAGTGATATTTACCCATGCCTTCCACATGGATTCTGGAGAGACTACTTTACTTATAAATGAATAATATGCAGTACGGCACACAGACAATTTTTTGAGGACCCACAGAGTTTTTTGGATGCGTGGATCTATAAAAGATTTTGGTGAGCTGATTGTAATCTTTTATACTGCACACTGATCATTTGCTGACATTTATAAAGGATATTGCTGTGTACTGTGAGTAGATATTATTTTTCTGCATTAAGACAGATGGCCAGAACCAGTGAAGTATTACAGTTCCTTAAAACTTTGATATTATCTACTGTTGATGACACATTACAAATCAACAAAGGATCTCTCTCAGAAATTCAGACATGTTTACAAAATGCACAAGAAAAGATCGATTTTTTGCAGCTTGAATCACAGCTACAGCAAGAAGAGCTACATCAAAATAGACACCATTCTGAACCTGTTTTTGTTCAGAACATTGAGACAACCACCCATCAGCAGCATGTTAATAATGTTACAGATAAAGCAGCAGTTGTACATGCAGATGCAGAAACTCAATCTGCACTTCCCAAGCCCATCATCAGACCTTGGGAACAGCTTGTCCACAACAAGCACAGAACTGGTCTTGGATATGACAAGGACTTGTCCTTTCATATTCCAGACTATGCCAAGCCCATTCAGTTTCAGAGTGCTGGATTCATTTATGACAGTTCACCTGCTCCTCATGACAGCTCACCTCCAGCTGTTCCAGATTCTGCCCCTCTTCCACAGCAACAACAACAACAAAAACAACAGATAGTGAAATGCCAACACTGTGACCGAGTTGGCCATTTGAAAGATCACTGTTTTGATCTTCATCCATGTAAGCACTGTCATAAAACCAGCCATTCTTCACACAGATGCTTCAGAAACAAACATCCTGCAAGAACAAAGATTCATCTTGGATGGATCGCTTCTTGGCAATGGGCATCAACAGCCAAGAAGATATTCCAAACACATGTCAGAACTTGTTCCAGAGTATTGAACAGTCTTGCAGTTGAGTTTTCTCCATCTTCTCACCTTGTATCTGACATGGGGGGAAATGATGGTCATCTACAAGCTTCAAAGTCACATCAAGCGAGCTTGAGCCACAACCTGCCACACCAGTTTCAGAGTTGTAGCCAGAGACAAAGATGCCTGAACATGCCTTCAGTTGGCAATCTGGGACACTTCCTCTAGCAGAAGACTTCAGCTTCTTGCCAGTTTTGGAAGAGTTCCAGGAATTACAGAGTTGTTGGTTATCCTTAAACCATCACAGGTTGAGACTTCCCTTTTCAGGTTGAAGTTTTACCTTTTATGTGGGGTGAGACCTCCCTTTTATGGTTGAAGGTTTTCCTCTTTAAAACAATAGGATCACTTCCTCTAGCAGAAAATTTCAGTTCCTTGCCAGTTTTGGAAGAGTTCCGGGAACTGCACTAAGCGTTCCAGTGTTGGTGGTTATCCTTAAACCACCACCCTTTATACCAACATTTCATAGAGCACATTCAACCTAGTGCTGCCATGCATTTTTGCACATTTTGTATTACAGCTCTCTTCTTGGACTCATACATAACCCTTCGGATTAAGGGGGGGAATGTTGGACACCTAATCCTAAAGGGTTAGTGTGGAAGCCGAAAAGACAAAGCAGTCCAAGAGACCTTGGGATCTGAAACCCAAGAGTCACAACATTGTATTATAAATGTACATCTATTGTTAATAAAAAATGAACTCACATGATTTACCTTTCACATTGTTTTACTGTCCATGTGTGTTTAACAGTATTTAATAAAGTGAAATTTCTTTTATTATTTTTGGATATTTTGTATGTAATTATATTTTCAAATATGTGGTAAATTGCTCTTTTTTTGTGTAATATTATTGTATTGAATTCTTTTGAAATATCACCCGCTTTCACTAAAAAAACATCATAATTAGAGTTCAGGAGGTTAAGATATCACTTATTAAAAATCAATTATTTCCAATGTATTTTTTATGATGGGTATGAGATACTTATTCATTCATGATATTCTGGACATCTATTGATATTATGCATTGTTTGGACATGCCTTTACCGAATATTAACGAAAAATGGTTTTTGTTTGTTTGTTTGTTTGTTGAATTCAATATATGTGTATATTTTTATTTAATGAATTCAACGACTTTTTGCCGATTTTTTCCCGATCCGATTAAATCTCTACGCTCTTTTGCCTTGCCAATCCCGAGTCTGGTAACATTGGGTATGGTGGTATTATTTTGGAGGATGCGATATAACGTGGGGTTGCCACGTAGCAAAAAGACGGGTGGTGAAAAATAGTTTATCTCGCGTGCTTTTGTGATGTTAAAAGTTGAACGTCGGAGTGTGCGATATGGAATGCGGGCCATTGGATCTGGAGGTGGGTGATCGAAGGGTTATCGGGTGGCAGAGTTGTGAGGGATGAGTCGGGGTGTGGGGTCGGGTTAATTAATAAGGTGGAGATTAATATATTATTTTAATTAAAACTAAGTTTTAATTAAATTAAATATATGGAGGGGTAGAGGTTAATTAAGCGGGGTTAATATGATAGCGGGAGTTAAAATGAAGTGGGACCCAATATATATGAAGTGCTGCAATCTTTGGATAAATGGGTTTTTCTTGTTTTATATGAAAAAAGCGGAGTTAGTAAGGGGAAGGAATTATTAGTGATGGAAATGGGTTTTAAACTAGGGAAGGGAGTTTAGGAAGGGGGAATGTGTATTTAGGAAGGGGGGAATGTGTGGAATAAGGGGAAAAGGTTAGCCTGAAGGGAAAGGGATATTTTTACAAGGGGTAAATGAGTTTGGAAGGAAGTTAGTAATATGAAATAAACCAATTGATGCTTTCCATGCTTTGTGAAAACTGTTTCTGCCTACCCATCATTTACCCTAACATTTTTTCTTCATTTATTGGGTGCATTTGAGCTTGCTGACCCTTTTTTCTTTTTCTTTTGTAAGAAAACTATCTATTCTAACCTTATGACTTTCCAGTGGCTCAGATTAAACTGATGAGCTCATTATTATTCTCTACCTAACCACTGATCTGCCAAGATTAAACAGTTTGGCTAGATCTTTATTCTCTATCTATCAGCATGAAATTTAAAGTATGAATGAATCAAGATTAAATTATTTGACCATCATGGATTGTGGCATTTTTGATAAGCTGCACACAATCTTGTTTTGCAAAGTAAAGTAATAAGTAGTGGCATTTGAATTTGCATCACTTTCAAAATCTATTTTTTATCTCTTTTTGGTGGGGTTTATACTTTATACACTTTTTTTTTTTATCTTTTTTCTTTTATTAGTCCTTTGGTTTTTCTTTTAGGACTTCACCCTCTTTACAAGACTAATCATAGTCAATTCAAAATTATGAATCCTATTACTATAGGACCCTAACACAATCGAAAGAAGATCATTTTTGATCTCAGTAATCCTCACGAAGTAGAATTGAATGTCTTCACCTCTTTCCTTCTTTATATCCTTCAACTTGTTTTTGAGAAAGAGAACTTGGTTTGCATTATTAGATTTGAACATGCCAACAAACCTGTCATATATCTCCGTTGATGTGTTCAAATCTGAGATGTAAGCAAATAAATGCTTATGAATAGAATCCCAGATGATCTTCTTTGCTTTGACTTCACCCTTTTTGTATTTTGTCTTAGCAGCAGTCGATGCATTAAAAGGAGGTTCCGAAATCTTTTCCTGCACATAGTCCATACATGTTGCTTTTCTAAAGCCAAATCAAGAGACATCTTCCATGCATGATAATCAAACTTATCATGAAGCTTGTCATCAAACTCTAAGTAGGATGTGGAGGCCATTGAATCTTGTCCTTGATCAAAGGATCTCAGTGATTGCTCTTCTCACTCTTGCTTGGGCTTTGTCTTCACCTCAACTCTAATTCCATGTTAATTTTAGTAACAATGGTATGTTCTATGCTTAAGAGCAATTTTATTTCAATTTCTTATTACCCCAATATCAATTTCCAAATTAGCAATCACATCAACATGACAATAAAATGCGGGTAGAACATAAATAATAACAATAGAAGACAAGCCAAGACAAGAGGACACAAGATATGGCATCAACCAGGGACAAACCACAACGTGGGGAAACCCTTGATCAATTCTTCTTATTGTTTTTCAAAAGTTCAGCACAGAAAGAGAGAGAGAGAGAGAGTACAATCTACAATATTCACTTGCCCAATCAAAGTGAAATCTGATCAGTCAAACAACAGAAACCCCTAACCAGAAAGTCAACGCTGGTCAACAGGGAAGATTTTTACCTCCAAAACAACTCTGTCAAACTTAGTCAACTCGGTCTCCAACAGCTAGTCAAATCAGCCCAAAAATAGTCCGAAAATATCCAGTCAATTTTGGTAAACGAAAGTCAATGCTGCAGCAAACCCTTCTTCAGTCAACTCTTGTCAAATAGCCTTGATTTATGTGCCCAGAAATATGGCCTACTCAAACAGAGATATCCCTCACAAAAATGCAGTCAAAACAGGTCAACACTGGTCAAAACAGCCTTCCTGCAACTTCGGTCAACGCTGGTCAATGCAGGGACAAAAACCCTTCCTTCTTTTTGTACGTCTGGAGAGCTGCCTCAGAAATCCGAACCCAATCAACAAAGGAGGGAGAAGAATGTGAGCGAGTGAAGTGTCTAAATGAGGAGGCACCTTGTATTTATATGCAAACGTTGAGGATGAGTAGACGTGACTGTTGGGCTTCTGAGCCTACATTAGTTCGCTGGCCGACCTTGACAATTTGTCCATAAACAAAATAAAATCATAATTCCATTTGTACATGTCAGAATGAGATGATCTTTAGATCAATCCTACACCTCTCGGAGAAAGGAATCCAATAAAAATATCAGCTGCCTCACATGAGCTGTCCAAGGTGAAGTTTGGCCTTAGTTGCCAAATTTAACAGGTACGAACTTTGTTCGTTTCAGTGGCATTTCCTCTTCTCACAGGCAGCCCGGTTAGCTCTGTATTGTGGCCTTCCATCAGACATCTGGGATTGCCTGGCTCATGCTGAATGTGTTGGAGGGTCTTTGGTTCTCATGTTGTTATAAATATTTATAATGTAATATGTGCCCATAGAAGCAGGTAAGCATTTTTCAGAATGAGTATTTTCAGTAGACACAAGGGAGGACATTGCAAATATTTTGTTTCAACTCATACATACTCATTGACAGCTTGTGTCCTGCTACAAATGTCCATGGTTTACACCAAAAAATGAATATGCTGTGTGATCTCTAGGAATACTGGAGTCCTAGTTTTCAAAGCAAATGACTTTTCTGACCATAGCTTAGATCAAAGTAGCCATGCATTGAATGCAATAAAAGCATGACTGAAATGTATGTCTAGAAAAAATCAAGAGACTTCTTACAAGCCTTTGATTGAGATCTATTTCAACTTCAATGAAAAATCTGTTCATTCATCATGGGGTTTATATGAAATTGACTATGCATCATACAAGAAACAGAAATGAAAGATATGAAAATGAGGAGTTTTTGTCAATGATGAAGTCGTCAATACATAGACATCAATCCTCTTTTATTGGGCTTGTAGGTGGTTGCATAACCTAACTGCCTTTTCAACTCATACATACTCATTGACAGCTTGTGTCCTGCTCCAAATGTCCATGGTTTACACACCAAGAAATGAATATGCTGTGTGATCTCTAGGAATACTGGAGTCCTAGTTTTCAAAGCAAATGACTTGTCTGACCATAGAATAGATCGAAGTAGCCATGCATTGAATGCAATAAAAACACGGCTGAAATGTATGTCTAGAAAGAATCAAGAGACTTACAAGCCTTTGATTGAGATCTATTTCAACTTCAATGAAAAATCTGTTCATTCATCATGGGGGTGATATGAAATTGACTATGCATCATACAAGGAATAGAAATGAAAAGATATGAAAATGAGAAATTTTATCAATGATGAAGTCATCAATTCATTGAAGTCATTATTAATACCCATTTTTCTGCACTAATAACACTCAATATCTTCTTTAACTATTTGTTTCTCTGTTTTTCTGTTCAATCGGTTTTCAGTAAGTAATGCATTGTTTGAATGCAGAGCACCACCTGAATCTCTTTGATTTGGTCTTTTATTTTCAGCCAAAAGAGATGATATTATATCATCTAAAGACTATGAAGGCAATTGGCTTAATGTAAAAATAGCATTGTTGTGAGTTGAAGCTAAACCATTAACAATAGGGCCTTTACATCCTCTTTCTTCTACTTTTGCACCAACTTCAGCTAACTGTTTAATAAGCAAATTCAAATCATTTATATGGCTGGACATAGTAGTTTCAGACTTCAGCAACCATTTTGAATCTAGGTAGTTGTAATTTTAGAGAAAATTTTGCATTTACTGTGTTTGCGCCAAACAATTTTTGAAATTCCTCCTAGATCTTCTTTTGGAAGATTTCTCTAGAGTAACATGATGCAATTCAGAATCTGAAACTGCAAGGCCAATGATGGACTTGGCATTATCATATTTGTGTTGCCGCTCAATTAATTTATTAGCTGTGTAGGTTCTGCTTTAGTGCCTTTCACTATTTCCCATACATTTTTTTCACTAAAACAGAATTTATATTATCAAAATCGCTGTGCCAAGGTGTGCATCTTGTTGATTTTTGGGTAGCATCGGATTTGTTCTAGCTCCGAAATTTTGTGGAGGGGCTAGAACACTTGAGATCTCCAAGACCCAGAAATCGTTTGGAGAAATTCCACCCTGATTGTATTTTATTAAAATAATTAATATTTTTAATGGAGTTCCTAAGTCTAAACTTAGGAAAATTAAAATATTAATGGATATTAATGAAAATATGGGTGAGAAGCTTCTAAGAGACGAGGATCAAGTATAATTTGATCTTAGCCGTTGATTAGAGATTAGATCACGAGCATTGATATCTCAACCAGAAAAGTATGAAGGAAGACTTGAGAGTCATTTGGAGACACACGACAAATACTTGGTAACTCGAGAAATCGATTCTCAAGGAGGAAGAGTTCGATTTTAGAGGGAGAGTTGCAGGGTGAAGGAAGAGGAGGGTATCAACATCAGTTGGAGGATGGGGAGGAGGAGATGCAGTGCATCAGAGGGATAGTGCAGAGGGACACCTCAGAGAGGTAGCGCAACAAGGGACTCAGTCCTTATGCAGAGATGACGCAGAGGTGATGCAATGGAGGTTGGACGGTCTCTTGTGTGTCAGAATTTCTCCAAAGTGTGGAGGAAAATTATCTTAGGTTTTTCTTAGAGGTTTCTCTATGTTCTGCAAATCATTCCTTGTAAAGAGATTGTTGATGAAGAATAATAAATAAACCCTCATTTGCTGCACCGGTTTTCCTCGCGCAGAGATGATGCAAAGGTGGCGCAGTGGAGGCTAGAGGGTCTCTTGGGTGTCAAAATTTCTCTAAAGGGTGGAGGAAAATTATCTCAGGTGTTTTCTCAGAGGTTTCTCTATGTTCTGCAAATCATTCCTTGTAAAGAGATTGTTGCTGGAAAATAATAAATAAACCTTCATCTGCTGCACCGGTTTTCTCGCATTGGGTTTTTCCGGGGACTATTGTCCAAAAATCACTATGTTAATGTGATTGATTCTTGTGCTTGTATTTCATTGTTCTTTTCTCCATGCTATTATGTGACAACTGCAGTAGAATTTACTTTGATGTTTACTGAAGCGTTTTGTAAATAACTTATTGTGGAAAATAAGTAGGAGAAATAAATCAGTTACTGCTGTAGAATTTCGTGTTAGAAATTTTCACATGGTATTAGGGCAAAGATCGGGAAATAGGATTAGAGAATCTGCTATGAGTTGTGAGCATGATGCTGGAGTAGAAACCAGCACCAGTGTTTCTCCAAAAGACAAGAATCCAGAGGCATCACAATAAGGTGGAATCTCAAGAGGAGGAGCAAATAGATCTACCCACTACCTATGGAACAACGAGCCGAGAACTTCGACAGATACTACGAGATGCAGAGGATTTCATTAGAGCTCCTAGGAATGAGAAAAGGGAGAGTAGACAACCAGATAGATACCAAGCTTTGGTGGCTTAGGTTTGAGAACTCTCTAGTTTTCAGGAGGCCATTCAACATCAAGTATGGGTAGATGCTATGTTGGAGGAATACAGTTCCATAATGATCAATGATGTCTGGGAAGTGGTACCTAGGCCTCAGGACATATCAGTTGTAGGTTCAATATGGATGTACAAGGTCAAATATGCTGTAGATGGCAGTGTGGAAAAATACAAAGGCAGGTTTGTGGCTAAGGGTTATGCTCAAAAGGAAGGGATAGACTATGAAGAAACCTTCGCCCTAGTAGGCAGGTATACTTCTATTAGATCTGTGATATCCCTTGCAACACAGATGAGGTGGGAGATTCACCAGATGGACATCAAGACTGCGTTCTTGAACGGGGTGATAGAAGAAGAAGTATACTTTGAAAAACCAGAGGGCTTTGAGACACATGAAAAAAATTCATGTATGTAGGTTGAAGAAAGCCTTGTATGGGCTTAAACAAGCGCCTAGAGCATGGTACAATCGAATTGATGGTTACTTGCAAAAGATGGGATTCGTCAAGAGTGATGCAGATCCCAACCTCTACTATCTGATTGTAGAGAATGAGCCTCTAGTTCTGGTGTTATATGTGGATGACCTTTTCCTGAGAGGTTCATCCAGGCTCATCAAAGATTGCAAGGAAAACCTAACTACAAAATTTGACATGAAGGATTTGGGACGGACGCATTATTTTATGTGGTTGGAATTTTGGTAGCAGAAGGGTGGAATTTTCCTTGGAGAAGGGAGATACGCAACAATTTTTTTAAAAAGGTTCAGAATGTAGGACTATAAACCCATGGCTACTCCAATGATTACCAATTGGAAGAAGATTGATGCGTCTGAAGATAAAGAAGTAGATCCGACATTGTACAGGTGGCTCATAGGGTCCATGATGTATCTGGTCAATACCAGGCTAGACATTTGTTATGCTGTCAACACCCTCAGTCAGTTCATGGTGGAACCGAAGAGGGCACACTGGGCAGCAACCAAACATGTTCAGATATATACGAGGAAAAATCGAGCATGGATTAATGTACACCCGAGGCAATGGTATCAGGCTGAGTGGGTTCACTGACGCAGATTGGGCTGGAAGTTCAGTAGATCGGAAAAGTACCACTGGGTATTGTTTCAACATTGGATCGGGAATGACCTCCTGGTGTAGTAGGAAACAAAAATCCGTAGCTCTGAGCTCAGCTAAAGCTGAATATATTGCAGCTAGCAGAGCATCGTGTGAAGCCATATGGCTTAGGAATTTGCTTGTGAATCTATTCAGGAGAAGGATGGAAGTGACCAATATTTTGTGTGATAATTAGAGTTGCATCAAGCTCTCTGAGAATCCAGTTTTTCATGATCGGTCGAAACACATCGACATCGGGTGTCACTTTATCAGAGACTGTGTCCAGGGAGGGGCAGTACAATTACAGTACACTCCAACAGGAGAATAGGTGGCAAACATTCTCACCAAGGCTCTTGGAAGAACAAAGTTTGTTTATTTTAGGGAGAAGATGGGGATGATTGAGAATCTGTTTCAGTAGCAGAAACAAATAGTGCAGTTCTCAAGAGGGAGCTGCAGTGCAACAGTTGGCAGTGACAGTGCTATGGGCAACATGATGCAACATATTGAGAGGGCACTGCAGTACAAATGTAGCAGTGACAGTGGCAGTGTCATGGGTAGCAGTACAAATTGCTGCAGCGCAGTGGATGAGGGGCAGTAGGCCGAGCATCAACAGTGCAAAGGACCAATGCCGTGGATTAGTGTGATACTTATGTTGGGAAGAATTGCTAGAGCACATTCCTCGCTAAGAGCGAGTGTTGATTTTTGGATAGCATTGGATGTGCTCTAGCTTCAAAATTTTGTGGAGGGGCTAGAACACATGAGATCTCCATGACCTAGAAATCGTTTGGATAAATTCCACTCAGATTGTATTTGTATTAAAATAATTAATATTTTTGATGGGGTTCCTAAGTCTAAACTTAGGAAAATTAAAATATTAATGGGTATTAATGAAAATATGGGTGAGAAGCTTCTAAGAGACGAGGATCAAGTCTAATTTAATCTTAGCCGTTGATTAGAGATTAGATCACGACCGTTGATATCTCAATAGGAAAAGTATAAAGGAAGACTTGAGAGTCATTTGGAGACACACTGGGCAAATACTTAGTAACCCGAGGGAAATTGATTCTCAAGGAGGAAGAGTTCGATTTCAGAGGGAGAGTTGCAGGGTGAAGGAAGAGGAGGGTATCAACATCAATCAGAGATTGAGGAGGAGGAGACGCAGTGCATTAGAAGGACAAATCAGAGAGGCAGCGCAACAAGGGACACAATCCTCGCGCAGAGATGATGCAAAGGTGGTGCAGTGGAGCCTGGAGGGTCTCTTGGGTGTCAAAATTTCTCCAAAGGGTGGAGGAAAATTACCTCAGGTGTTTTAACAGAGGTTTCTCTATGTTCTGCAAATCATTCCTTCTAAAGAGATTGTTGCTGAAGAATAATAAATAAACCTTCATCTGCTGCACCGTTTTCCCGCATTGGGTTTTTCCGGGGACTATTATCCAAAAATAACTGTGTTGATGTGATTGATTCTTGTGCTTGTATTTCACTGTTCTTTTCTCCATGCTATTATGTGACAACTGCAGTAGAATTTACTTTGATGTTTACTGAAGGGTTTTGTAAATAACTTATTGTGGAAAATAAGTAGGAGAAATAAATCAGTTACTGCAGTGGAAGTTCGTGTTAGAAATTTTCACACATCTAAACATATCACTATGCAAGAATAACATTTTGAGGATTGTGAAAAACAAATACAAGATTTTGAAGAAGCTATTACATGCTTTGATATTCTAACCAGTCTAGTGTTCCAAGTTTCTGTGTATGTGGATAGTTCAACAAAATTGTCCAAAATACATATTATACAAAAAACATTCATCTGGGTTAACGCTGAGTGCTATCCTATGCTTCTTGTCCCATGGAGTGGGGGGGATCTTGGTCCTCTATCTCCATCGGATCTTTATATTGATGGATTTGTTACCACCTAAATTGGTGGTCTTGTCAAGGTCCTTACAAGAAGCTAAGATGACATAAACAGAATGAGTGTCCATTGTCACCTCGGCATGAGTCCCCACTCTTTAAGCCCAACTCCTACTAAATGGCTATGGGAGGGTTCCCTACATACAAGATACATCACCCAAGAGATTAGTAGACTAGTGCCTAGCAATGGAATCTAGGATGAAGATAGAAGTTATGTTAGTTTCCAAATTTCAGATCTAATTTTAATTCTTAGTAATTTTTATATCTTAGAAAATAATTCTGCAATTTAAGTCTTGAGGGGTTTTCGAAATGCATTATATTAGATATCATTTTTTGGAATTCAACTGCATTAAGTAAGTCATTCATTTATGACCATTTCCATGAGAGGTAGTCGTAACTGACTAATATCTCATGATTTTTGAATAGTCCACTTAGCACTCATTGCATTGGGTGATACTCACAAGGGTTGAAGAAGTGGCATTGAAACTAGTGAAATGAATCACATAGCATCACTCATGACTTCCGAGGCTTGCACTCGGTAACCAGGACTTCTCGGGAGGTCACCCATCCCAGATCGCCTCTGGCTCAAGCGCGCTTAATTGTGGAGTTTTCCCCACAATCAAACCCACTTAGCTTGCTACCCCATTTGCAAAACCTTAGCAAGTATTATGCCTCATGGACCATTCAAGTATAGTTCCCTTCACTCTTTTGAATTTAAATATTGAGGGGTTTTCGCAGTGCATTATATTAGATATCATTTTTTAGGATTCAACTGCGTTAAGTAAGTCATTCATCTATGGCCATGAGAGGTAGTCGTAACCGACTAATATCTCATGATTTTTGAGATATTAGAAATCATGAGATATTAGTCAGTTACGACTACCTCTCATGGTCACAGATGAATGACTTACTTAACGCAGTTGAATCCCAAAAAATGATATCTAATTTTGCAATTATTGAAAAATACACAAGACTTTTTTAACTTAGAAAATTTAGATAGTAGAATCAAAATATAGGAAATCGATCGCACTTAGAAAATTCTCCTCCAATTGATTTTCACTTTTATTTATCAAAACAGTGAGGGCTTTTTAACCGGGTAACTGGCCCATTGAGAAAATTACAAGCTACAACAACTTTTCTGAAATAAACTAAACACCAGAAAAATCATGAATCAAACCCCCAACCAACGACCTTGCTCCATGAACCTACATGGCCCCTTGTGTGAGTTGAAGCTCAACTCGCACATGCTGTACGGCTAGATCTGCAACACATATGAGGCCGTGACTCCTCCAATTTGACCTCCTCCTTCCACAAGTGGCACGAACTTGCAATATTTACCGTACTACCTGCATTGGGGTGACTTCCTTGCTACATAAGTATCTCTTGTCAGCTCTCCTCTCTTGGCCTCGAGTATCATACTCACTGAAAATATCACTCTTAAAATTGTGTCTTTCTCCTCTCCTTAGGCTTGCTTTTATAATTTCTCATTGAGCTAAATCCTTAACTCTAATGTTCAAAGTAATGGACGGCTAGGATTAAATCCTAACCCACTTGAGATCGATGGTTGAAATTAAAACAAATTCACTAATGTAAATAAATTTAGATTTCCTCAGTTTTCTTAGCTCAATGGTCAACATTAATTAATTAACTTAAGGAATGTGCTTTTCATTAGTTAGATTTAGGAAAATCATAAAAAAAACTTCAATAATTTGAGCAAGTTTCCTAAGTAGGCTTTGAATGATTCTTGCATGCTTTGCTTGACACCTAGCTAATGCAAAAATACCTGTTCGCTGATACAAACATCAATACTCCTTCTTAGTGATGAAGATGTTTAGCACCACTCCTAGCATATCTCTGTAAAAGATAAACTTCTCCTTCACCAGAGACTTGGTTAGAATATTTGCAACTTGCTCATTTGTGGAGATATACTGAAGCTTTGGTGCTCCTCTCTAGACTTTGTTTTTGATGAAGTAATATCTGATCTGAATATTCTTGGAATTGTTATTGATCACTAGGTTCTCTGAGAGTTTTAAGCAACTATGATTATCACATTGTATCATTGTGGGTTCCAACTTTTAACCAAATAAACCTATGAGCAACTCGCGAAGTGTTGATTTGAGGTAGCATCAGATGTGCTCTAACCACGAAATTTGGTGGAGAGGTTGGGGCACATGAGATCTCCAATACCCAGAAAGGGTTTGGGCAGATTCTAAACAGTTCAGGAGATATTAAAATAATTAATATTTTTAATAGAGTCCCTAAGTCTAAACTTAGGGAAATTAAAATATTAATGTGAATTAATATGAAACTGCGTTAGAATGGTCCAAAAGACATGGATCAAGCCAAATCTAATCTTAGCCGTTGATTAGGGGCTTAATCTCGGCCGTTGATATGTCAATGAGAAAGGTATAAGAGGAGGCTTGAAGGTCACTTAGAGAGTACACCAGAGTGATCAGTCATTCTATTCTCTAGAGCGGGATTTGCTAAGAGAGATAGAATCAATGATCAGAGTTGTAGCTGAGGGGCATTGAGTACAAAGAGACAGAGAGACAGAGATAGTGCCAAGAGAGCAACGCAGTAGCCTGGGAGAGTGACGCAGTGGCAGCTAGAGCTCACGCAGGGCCACGCAGAGGTAGCCAGGAGCTGTGGAGAGCTTCAGAGAGGCCAAAGTTGCTGACACAGAGGGCCAGAAGGTTGACACAAGGCCTCCTAAGGCTGACGCAGACCCATTCAGGGTGACGTAGGGCCAACACTGGGCAGAGAGGGGCTGATGCAGTCTAGAAAGGCAGACGCTGGGGTTTCTGGGGCAGATTGGAGTTGAGGAACTGCCGGAAGGATTATCTGGGGTTTCAGCCGAGAAATTTGTCTCAAACTGAGAGGTGTTACTGCCAAGGAAATTCTCTGTTGAGTAGGCCGGTTTTGGCACCCAGATTGTACTCTGATATTGCTTAAGAAGAAAACCCTCAGATAGCTGCACCGATTTTCCCACATTGGGTTTTTCCGGGGACAGTGGTCCAAAAATAACGGTGTCATTTGGTGTGATTGTTTATGTTTCCTTTAGTTGTTGATCTGTGATATGTTGAGCATGCACTAGTGTTTATTTTCAATATTTACATTGTAAATAACTTGTTAAGTAATGAAACAAGTAGGTAGGAATAAATCAAATAAAGTGCATGGAGGGTTTCTAACTGGTAGACTTAGAAACTTCAACATGGTATCAGAGTGTGATTGCAGATCACAGGAGCACTGAGGACATCAGCTGAATGGAGCAATAGCAGCAGAAAACAGTTGTCCCGAGGTGACAGACGCTGTTTCTAGCAGAGCAACAAGGAGGGAAGGGTGACACAGTGCCTGCGTCATCAAGGGTGGGCCAGGAAGAGGTAGCGCAGAGGCTAAGGAAGGCAAAGGGAGCCTCATGCAGAAGCTAGGAGGGCTGACGTAGTTCGCTGAGGAGGCCGGGTTGTTGGTACCGGGGTTGCGCAGAGCCTAGGAGCTCTCACCTTCAGGTTGCTGGGGTTTAGAAGGCTGTGGGAATATTGCAGAGTGGAGCTGGTGAGGTACTGTAGTCAGAACAATACCTAACAGGGCAAGGCCAAGAGGAGGGAGTTGCTATCGAGGGTTTCTAGTCGAGAAACCTGGATCAGTGGTGCGGTTGCACAGAGCGATCAGAGTAGGGGACATCTCGACATCGGCAAAAGGATTTCCAGGAGGGAAATCGAGACTCAGAGGGAGTCAGATTGAGAACTTCTAGGAGGGAAGTAGAAGAGCATCATGACACTACATGGAGTAAGAGACGAGGACAGATTGGACAGAGCGTCGAACTTCACAGTCTGGAAGGCCAGATCTTATCCGTACTTGACAGAAATTGTGTCAAGAACTTTGCCTTGAAGGTTATAGCTATCCCAATCGATCCCGTTGATAACGACAAGTACAAGGAGGCAATGGCGAGGGCCAAGAGCATCATCCTTGACGGGGTCAAGGACCATGTAGTACCACACATTGCGGAGAAGGAAATGGCATATGAGATGTGGGAGGCCCTCAAGAAATTGTACCAGCATACTTCTGCGTGGAGAAGAATGTTACTAGAGAATCAGTTGAGGTCGTATTAGATGAAGAAGGGAGAATCGATTGACACCTTCCTCGGAGGACTGAACGAGATCCGAGATCAGTTGACTGCTATAGAAGCTAGGCTGGATCAGGAATTGAAGGTGAGGACGATCCTGAATGCAGTCTCTGAAGTCTGGGAGGTATTTGTCCAGAGTATACTGCGCAAAGGGACACTTCCACCTTGGGATGAGATGTGGGTAGCTCTTCACAAAGAAGAGATCAGACGACAGTCGAAGACGGGTAGCAACAGCAAGGGGATCAAAGTAAAGCAAGAGGAAGAAGATGTTGCCCTAACAACTGAGAGAAAGCAGGAAAAGCGGAAGAAGAAGGATCTCTCCAAGGTCAAGTGCTTCCACTGTGGGGAGCTGGGTCATTATGCGACCCAGTGTCCAAGGAAAAAGAGTAAGGGAGAGACTTCTGAGACTAAGGCAATGCCAGCAAGGGCAGAGAAGGAATTTTTGACAAACGATGACTGTTCCATGAGTGCACACGCGCCACTTGAGCAGAAGTGGGGAGACATCGAGCTGTAGTCAGGCGGACTACAGGCGATGAGGGGCAGGATCCTCGAGGTACCCAACCTCTTGGATTAGACCTTGCTACGGGAGACCAGAAGAGGAGTAGCAGGATTGCTTGAGTCGGGTAGAGACAGATGCAGATGAAGCAACAGAGAGAGCTATAGTGCAGGAGTCCCAGGACAACGCGAGGCTAGCAGGCTGCAACAGTGCAAGAGGCACGGGAGTGTTGCGCCAGTGTAGGATGGCAAAGAGGGGTGCAACGATGCGAGATGCAGGGAGTTGTTGTAGTAGTGCAGAGGTCAGAGAGGGAGCACTTGTCAACGACAGAGGGAGCTTCAGCATTAGGAGAGTCTCTAGCCTAACAGAGAGGTCAGAGTTAGGAGATCAGTTACTTCTCAGTAACTAAGTTGCAGTGCAGCAGTGGGCAGCACGATGCAGCATGATGAGAGGAGGTGCAGTGCGGATGCAGTGCTGTGTGAAAGGACCAAAAACAACACGGATGCAGAGGGAGCTGTCATATAGATGCAATAGTGGCAGTGGAAGAACCATGGGTAGCAATACAGGATACAGCAATGCAGAGGATGGTGGGCAACAGGCCTAGCATCAGTGAGGAGTATTAATAGAGCACACTCCTCGCTAAGAGGGAGTGTTGATTTGGGGTAGCATCAGATGTGCTCTAGCCACGAAATTTGGTGGAGAGGTTGGAGCACATGAGATCTCCAATACCAAGAAAGGGTTTGGGCATATTCTAAACAATTCAGGAGATATTAAAAAACTTAATATTTTTAATAGAGTCCCTAAGTCTAAACTTAGTGAAATTAAAATATTAATGTGAATTAATATGAAATTGTGTTAGAATGGTCCAAAAGACATGGATAAAGCCAGATCTAATCTTAGCTGTTGATTAAGGACTTAATCTCGACCGCTGATATGTCAACGAGAAAAGTATAAGAGGAGGCTTGAGGGTCACTTGGAGAGTACACCAGAGTGATCAATCATTCTATTCTCTAGAGTGGGGTTTGCTAAGAGAGATAGAATTAGTGATCGGAGTTGCAGCTGAGGGGCATTGAGTACAGAGAGACAAAGAGGCAGAGATAGTGTCGGGAGAGCAGCACAGTAGCCAGGGAGAGTGACGCAATAGCAGGTAGAGCTCACGCAGGGCCATGCAGAGGTAGCCAGGAGTTGCGCAGAGCTTCAGAGAGGCCAGCGTTGTTGACGCAAAGGGCTAGAAGGATGACAGAGGGCCTCCTAAGGATGAAGCAAACCCATTTAGGGTGATGCAGGGCCAACGCTGGGCAGAGAGGGGTTGACGCAGTCCAGAAAGGCAAATGCTGGGGTTTCCGGGGCAGATTGGAGCTTAGGAGCTGTCAGAAGGATTATTCGGGGTTTCAACCGGGAAATTTGTCTCAAACTGAGAGGTATTACTGCCAAGGAAATTCTCTGTTGGGTAGGCTGGTTTTGGCACCCAGATTGTACTCTGATATTGCTTAATAAGAAAACCCTCAGATAGCTGCATCGGTTTTCCCACATTGGGATTTTCCGGGGAAATTGGTCCAAAAATAACGGTGTCATTTGGTGTGATTGTTTCTGTTTCTTTCAGTTGTTGATCTGTAATATGTTGAGCATGCAATAGTGTTTATTTTTAGTATTTACATTGTAAATAATTTGTTAAGTAACAGAACAAGTAGGTAGGAATAAATTAGATAAAGTGCATGGAGAGTTTATAACTGGTAGACTTAGAAACTTCAACACGAAGCCAAATAGCCTCACAACTCCCCAAACTTGCTGCCATATACTCTAACTGTTAGTTTATAGTAGCATCAGATAGGTGTTCTAGTCTCAGATGATGTTAATGGGATAAGGAACACTAGATCTCAAAAACCTAGAAAAGGTTTTGTGAGATAAGCTTGGGAAACATCTAATTAAATTAATTTCCCTTAATTAAAATATTCCCTAAGTCCAACTTAGGAAAAGTGGTAAACTAAAGATAATTAATTAGGAATGTTCGAGATTGTTCTAGAGACTTCTATTGATGAAGTCTAATTGATCTTAGTCGTCGATGGAGATTAAATCATGGCCTTTGAAGACTCAACGAGAGATTATAAGAGTAGGTTGAAGGGCTTGGAGATAGCATCAGAGTCATCAGAGTGATGTTTGTGGCAGATGGAACTACCTAATTCATAGCTTCAGTGAGGGTGCAGTTCGAGTCAGAGGGAGAGCATCAAAGAGAGGGAGCAATAGAAAATTTGGGAGCAGGATTCTAGAGAGTTTTCTAGTGATTCTTCGGTGTCAGAGAGACAGGAGATAGGAGGTCGAATTATATGCAAAGAGGGCTGTAGTAGCTAGTGCGACTAACCAAAAACCTAGTGCGGGTTGTTGAAAGGGGATCGATTCATTTGTCGGAGGCCAGAGGAGTGTGCAAAAGGTAGAACGATTTCATTCTAAAGGCAGAGGGAGGTAGGATGACTCATTCGGAGTTAGATTCTAGGTTGTACGAATTTCCCAGTGTCAACAATGTGCATTTCAAGAGGGTAGTGCAGGAAGTGAGAGCATGGCAAGGGAGGCCGAGTTGATTGCAGGAGGAGCTATTTTATCTCTAGATATTTTGCCAGTATATTTCTGAAGGATAGCCAATTGGGCATCCAGTTGTAATAATTTCCAAATTGCCATATAATAAAATAAACCCTCATCTGCTGCATCGGGCTTCCCTTTGGGGTTTTTTTGGGGACTATTACTCCAAAATGACAATATCATTTTTATTGTGTGTGCATCTATTTCTCAGTTCCTTGTTTTTTACTTCCGCAACGAATTTATTTATTTATTTATTTATTTGTGAAGAATGCATCAGTGATTTATTCGTTATATGTCGTAAACAAATAAACTGCTAATAGTTAGAAGAATAAACTCCAGTCGCTGCATTCATGGAAGTTTTACATGGTATTCAGAGTAGAGAAGATTGGATTAGAGGCTCTAGGCGAAAGGAAGAGAAATTGTGCAGTTTCAGATGGAGATTTGAAGGACAAAATTCAAAATCTGCACAGGCTAGCTAGGCATTGCGAATTGCCAGGGCGGGAAAATTGATTTCCAGATTAGGGAGAAGGAAAAGTTTGATTTGCCTTAGAGCAGCAACAACAGGTAGTGGTATTGTCAGATAAAGAGTTCCGATGAGCAGATCAATTCATTCACATAGTAGATCTGAGCATAGAGAATTGCAACAAGGGTTTGCAGTTGCAGATCTGCACAGGGAAGGAAGATAAAAGCACACAGAGAGGGAATTTCTAAAAATTCTTAGAGGGTTTCCGGTTTTTCAATTATAGGAGATCCGTGATTTCCAATAGCAGAAGGCCATAATACACTTGCCAGTCGAACCAATGTGTGCTTCAGGAGCTGCAGTGCGTGTGCCAAATTTCGGAAGATAGAGCGAGTTGCCCAGTGGAGGAGTAATAGGCAGTGCGAGTGCTGGAGAAGGATTTCTGGAGGTAGGTGAGAGCAGATCTGTGCATTTTGGAGGGAGTGGGAGTAGAAGAGGAAGGTTGAGCAGGAAGGAGAAAGATATTTCTAGTACTAGTCTCCAATTTATTTGAGTTTCATAGAAATGGCCACAACAAGGCTCAGAGATCTAGACAAACTTGATGGAGCCTCTAATTTTGGCGCTTGGAAAGCTAGAATGCAATTCGTACTAGATGAGCATGGCTTGAAGGAGTTTGTGACAAATGTAATGGTAGTACTAATAGATCCACAATGTTATGAAACCAGCTCACAAAAAGATAGAAAAGAGAGATCCACGCCTTAGAATTCAGCCTCTTCGAGGGGGCAACCTCCTTTACATTACATAAATGAACAATTCTTGGATGATACAAATGAAAATACCTCCTTTCTATATATAGGAGTCTAAGTGGTCCCAATACAATCAAAGCCTACATAACAATAATATTGTAGGGCACAACAATAACAATAGTGGGCTTCTATGTGGCACAATAGTAACAATATGGGCACTACATGGGTACATCAATATAAATAAGGGGTATAACTACAATAGTAATGGGGTAATCACTAGTATTATAGGGACCCAACATGCCCCTCTCCTTCAAAAAAGTGTTGTCCTCAACGCTTGAGTAGTTCAGGATACTTCTGCATAAAATTCTCGTCCTCCCATGTGGAATCTTCAGCGGATAAGTTCTTCCACTTGATAAGGTACTCTGAAATTGATCGATTTCGTAGCTGTCGAGTTCTTGTTTCTATAACTGCTTCCGGTTCCAATATAATTTTTCCTTCTTCGTCAAGTTCTGGCAATATTGTTTGAACTGGGAGCTTGTCGCCTATAACCTTCTTTAAGCATGAAACATGGAAAACTGGGTGCAATCGAGAAGCTGCAGGAAGCTCCAATTTGTATGCCATAGTACCAATCTTTTGCAACACCTTGTACGGACCATAATACTTTGGTGATAATTTATTGTCCTTCTTAGCTTGCTTGAGGGACATTTGCTTATATGGTTGTAGCCGTAGGAATACCCAATCACCTACATCAAAACTTCTTTCACTGCGATGCTGATCTGCCTGTTGTTTCATTCTATTCTGTGCCAACACAAGGTTATCCTTTAAGAGTTGGAGGACTTGTTGTTGATGTTCGATGTGATGTTCAACTGCCTGCACCTTAGAATTTTCTCTTAAATATGATGTGATGGATGGTGGTTGATACCCATAAAGTGCCATAAATGGGGTCATTTTTGTTGCCGTATGAAAGGAAGTGTTATACCACCATTCAGCCAGAGGCAACCATTTGACCCATTGTGTCTGTTTATCAGATACAAAGCAACGAAGGTATCCTTCCAAACATTTGTTTACTATCTCAGTTTGCCCATCAGATTGAGGATGATAAGATGAGCTATGAGCTAACTGAGTACCAAGACAAGAAAATAATTCTGTCCAAAAATTTCCAGTGAAAATGGGATCTCTGTCACTTACAATAATCTTTGGGTTTCCATGTAGCTTTTGAATTGTTTCCATAAATGCAGTAGAAACTGTACTGGCTTTAAATGGATGTGATAATGCACAAAAGTGTGCATACTTGGTAAGTCTGTCAACTACCACCATGATGACACTCTTTCCCTCAGACTTGGGTAAACCTGTGATAAAATCCATTGATACCTCCTCCCAACGTTGGCTTGGAATGGGTAAAGGTTGTAATAGACCCGGTGTCTTAATTGTTTCAACTTTATTTTGCTGGCAAACCAAACATTCTGCCACAAACTTATGAATATCTGATTTAAGGCCATCCCAAAAAAATTCCTTCTTCACCCTATGGTAAGTTTTTAAAAATCCTGAGTGCCCTCCTAAGGGAGAAGTGTGCAATTCCATAAGAATCTTTTGTTTTAGCTGGGAATTCTTACAGAGGTATAAGCGATCTTTGTACCATAACGAATCATTTTTCCAGCTAAATGTATCAGACGTACTGGAATCTTGTTGTAGCTTTCGAATAAGTGCCCATACTTCTTCGTCATTCTTCCATTCCTCCCTTGCTTCATTTATCCAATCTGGTTGGATGATAGAAATAGCGCACAACAATGCTTCCACATCCTCATCCTTCCTTGAGAGTGCATCTGCCACCACATTTTGCTTCCCCTTTTTGTAGATGATTTCAAAGTCATAACCCAACATCTTTGTGACCCACTTTTGTTGCTCTTCAGAGGATAATCTTTGTTCTAAAAAGTATTTAAGGCTATCATGATCTGTTTTTACCTTGAAGTGTCTTCCCATTAGGTAGGGTCGCCATTTCTTAAGTGCATGGAGTATTGCCAACATTTCCTTCTCATAAATAGCTTTTCTTAGAAACTTTCCCTTGATTGGACGACTTTCAAAGGCAATGGGTCTTTCATCTTGCATTAGAACAGCACCAATTCCATTTCCTGAAGCATCACATTCCACAATAAAGGTTTTTGTGAAGTCCGGTGTAGCTAAGACCGGTGCTTGGCACATTGCCTCTTTAAGATGTTCAAAGGCCTTTGTTGCTTCGGAGTCCATGAAAATGCATCTTTCTTCAATAATGTCGTTAGAGGTGCTGCTATTCTCCCATAATTCTTAACAAACTTGCGATAATACCCTGTCAACCCAAGAAATCCGCGCAAATGCTTTATGGATGTGGGGATTTTCCATTCCTTAATGGCTTTAATTTTGGTAGGGTCTACCTTAACTCCTTCATGAGATACAATATGACCCAAATATTCCACCTCCTGGACTCCAAAGAAACATTTGGATCTTTTGGCATATAATTGTTTCTCTTCCAATAGTTGTAGCACCCTGTCGACATGTTCAACATGATCCTTCCAAGACTTGCTGTAGATAAGTATATCATCAAAAAATACTAACACAAATTTTCTAAGGAATGGTTTGAAAATTGAATTCATCAAACCTTGAAATGTTGAAGGTGCATTGGTAAGGCCAAAAGGCATGACCAAAAATTCATAATGACCCTCATGAGTTCTAAATGCTGTTTTCGGAATGTCTTCAATCTTCATTCTGATTTGATGATATCCTGAACGAAGATCCAACTTGGTGAAGTAAATTGATCCATGCAATTCATCCAGTAATTCATCAATGACAGGAATGGGGAACTTATCTTTAATAGTGAGCTTGTTGAGCTCCCTATAATCCGGACACATGCGCCATGATCCATCCTTCTTGTGCACCAATACTACTGGAGCAGAGAAAGAACTTTGACTCGGTTGAATTATACCAGCCTCTAGCATTTCTGCAACCATACGTTCAATTTCACTTTTTTGGACATAGGGATATCTGTACGGCCTGATGTTTGGAGGAACACTTCCTGGAATCAGATGAATAGCATGATCATGATCACGCATAGGTGGGAGACCTTTGGGAGTCTCAAATACCTTGGAATGATTGTCCAGGACTTTTTGGAGATCTGGAGAAATAGATGATTCTAATGTGGAAACATCTAGCGAACATAATTGTGCAATTACACCCCTTTGCTCCTTTTTTAGAAGCTTTGTCATACCATTAGAGCTGATTATCTTTCCTGGTTTCCCTGCAATACCCCTTAATTCAACTTCCTTTCCTTCCACAGAAAATTTCATGAAAAGTTCTTGAAAATTAAAAGCTATTGTACCCAAGGATTGTAGCCATTGGACTCCTAGTACAACATCAGCACCTCCCATTGGAATGGAAAGCATTGGGCTAGTCAATACATATTCTCCCATGGATAGCTTGATATTATGGCACTTTCCAGAGCAATTTATTGTTCCTCCATTTGCAATCATCACTTGACACTCTGGTGCTGGATATAGGAAGCAATTCAATTCTTTTGCTACCCTACAATGAATAAAATTGTGGGTGCTTCCTGAATCAATCAACACTATCACCTTTTTCTTCTTGATTTGTCCTTCTATCTTGATGGTTTGAGGAGTGGTAATTCCCGCCAATGCATTACAAGATATGGTCGGATTTATTTGCTCTTCATATAGGCTTTGTTCCTGGAATATATCCTCTTCTTTTGACCTTTCTTGCTCCTTTTCTTCTTCCTCTTCACAATCTATGTAGAATAATTTCTTCTCAGCACACTTATGACCTTTTGTGTATTTGCTATCACAATTGTAACAAAGCCCTTTTGCTCTTTTTTCTTCCAATTGTTGTGGTGTCAACCTTGTAGGTTGTGGAAGACTATGGGCAACAACACTTCCATCTTTATAGTTGTGAATGGTATGCTTCCTAGTTGCCATAATTTTGCTTTCCATTTTTCTTGCTAACCTGAATGCCTTCTCTAATGAATCAGGTTCCCAAAGGCGCACATCATGTTGGATATTATCCTTTAAAGACCCTATGAACACATCAATCCTATGCTCCTCTGGAATATCTTTTATCCTTATGTTCAATTTTTGGAACTCCTCAATGTGCTCCATTATTGAACCCTTTTGTTTGAGATTCATCAATTGGCTAAAAAAAGTGTTGCTTTTTGTATCCTCATAATGTGCTATCAATTCTTCCGTAAAAATTGCCCAAGTGATAAATTGTTTACGAGAACAAAGCCATTGATACCATACAAACTGATTTGGTTCCAAATATAAAGTTGCCATACGTACCTTTTGTGTGTTTTGCACATTATTGAGATCGAAGAATTGCTCCATCTGTAATATCCATGTGGCGGGATCCTTGCCATCAAACTTCCTCACATCAATTTTTGGAACATGGTGAGTCTTCGATCCAACATTAGAGTCTATGGAATCATGATTAACATTTCTTTTATTCTCATCATGAGTTTCCTTTACTACCTTTTCACCATTAGTGACCCTTTCTTGTAGCAACTTCTTCAATTCATCCATCTTATCATCCATGCCATCAATTTTAGCGTCCATGCCATCAATTTTAGCGTCAATCTTAGCTTCCATGCCATCCATCTTAGCTTCCATTCCCTTTATCTTAGATTCCACGCCATTTACCTTAGATTCCACGCCACTTATCTTAGCTTCTGTTAGCTTTTGTGAGCGTGACATTTGTTGCACTTGTTCTTGTAATTTTGATATATCATGTAGCATTTCTTCCTCTTCTTCATGAGTCATGCTAGAGCTTTCAAGTTCCTTACTAGGTGTTTGCATTTTCTTTCCTCGGGGCATGAGTTACCGATAATAAAGTTTTACTATGCCCTTTGAATTCCGTTAAAGCAAGCTTACACAAAAATTAAAAAAAAAAAACTACACACCTTTTTTCACTTTATAGAAGCCTGATATTGAATCTGATGTATCTCTGTAATTTTGGATCCTCCAATTCTGAAATTTCTACCTGTAGTAACTTTCTGCGTCCTCTTTCCAATGCCACAAGTCTGAGCCAAATTGGATTCTCCAAGGAAGAGTTATGTGAAATCTCCCACAGTGACTTGCTTTTAGACTGGTTCAGTAGAGCGAACTTGTACGACGTGCCACGAGTCACTGTTTCAACCTTTGAATCTGAAACACACACACAAGAAACTACAGTCCGTCCTCTTTCTGTACCTTTTTACGAAATTTCAATCCGATCCTCAGAGAGAGAGTTATGACGATTTTCCCCAGGTCACCTGTTTTGAGTGTAATTCAGGAGTCTGCAAAAAGGCCAACTTCCTCAGATCATATCTCCGAAAATATTGCGTGAAAAGCTCTGAAATTCGGACCCAAGGTTCAGCGCCAATTCTTCTCAAATGGGTTTTTTTTGCGACTTCTGAAACGTCACAGAAAAAAAGTTATAGCGAAAATGCCACGATGACCTGTTTGGAGCAGCGAAACCCTAGAATCCAAAGCTCTGATACCAAATGTTATGAAACCAGCTCACAAAAAGATAGAAAAGAGAGATCCACGCCTTAGAATTCAGCCTCTTCGAGGGGGCAACCTCCTTTACATTACATAAATGAACAATTCTTGGATGATACAAATGAAAATACCTCCTTTCTATATATAGGAGTCTAAGTGGTCCCAATACAATCAAAGCCTACATAACAATAATATTGTAGGGCACAACAATAACAATAGTGGGCTTCTATGTGGCACAATAGTAACAATATGGGCACTACATGGGTACATCAATATAAATAAGGGGTATAACTACAATAGTAATGGGGTAATCACTAGTATTATAGGGACCCAACACACAATAGCTAACAACCTTCAAGAAAGAGATGGCGAAGACCAGGAGGATGGTCCTAGACAAGGTTCGAGATCACATTGTCCCGCATATTGTAGATAAGAATACAACAAAGGACATGTGGGATGTTGTCGTGAAGTTGTACCAGGATCCATTTGCAAATCGGAAAATGATACTCAAGGAGAATCTGAGGACAGTTAAAATGCAGAAGGGCGAGGATGTTAATTCCTACCTCACGAAGATTCATGGAATCAAAGATGAACTTGCAACTGTAGGAGAGAAACTTGCAGACAACGAACTGGTGTGAACAAATCCGAATGGGTTCTCCAAGGAGTGGCATACATTCGTCCAAGTCATTCTATGCGAGACACATCTATCTCCAGGATGGGAGCGCCTATGGAGTGATTTCACTCAAGAGGCGCTGTGGATCCGCCTCGCAGAGGGTAGTATTAGCAGCAGTAGCAAGGGACCGAAGGTGGAAAAGAAAGAGGAGAACATAGTCCTTGCAGGTAAAGGGAAGGCGAAGAAGGGTCCCAATGAAGGATAGAACTCAAAAGGAGGAGATAAGAAGGACTTGTTGAAGGTCAAGTGCTTCAGATGTCATGAATTTGGTTGCTGCGTCACCCAGTGTAGCAACAGACAACAACTTTGGCAGAGATAGATGAGTTGACCTCTAAATTAGAGGAATTCACATTGATAGCAGCGACACCTCCAGATGGAGGAGGAGCATGATGCTTTAGAGACTAGGATGGGTAGGGTCCATGGGTGAGTAGCATGAAGTCTAGATTAGATCTAGTTATTGTTCACTTGGATCATTATCTTTGCTACGAGGGCCCATACTACAGAATAGCAGGAGGATCGAGATGTTAGCAAGGCGTAGTCAGATCTTGAGGGACAATGCAGAGCTAGTTGCGGTTTGATGCTTGAGAGGCAGTTGCAGAGCCAGTTGGGTGCAGTCAAACGTTCAGTAGACAAT